>SKCR01024023.1:0-353741 GCA_019454045.1 Zanthoxylum bungeanum | reverse complement strand
TATTTTCAGTTTGCATGTGTTTTAAATGACGTTTGTGGGTGTCGTCCCTGTCAGCCCTCACGAGACTATAACTCGTCCACTAGGGACACCTAGGGGTTTAACGGCTTGTTGCATACGCTAAATATAATCGTGATCCCTACGAAAGTGGCTTAGATGGTTTTATTTATTTAGTTCTTATTTTATTTTTACTCTTGAATTGCTATGGACTAGCAATAAGCTGGTTGGGGGTTGTGATAAGTGCACGAAAGTGTACTTAGAACACCACTAACTCGGCTTGTTTATCATATGTTTTAATCTTAATTAGAGTTTTTTTGTGCTTTGTTATTCGGAGCAATGGAAAATGAAGAATGGAGCAATTAAACATATTTCGGAGCCTAACGGAAGCATCGGACGCAAGACATGAAGCACCAGCGGAAAGAATCACTGGCACCGCGGCGCCTAACTTCTAAAAATCTTGAAATCGATCATCATATATGGGTGGATCCACCATAGTCAAGTAAACTCCGGACTGATATAACATGAGCAACTGTGGCAAATTTCTCCTCATAATCCACATCATATTCTCGAGCGAATCCCTTAGCAAAGAGATGCACTTATAACGCTCGATAAAACCATACGAGTGAGTTTTGATTTTGTATTCCTATTTGCATCCCACTAGAGTTTTACTAGAAAGAAGATCCATCAAGTCCCACGTGTCAGTCTTTTCCAAAACATGTAATTAATCTTCCATAGCTTGCTATCAATGAGGATTAAAGGATGCTTCTTTATAGGACTGGGGTTCATGTTGATTTCTAATTAGGTCCCAAGAATGAAATCAAGCATAAAAACGCAAGTGAATACACAAAGGAGAATGGCGGAAACATACTCACAATGAACAGATCTTGCGACGCGAAGAACACAAGCCTTCAAGCTCCCTCAAAGGTCACGGCAGTAGCTTCTCCTTGCAGTGGACTGCTCGGTTGTGGCTCCTTTAGCTCCTCCAAGATTCGGCCATGGAAGACTCCATTGAAGCTCCAAGCTTCAAGCTTCAAAAACGATTACATGCTCACGAAAACGCTGCCCTATCACATTAGGAAGACTCAAGTGTGTGCTAGCACTTCATCTTCTTCCTTGCTTCTCACGGCCAAGCCAAGATCTTGAAGAAGAAGAAGAAGAAGAAACGGCTCAAAGCCGAGAGAAAAGTGGAGGGAAGAAAGGTTTCCTTGAAACCGATTGGAGAGAGAGAGAAAGAAAATGTAAAAGGTTTTCTTAATATATTTGTTTTTCCAAAAAAACAAATACCAAAACCCTTTACAAATTTCAAAAAGCAAAAGTCAAAAGCAAAAGCAATTAAATGCTTTCCAACTACTAAATAAATCAATCAAATTGTCACATCAATCAAAGTGACATGTGATTTGACGCTTGATGTGACTAGCGATTTGACACTTGATGTGACTTGCGTGCCGCACTCGAATTCGAAATGCGAATGCGCTCTCGGGCTTGGGTTCGCTAATTCCAAATTAATGAATTTTCTGTTGCGACGTAATTAAATGATTTTGCCTAGCGAAATCACTATTCACGTCGCTAACGAATTAATTCTAAATTAACTCGTTCACCCGAATTAAAATCTAATTTCAATTCCGCGTCGAAATCCAATTTCGCATAATATATCGAATATATTATTTTATCGATTAATTCCAAATTAATCGTTCTCTCTCTTTAATTGATATTTTATCCCAGATAAAATATCTCCGTAATTAATCCCAGATTAATTTTCTCTCTCATCAAATTAATCCCAGATTAATTAAAGTGTGAGTCATACATCATCGGTGAATCTTCGGGAAGCGACCCATTAGATCCCCGGATATGTTGGCAGTAAATACGGTCGTCGGACTATCTGAACACGTAAGTACCTAGTATTACGTTTGTACCGATTTACAAGACAAGGTTGGCTTCTAGCAAAGCGCCATGCCTACCCAATTCTCCAGAAATATCCTTATAGGAATATGTGATCTATATCAGGCGTAGTATACGTAGTATTGTGTATGTCGATCCAGTATCGGATGATCACGTGCTAGGCCTGGGGCTGGAATTGTGTCTGCCCCGTACGAAGCACATATCGGATGTGTGGCAACTAGTCTCTATAATCGGATATACATGACCTAGTCATAATATCCCGATAGCTCGAGCATTTAAGAGAACGAGTTCGTATCCTATGTGACCATCATCTCCATATGACTGGAGTGATACTTCCGTCTTAACATCACACCCAATACACTACGATTCTCAATATACCCAGCATTGGCGTACACAGAACCTGTTAAAGTCCTGGACGACCTTAACCAAAGTATATTGATTGTCGCAAGTATTAGCGGTGCAAGTCTCAGGTTAAGACCAAATACACCTACCCTGATTGCAGACTCTCATAGACACATAGTCATACTACCAATGGGATTCTGCGGGGTCTATCCAGAGCGAAGCTGTTTCCCGTACCATCGTTAAAACACAACCTCCTATCACACTTGCGTGAGTATCCTATACCCAAATATATTAGAACTATGTCGTCGTGCCCTGACAACGCGCACAAGTGTAATACTAGTCTTTTAGGTATTATCGATGTCCAATCTCGATAATACTCTGACTAGGGATATTTAATGATTTATCCTTCGTGGACTGATACTGTCTCATATCATTCTCAGTCCAGGAACAAATCACATGGACCTCCTATCAATTATATATCTTGGTGATCTAATCACAAATGATAAGAGTGCAATCTCCTTGGTCACATAGTTAATTTGTACAACAACACCATGATCTGTACAAATAGTGACGCTATGGGTCATAATTATCCAACAATCTCCCACTTGGCCTATAGCCAGTCACTCGAGTGTCTGACACCTGAACCATGTACAATTGGCTCAAACTGCTGAGAAACGGCTTTCGTCAGCAGATTTACATGATTATCATCTGATGCGATTTATTCGATCATCACATCGCCACGATGTATGATCCGAACGAATCAGATGAATATCGAAGTATGTATCTGGATCGTTGATGAGACCATTGATTCTTTAGCTTGTGCTGAAGCCTAGCTCAGCTGCTAATGGAACTGTATCTAATCTAATTAGATTTGTTATCATCCCAAATGGCTTCTATTGCTGCCTCAGCTGTAGCAATAACCCGCATTTGTTGTTTATTCGGTAACAGTATCTTGCTTGGAAGATTTCCAGTTCACTGTACCGTTATTCAATCTTTATAGTACCGTTGTCACGACTTATAGTCGTTTCATGAAAGCCAAGCTTTCACCGATTATATTATGGGAATATCATTTCCAAGAAATGATATATCATCATTACTCAGGATATTCACTGTCAGTGCGCTCCCACTAACCTCCTTATATACACAAGAATTATTTTCGTTTTGAATTAAATCATACACCATAATGATTACATCAAAATGATAATTCCTAGAATTTAATGCTTGCTTCAATCCAAACATGGATCGAATAACCTGCAAACCTAGTTTGCTTGTTATGGTTCGACAAAACCGTCAGGATGTTGTAAACATCCTCCAAAAGTTTCCATTAAGGAAAACGGTTTGGCATTCAGCTGCCACATTTCATGAATGAAATATGCAGCATTAGCAAGCATTATCCAAATGGATTTACAATGGCAACAGGTAAAAGGTTTCATTGCAATCAACATAGTGTTGATAACTCTACCTTTTCGCTACAAGCCTAGCTTAGTACGATGGTATGTTGCCATCCATGTATGTCTTCCTTGAAGACTTTTAGTACCAATAGGCACATGCCTTGCATTGTGGTACATCAACTAGTGTCTAAACATAGTTGTTATACATGGAATCCACTTCGGACTTTATGGCACTTTGCCATAATAGGGAGTCGATACCTTGTATCACTTCCTCATACGTAGTCAGTTGATATTCCTCAATAAGATAGACATCTTTATGAGGTGAGATCAGAAACCCATACCCCAGGTGTTTTCTAATTCTCTCCAACATACATGGTTCTTGTGTATTCGAAGATTTTTGGAATAGTTTCATCCTTGATGAACTATTTGTGTTCCATTAGGATTTAACGCCTGTGAATAGTATTGCTCCGATTTTCATCGAGTTTTACTATCCTCCCACTTACCACTGCATATAGGTATTCCTCTTAGGAAAACCGCATGGCGAGCAACAATTACATTGTTCTTTTGTGAGTTGTATAAGTATTATACTTAGGTATCCCTAGGATAACCTACAACTTTGGCACTTATCCGATTTGGGTTTTAGTTTGGTATCAACCAAACATATGCCTAGCATACCCAAATATTCAGGAATGAGAAACCTGGTTTCTTTCCTGTTCATATCTAATATGAAGTATGTCAAACAGATTTTTATGGAACCTTATTCTAAATAAGTTTTGCATTGTTTATGCTTATCCGTTGAAGGAAATAGTAGTTCAGAGCGACTCATGATTAACCTTATCATGTCCAACAAAATTTGGTTTATCCTGTCGGACACACCGTCAAATTGACGTGTTTCGGGAGGAGTCCTCATTGAAAGAATACTATACTCTCTAATGTATTCGAGAAACTCATTGCTTAAGTATTTTCCATCATGGTCAAACCGTGATGGTTTAATACTTTAGCCGATCTGTTTGTCTATTTCGTGTTGAAACTTTAAAAGTTTCCGATTTGTGTTTCAAAAGAAACATGTAACCATACGCGATGCCACATCCGTAAAGGTCACGAAATATTCATCTTCACATCTAGCCTAGCTAGACATGGGCCCACTTGCTTCACTATGAACTAGGGCTAACAGATCGGTGGCACTGGCACTTTTACCAAGTAAATAGTGTTTTAGGCACTTTGCCCAATAAACTAGATTCGTAGACTTTATTTGAATAGAATCAAATTAGTCCTAGTACCCAGTCTTCGAAAGTGTGGATATACGAGTCTTGTTTAATTGTGTCCTAGACAACAATGCACATTCAAGTTTCAACCTGATCAAATCAGTTTGAGCTATTTGTTTGTCATGTTATACGTGTGAGATTTATTTATATTCTAAATATAAATTCTGTTATTCACATCTAATGTGTTTATATCAATATCATCTTTATATAATAAAACACTTTAGTGTTCTAGAATATAAAGGTATATCCGCAACGGATTATACACTGACATAGAGATAATGTTTCTAGTCAAACTAGTTACATTATAACAGCTTCCTAATTTATGTACATACCCAAAGGGTAGTTCCTAAACTTAGGTATCTACGGTTAAAACAGCGACTTTGTCCCGTTTTCAATTCGCAGATTAATTTCAATAAAAGTCAGTATCCTGCTCATAGCAGATTCTGAACATCAGTACATATTTATGTACCACACTAAGTATCTAAAATCCAATTTTAATACTAGTTGTGAACATATTTATGACAAACATATTTGAAGTCAGAGCCTTGCTCGTCTTCAATTCCTTCTTGGGATATGTCTTTTTATCTTCCCAGAAGATTAAAATTATTTTGCTTTTGCCATTTTCACATTCCAGAAGCCTTTGGCCAAGCCTTGGCCTTTTGGAATATCGAAGTAAAATGCGCCTTGCGCTACTTGCATTATTGCAAACTTTGGCTTTGTCTCCTTGAGTATAGCCATTGACTCTCCAAGAGTTTATTATTGCAATATTTACTTCAAAATCTAAGTATAGATTTATGAAGATCCTTCAATTTCATATCATACTTTAAGAATCTAATCCGTAGTTCTGATAAAGAAATTAAGGAGTCTATATGACAAGTATAATTGATTAAGCATTAAAGTTATCATTACATGAATATTCCAAATATCATGTTCCACTTATTTGCTTAATTCCAGGTTAGGCCTAATACGTTATTTTATCCAGTAAAGTAACTTATTAGTTTCCAGGACCATCCTAAAATTTATTCCCAATTTGAAAATTAAAGTCGTTTAAATACATTTTCACCCAGGATTATGTTTTAAACACTAATCTTTCAATTATATCTTGATTCTAATAGTCAAACTATTTAATCAACGATTTGTGGTACTATATATTATAATGATTATTATAGTCCAACTATACAATCAAATATAATTTAAATTAATTAACCTCAATTACATTGATTACTATAATCCAATTATAAAATCAACTGTAAATTAAAATTAATTAATTCAAATATATTTATTACTATAATCCAATTATATAATCAACTATAATACAGTCCAACTGTTTATTAAAACAACAATTTTAAATATCAGTCCAACTAACATTTAATTTATCTGACGAAATAATTTGAATGAGCGCGTATGGCAAGTAATTAAACGAATATTGCAAATTCAATTCTTGCCTCCCACTATTTTTCGGCGAGCCTCTAACCCTCTGTCGAGTACTCGGGAAAACCGTGTTTCCTAGTGGGATAGGATCCCGTTAAATATCACACAATCTTGACTTTGGCCAACAAATTGTATGATAATTAACTAGGTAGATCTCTAAGATCGATTGGATCCAATCCAATTCCTAGATCCGGTAGAGGGACATCCAAGTCCGAAACATATATCTTATATATGCCAATATATCCAATATATTACCTAACATTTTTCCTCTGAATCAACTAAGCCCTGACTTTGGCACAACAAACTTAGTGATCCCAGTTAAGCGCGACCCATTGACCATGGAAAGCCTCGTAATCAATGTCGATGGACAAGAAGTGGTCTTGACTTTGGCCAACAGACCACAACTTGGAAAAGACACTGATATGGAACAAAGCCTTCGTGATTCAAACACATCCTCGACAGACAAAGGCCTTGACTTTGGCCAACAAGCCAATGCCAGTCTTAGATATTGAGTAAGAATCACTCAATGGAAGGAAAAAACGCTTAATATTTGTGAGGGTTTTTCGCGTGCATATTGGCAACCAATTTATTATCTTTGTTAAGGTCTCATCATCATACACCCTTAAACATGCATTCTAAACACATAATAAAGCGCATATGATAAAATAATAATGATATGCGGATGGATACTTTACATTGATCCTGGATCAAATCTCACCCTTTCTCTCTCCCGCTAGCACAAGTATCACTTTTACCCGTTACACTACACTTCTAAAGAAACCTCATTTACATTGAGGGGAATAGGTGAGAAGAGAATACAAAGAGTATATAGGTGATAAGGCTGGACACGCAGGTCCAATTAATAAATCAATTTTATTACAACAATTTCTAAAATTGCCCCACCCATCTAATATCCATCCGATATATATTATTCATGCATCGTAACCATGTATTCACACAAGCATGTTATCAATCAATCTAATCCAATTAATTAATCTGATAATTAGTGATCATCCAATGTTCAAACAACGATTTGATTTTGCTCGAGTCAAACTCGTTTTGCGAATAAGTACTCAAAGTACGAATTCTTGAATTAAATTAAACTACAAAGTTAAATCCAATTCAATTTATATTTAATACTAATTCACTATTTAATTCCAAATTAAATATTACACTTTATTAGCAAACCTTTACGACTTGAATTCCAAATTCAATCGTTACGGATCAAAGCCCTATTAACATCCAATGTTTATTTAATTAAAGTCCAATGGGCTTTTAATTAATTTCTTGAGGCGTGGACTTTTGGTCAACTCGGGTCAAACCGAATAACCAAAATCCAATCCGGGATTTACCCCATAAGCCCAAAAATCAATTTTGGCCCATTAGGCCCAATTAAATAATTAAGGTCCATTAAGTCATAATTGGACTTTATGGATGCGGTTTTGGGTCCAATTGGATACAACCAAATTGGCCTAAACCTAACTTGATACAACCAAGCCCAAAAGCCCAATTACAACCTTTAAGGCCCAAATCCAATTTAAACCCAGTTAATTAACTTATAAAATTCCAAATTCCACAATTAATTAACCTAAGTGTAATACACAATTAATCACCCAATTAACATTTCTAAAACATCAATTAGCCTAATTAATAATGCACTTTAACATCAAATAGTGTCCAACACAATTTAATCAAAATCAAACCCATTTTCATGCTTCATACTTCTCGGCAATTAGGGGTTTTTCAATCCGATTCGGTTTCAATCCAATTGAATCCACAATCATCATTTCCCAAATCAATTCAACTCATCCAATTAATCAAAATAAAAAAAACACCATGAATTTCAAAATTCAACAAGTTTCGGCCAAGCCTTTAATTGGGGAAAATTGTCTAATTCAAAATTTGATCCAATTAAACCTCAAATCAACATTACCCAATTGTTTTAAGTCATCCAATGATCAAAAAACAAAAAATTACCAAGACATTTAGGGTTCCCCATTTTCGGCCAAGCCTCCATAATTGGGGAAAATTGTTCTAAACCAATTTTCTTGAAATTGATCATGCACAACTTCAATTCAACCTCATTCAAGCATACTCAATCAAACCATTCAACCAAATCATGCTCAAATTGATTTTGCCCAATTTTAAACCCTAAAAATTTCATGCTTGATATAACCTCAAGATACCATTGTTGATTTCTAATTAATTCCCAAGAATGAAATCAAGCATAAAAACGCATGTGAATACACAAAGGAGAATGGCGGAAACATACTCACAATGAACGGATCTTGCGACGCGAAGAACACAAGCCTTCAAGCTCCCTCAAAGGTCACGACAGTAGCTTCTCCTTGCAGTGGACTGCTCGATTGTGGCTCATTTAGCTCCTCCAAGATTCGGCCATGGAAGACTCCATTGAAGCTCCAACTTTCCAGCTTCAAAAACGATTCCATGCCCACGAAAACGCTGCTCTATCACCTTAGGAAGACTCAAGTGTGTGCTAGCACTTTGTCTTCTTCCTTGCTTCTCACGGCCAAGCCAAGATCTTGAAGAAGAAGAAGAAGAAGAAGAAGAAACGGCTCAAAGCCGAGAGAAAAGTGGAGGGAAGAAAGGTTTCCTTGAAACCGATTGGGAAAGAGAGAGAAAGAAAATGTAAAAGGTGTTTTTAATATTTTTTTTTTTCCAAAAAAACAAGTACCAAAACCCTTTACAAATTTCAAAAAGCAAAAGTCAAAAGTAAAAGCAATTAAATGCTTTCCAACTACTACATCAATCAATAAAATTGTCACATCACTCAAAGTGACATGTGATTTGACGCTTGATGTGACTAGCGATTTGACGCTTGATGTGACTTGCGTGCCGCACTCGAATTCGAAATGCGAATGTGATCGCAAACACTCTCGGGCTCGGGTTCGCTAATTCCAAATTAACGAATTTTCCGTTGCGACGTAATTAAATGATTATGCCTAGCGAAATCACTATTCACATCGCTAACGAATTAATTCTAAATTATATCGTTCGCCTGAATTAAAATCTAATTTCAATTCCGTGTCGAAATCCAATTTCGCATAATATATCGAATATATTATTTTATCGATTAATTCCAAATTAATCGTTCTCTCTCTTTAATTTATATTTTATCCCAGATAAAATATCTCCGTAATTAATCCCAGATTAATTTTCTCTCTCATCAAATTAATCTCAGATTAATTAAAGTGCGAGTCATACATCATCGGTGAATCTTCAGGAAGCGACCCATGAGATCCCCGGATATGTTGGCAGTAAATACGGTCGTCAGACAATCTGAACACGTAAGTACCTAGTACTACGTTTGTACCGATTTACAAGACAAGGTTGGCTTCTAGCAAAGCGTCATGCCTACCCAATTCTCCAGAAATATCCTTATAGGAATATGTGATCTATATCAGGCGTAGTATACGTAGTATTGTGTATGTCGATCCAGTATCGGATGATCACGTGTTAATCCTGGGGCTGGAATTGTGTCTGCCCCATACGAAGCACATATCGGATGTCTGGCAACTAGTCTCTATAATCGGATATACATGACCTAGTCATAATATCCCGATAGCTCGAGCATTTAAGAGAATGAGTTTCGTATCCTATGTGACCATCATCTCCATATGACTGGAGTGATACTTCTGTCTTTACTTCACACCACCCAATACACTACGATTCTCAATATACCCAGCATTGGCGTACACAGAACCTGTTAAAGTCATGGACGACCTTAACCAAAGTATATTGATTGTCGCAAGTATTAGCGGTGCAAGTCTCAGGTTAAGACCAAATACACTTACCCTGATTGCAGACTCCCATAGACACATAGTCATACTACCAAATGGATTCCGCGGGGTCTATCCGTAGCGAAGCTGTTTCCCGTACCATCGGTAAAACACAACCTCCTATCACACTTGCGTGAGTATCATATACCCAAATATATGAGAACTATGCCATCGTGCCCTGACAACTCGCACAAGTGTAATACTAGTCTTTTATGTATTATCGATGTCCAATCTCGATAATACTCTGACTAGGGATATTTAATGATTTATCCTTCGTGGACTGATACTGTCTCATATCATTCTCAGTCCAGGAACAAATCACAGGGACCTCCTATCATTTATATATCTTGGTGATCTAATCACAAATGATAAGAGTGCAATCTCCTTGGTCACATAGTTAATTTGTACAACAACACCATGATCTGTACAAATAGTGACGCTATGGGTCATAATTGTCCAACAGTTCATACAAAGAGATAATAATATAGAAATAATAATAATGTTTAAGATAACCAAGAATATTCCTTACTTGAGTGCGATGACTGAGAGAGGATGCAACATGAGTTTTCTATCTCAATGGCTTCAAGTACAATATCTTCAGAATGAACGTCATCAGGAACAGACGTGATTATAGATTGGTCACATGTAGGCTTACCAAAGATATCTGTATCATCATAACTCAGGAACAACTCAATAGATAGGTCAGTGAAAAGCAGAGTTTGGAAAGTGGAAGACATTTTGAAATCAAAAGGGGAGGAGAACATAGTATGCTCCCAAATGACAAGATGACGAGAAGTACGAAGTTTTTATGATATGAGATCCCAACAACGATATCCTTTGTGGGTGATCCCATAATCCAAGAAACAACAAAGTCGAGCACGAGGTTCTAACTTGTGGTGTTCAGTCGGGGAAGAAGGACAAAACAGGCACTCCCAAATATTGGGGCGGATGTGGGACCCCTAGGGTTGGATCGGTGTATCACGCAGTGGAAACGGGTCTAACCCATGGATATCAAGCATGGGTGTATTGTTTAATAATTTAATGGAATATTATATTCCATTACAAGTGTATAGGGAAAAACTGGGAATGAATCGGAGTCCGGAAACTCAAAATAAGAGAAACCTGATTTTTACGCGCGTCGCGCGCCAAACGCATGGCTTGCAGCTTGCATATGCTGCCAAATTTTTTTTATAAAAAATCATTTCATTCCATCGGCTCTTTGTATCCAGAGAGCTTATGGAAATAGGATTTTTAACCCAATATACTTTCAACATCCCCTAAAAACTTTCAAACACCTTAAATTTAATTTGAACATCAAAACCAATATCAACACATGTCATAGAATAAAATCATATTTTTCAAAATATCAAATATTTTTACAAAAATATAAATTTATTCAAAATACGTACATGTGTAAATTTTGAATTTAAAATACAAAACAAACAAGAATCCCACAAAGAAGTAACCCTTGAACAATTTTATGTCACTTAAATGTGGTCAAGTGATTCTAAAATGATAGTCATAACTCCAAGTTTTTATCTAGAGTTCCAGACTCTAAATTCATATTCATGTCCAACATGAATATTTTTGACCCAACTACAAGCATATTGTGTTTTTATTTCCAAAGCATCCATACACAAATTTATTAACTTAATTTCATCTTCAAGCTATATTATTATGTATCAAATACAAAACATAGATTATTAGAGGAGATCAAACTTACCTAGTAAGCTTGAACCAAAGATCTAATCTTCTTCTCTTTGTTGAAAAATGTAGAGAACTTCCAAAGCTTTTCTAAATATTTCTTTAGGCTAATTTTTCTTATCATTTTCCTTAAGCTTGGTTAATTAAAAAACTTGCTTAAGCTAGCCTTTTATAGTCAAGCTTATGCAATTTTTAGTTGATAAAAATTCTATCTTTTAAGTGGGCTTAATCCAATTTGTCCAAATATGTATAATTATGTGTGACTCATCACATTTGTCTACCACTTTGATTTAATCCAATTAAATCTAGACAAAATTTAACCAATTGATTAGTTCATTGTCTACCACTTTGATTTAATCCAATTAAATCAAGCCAAATACACTTATTATTATATATTTTATAATTACCAAAATATCCTCCAATGGTAGAGATATTTATAAAATTACAACAAAGCCCTTGTGTATTTATTTATTTAACTATTAAATAAATTTGGATTAATCTCATTGGGTCAAAATAAATAATTAATGTTATCTAATAACACTTAATTATTTTAATTGATAATTATAATGTCAAATATTATTTATTATAAAATATTATTGGTTACCTAAGTGCTCAATGAGTAAGCTTTATATTGTGGGACTCTCTAAGTTCAGACACGTTCGTCATATAAGCCTAGATTATATGTACATAATTCGGCCACCTCCGAATTTGCTAAGAACACGAACGAGCTTTCTGAACTATACAAGTCGAGGTCATCACATATGTTTAACAATCCTTCTGATGTGGGCTATCCGAGTTTTTCCCAAGAAATATAAATTACATCGTCAAGTTTCTGAGACGCACATTTCATATTCTCGACATGTCCATGATTCTTTACAACTAGTCATAACACCATTTATGATATATGTGATCAACCCTAGGTGATCGGCTTTGGCCAAAGTCTTAACAATCATGACTTACTCACATGGATACCTTAACCCCTTATGTTACACATACATGCCGACAGATCCTATCTTGATACACACATGATTAATGAGTGCATTGGCCCACGCCCAACGAACATCTAGCGGTCAGACCATGAAAGATCTCTGATATATATGGCAACAAATTGTAGAGGATCACACACAAAATCAATTGGACTTGACATATTAATTTTGGAGATTGGAAACTTGAAATGGCGTTTTAACGAAGTGCAGTTTTGGAAATTCCAATTTTGCGCATCTGTAGTATTTTGGGCATAACATTTTACTCCGATATCGGATTGAGCTGATTCAAGTTCCAGATTAAAGAAGACTCAAAAATCTACAACTTTGAAAGACAAATTAATTTCTAATTCTGAAGATTTCATGCCCGAAATTGATGAAGAATACAGAAGTGTGTTGTGTGTAATTATTAAAGTCATTTTCAAAGCAAAAAATAAATTAATAAATAAATAATAAAAATTATCAAATCACCACCAAACATGATAAGAAATTAGTGGAGCAATTAATAATGGATTTGGTGGAGCAATTAGGGGAGCAATTAATAATGGATTTGGTGGATGATTTGATGGAGGCAAAATTTTGCCTATAAATACCAAGCCATTTCATTTGTAAATTCATACTTTCTTCTAAGGAATTCCTTTTACTAAGAAGATTGTATCTTGTTTGTTTATTTACAGCTTTCAGTAATTAATTTCCGCTTTCGCACTTTCTTTTCTTTACTTTTCAGTTTTTACTTTCTGCAATTTACTTTTACGCACTGTACTTTTCTTTCTTTAATTTTCAGTTTTTACTTTTCAGTAATGAGGAGGTAACTCCCCTTTGCTGGGGTAAAAGGTAAAACTTTTATTACTAATATTTAGATTAATCTCCCTTAATTATAATATATAAACTAGTTAAAACCTGACTTAACGAGTATACCGCCATATTGGTAGGTTGGTAATTAATTATTAATTTGACTTAATCTGGATACCGCCTATATGACTGGTTGGTAATTATCAAGCAAAGTTAATATATTATATTAAGGGAGATATCTAAAATAGAAGTAATAAAAGTGGATCATTTTACCTCAGCATTTTCTTTTATTGTACTTTTACTTTATTTACTTTTCAGCAATTTACTTTCAACATTTACTTTTCAGCTATTTATTTTCAGCAATTTACTTTCAGCATTTACTTTTCAGCAATTTACTTTTCAGCAATTTACTTTCAGCATTACTTTTCAGTAATTTACTTTTCAGCATTTAATTTTTAGTATTTAATTTCAGCATTTACTTTCCGTCATTTAATTTTCAGCAATTTACTTTTCAGCATTTACTTTATGTCTTTTATTTTATTTAAGTTTTTACTAGCCCTAGTTATGTGTCGTAACTAAGTCAGTTATTTGGGGTTGTGATGAATTCTAATATCACCGGTTTATAAGGGGTTATTTTATAGTTTGGGTAATTTAAAGGTTTACTTATTAAGTCTTAAGCTTAATGCTTCTTGTTGTCTGATCACCAATAAGATTGATGTGGTAAATCTAAAATAAACTTGACAAAGGAATTTTAGGTTTCAGCCTTAGAGACTTAATAGCCCACGATCTTCCTTGAGGATAGATAACCCTTTAATAGATTTCCTTACAGGATAGACATATACCTGTCGGGCGGGGGTAGCCATAATTGGAACTTAAACTTAATGAATCCAGATAATTTGGTTGACATAGACATATGGTTCAATTGGGTTAAACTGGGTATTTGCGTCTGACCATCGACAGAGGCTTTTGCATAATTTAGTGTTCCATGTTAGTAAACCGATTTATTACACAACCATGAAATAACCACTTCATCTTTTAAAATATATTAGAAAGATTCACAACCCTAGATAGTTTTTAATATTGGATTTTCTTAAACCTACTTTTATGCAATTTTATTTACTTTTTTTTAAAATTTAGAATCATTACCATTTCAAATCAATCAATCAACCTGTTAGATACTAGTAATCATTTGACCTCATAAAATTAATAGAGTATGTATTAAGTCCTCGTGGGATCGATATTTTTTATACTACTTGAACGATACGTACGATTGCGTTATACGTGTGTTTTTACGCCGGTCAAGTTTTTGGCGCCGTTGCCGGGGACTTATTTATCTTTCACTATTAGTTTAGAGGTTAGATACCTTTACTTGTATCTAATTTTCTTTTTACTTATTGTTTTTGTTTTCTTGTGTTTCAGGTTCTCAGAAACTTCATGAGACGAACCAGAAGCTTTGAACTCTGACCGTTTGACCCAGAAATTGAAAGAACCATCAGACAGTTGAGAAGGGAAAAGCGAGAAGGCCAAGAAGCTTTAGTCAACATGGAACCTGAACCTTTGGAGGTTGCACCACCAATTCCCATTCGAGACAGAACCATTCCGGTGGTTGACAGACTCATTTCATGTATTGTACTTCCTCCCTTACCAGCAAATGCAGGTGACATCAAAACATGTATTCAGATGATTCAGCAGTCAGTACAATTTGGGGGAAATGCAACTGAAGATCCTAATGCCCACACCTTCTATAATGAGACTGCGTATTTTCCCATACTCCTTGAAAGACAGAGCTAAAGCTTGGCTACATTCACTACCAGCAGGTTCCATCACAACTTGGAACACTTTAGCCACCAAATTTCTTGCAAAGTACTTTCCACCAGCTAGAACTGGAAAGCTGAGGAATGACATCACATCTTTTATGCAACAAGACTCAGAAACTCTCTACGAAGCTTGGGAAAGGTACAAAGATTTGCTTCGGAAATGTCCTCACCATGAGATTCCAAAATGGCTTCAAGTCCAAACCTTCTATAATGGACTTTCTGGACTGATGAGAACCACAATCGAAGCTGCTGCTGGAGGAGCTTTAATGGCAAAAGGAGAAGATCAAGCCTGGGACCTAATCGAAGAAATGGCCAACAACAATTCCTTGTGGCCAACAGAAAGGAGCATGATCCAAAGAATTGCAGGAATTTATGAAAGTGGAGCCAATACAGTAGTCAACGCCAAGCTAGATCAGATATGCAAATTCATGGAGACTCTCAGCACTGGATCCACAAGTTCACTATATGGAGGAGCACTAGAACCAAACCAACTTGAAGAGACGGTGAATTATGTCAACAATTTCAACAGACAGGGGAACAATCCATATTCTAACACCTACAACCCAGGGTGGAGGAATCATCCCAATTTTTCATGGAGCAACAATTCAGGACAAAACAACAATCCACCACCTAGATTTCAACAGCAGAACTATCCACCACCAGGATTTCAACAACAGAACAAAGTCCAGGAACATGAAAAAGAACCAGAAATGAAAAAATGGATTGTAGAGATGTTCAAAAAGCAACAAGCAGCATATGATGTTATCTTTCAAAGCCAATCTGCTTCCATCAACGCACTGGAGAATCAAATCGGACAACTGGCCAATGCTCAAAGTTACAGACCGCCAGGTGATCTTCCCAGCAACACATAACCCAATCCAAGGAACCGAGGGAAGGAGCAATGTCATGCCATCATGTTAAAAAGCGGTACTGAAATCAACAAAGGTGTCAGAGCAAAAACAACTGCTGAGGAAGTTCCAAAATAAACAAAGCAACAGATGGAGGAAAAAGAACAGATCACTCCACCTCCACATTTTCCTCAGCATCTTCAGAAAAACAAACTGGACAAGCAGTTTGCTCGTTTCCTGGAGGTGTTCAAAAAGTTGCACATCAACATTCCATTTACAGAAGCGTTGGAACAAATGCCCAGCTATGCCAAATTTATGAAAGACATTCTTTCACGAAAGTGGAGATTGGGAGATTGACCGATGCGTAATCACACGCGTATAACGCAAGCGCACGTATCGTTCAAGTAGTATAAAAAGTATCGATCCCACGAGGACTTAAAACCTTTGCTATTAATTTTTTATGAGGTCAAATGTTTACAAGTATCTAATAGATTGATTGTTTGATTGGGTGGTGACTTTAAAACTTAAAACAAGTAAATAAAATTTCTTGAAAGTAGATTGAAGAAAATTCAAATTTATAAAACTATCCAGGGTTGTGAATCCTTCCAATATCTATTAAAGATGAAGTGGTTATCTTACAGTTGGGTAAAATATTGATTTATTAACCTAGAACACTAAATTATGTAAAAGCCTCTTCCGATGGTCAACTACAAATATCCAGTATAACCAAATTGAACCATATGTCTATGTCAACCAAATTACCTGGATTCATTAAGATTAAGTTCCAATTATGGCTACCCCCGCCCGACAGGTATATTCCTATCCTGTAAGGAATTCTATTAAAGGGTTATCTATCCTCAAGGAAGATCGTGGGCTATTGAGTCTAAGGTCTTAAACTTAAAATCCATATGTCTAGTTCATTTTAAGTTTACCTAATCAATTTTATTAATGGCCAGTTAATAAAAAGCATTAAGATTAAGAGTCAATAAATAAACCTTTATATTACCCAAGCTATAATCTAACCCCTTATAAACCGGTGATATTGGATTTCATCACAACCCCAGATAACTGGCTTAGTTACGACTCATATTTACGGGTAGTAAAAATTTAAATAAAATAAAAGACATAAAGTAAAATACTGAAAATTAAATACTGAAAAGTAAATTGCTGAAAAGTAAAAAAAGTAAAAGTAAAAAGTAAAAAGTAAAAAGTAAAAAAAATAAAAGTAAATTACTGAAAGTAAATTGCTGAAGAGTAAATTGCTGAAAAGTAAATTACTGAAATTAAATAAAGTAAAACTACAATAAAATAAAATGATGGGGTTAGAGGATCAACTTTTATTACTACTATTTTAGATATCTCTCTTAATATAATATATTAACTTTACGTGATAATTACCAACCAGCCATAAAGGCGGTATCCAGATTAAGTCAAATTAATAATTAATTACCAACCGACCAACCAGGCGGTATCCATACTTAGTCAGGTTAAAACCAATTTATAATTAATTACCAACCGGCCAATATAGCGGTATCCTCATTAAGTCAAGTTTTAAATAGTTTATATATTATAATTAAGGGAGATTAATCTAAATAGCTATAATAAAAGCTTTACCTTTCACCCCAGCAAAGGGGAATTATCTCCTCATTACTTGAAAAATAAAAACTGCAAAAATAAAGAAAGGAAAGGATTGTGCGTAAAAGTAAATTGCGGAAAGTAAAAACTGAAAAAATAAAGAAAAGAAAGTACGAAAGCGGAATTAATTACTGAAAGCTGTAAATCAATAAACAATATACAATCTTCTTATTTATTTTTTAGGAATTTCAAAGAAGAAAGTATGAAATTTACAATGAAATGGCTTGGTATTTATAGGAAAAATTTTGCCTCCATCAAATTCTCAACCAAATCCATTATTAATTTCTCCACTAATTACTCTACCAAATCCATTATTAATTGCTCCACTAATTTCTTATCATGTTTGGTGGTGATTTGATAATTTTTATAATTTATTTATTGATTTATTTTTTACTTTGAAAATGATTGAAAATGACTTTAATAATTACACACAACACACTTCTGGATGGTTCATCAATTTCGGTCATGAAATATTCAGAATTCGAAACTATTTTTTCTTTAAAAATTATAGATCTTCGAGTCTTCTTTAATCTGGCACTTCAATCAGCTCCATCTGATTTCGGAGTGAAAAATTATGCTCAAAATACGACAGATGTGCAAAACTAGAATTTCCAAAACTGCACTTCGTTAAAACGCCCTTTCAAGTTTCCAATCTCCAAAATTAATAAGTCAAATCCAATTTTTGCCCTTATTTGACCCACATTTCGTCCTAAATTATTTCATTGAGTCCCAATATTATTTTATCTGCAAAATAAACTAAAACACATCAAAACGTTCATCAAACCCGAGAAACTAAACAAAATATTAAGTAAAAGGGGCGGTAAATATTGATATATTTTCCGCTCATCAGAGATTACGAGTGTTGGACAATTATGACCCATAGCGTCACTATTTGTACAGATCATTGTGTTGTTGTACAAATTAACTATGTGACAACGGAGATTGCACTCTTATCATTTGTGATTAGATCACCTAGATGTATAAATGATGAGAGGTCCCTGTGATTTGTTCCTGGACGGAGAATGATATGAGACAGTATCAGTCCACGAAGGATAAATCATTAAATATCCCTAGTCAGAGTATTATCGAGATTGGACATCGATAAATACGTAAAAGACTAGTATTACACGTGTGCGCGTTGTGAGGGCACAACGGCATAGTTCTCATATATTTGGGTATAGGATACTCATGCAAGTGTAATAGGAGGTTGTGTTTTACCGATGGTACGGGAAACAGCTTCGTTCTGGATAGACCCCCTCGGAATTCCATTGGTAGTATGACTATGTGTCTATGGAAGTCTGAAATCAGGATATGTGTATTTGGTCTTAACTTTAGACTTGCACCGCTAATACTTGCGACAATCAATATACTTTGGTTGAGGTCGTCCAGGGCTTTAACAGGTTCTGTGTACGCCAATGTTGGGTATATTGAGAATCGTAGTGTGTTGGGTGTGATGTCAAGACGGAAGTGTCACTCCAGTCATATGGAGATGATGGTCACGTAGGATACGGGTCTGGTTCTCTTAAATACTGCAGCTATCAGGATAAAATGACAAGGTCATGTTTATCCGATTTTAGAGACTAGTTACCAGACATCTGATATGTGCTTCGTACGGGGCAGACACAATTCCAGCCACAGGCCTAGCACGTGATCATCTGATACTGGACAGAAATATGCAATACTATGTATACTACGCTTGATACAGATCCTTTATTCCTGTAAGGATATTTCCGGAGAATTGGGTAGGCATGGCGTTTTGCTAGAGGCTAACATTGTCTTGTAAATCGGTATAAATGTAGTACGAGGTACTTACGTGTTCGGATAGTCCGACGACCGAATTTACTGCCAACATATCCGGGGATCTCATGGGTCGCTTCCCAAAGATTCACCGATGAAGTATGACTCGCACTCTAAATTAATCTGGGATTAATTGCGGAGATATTTTATCTGGGATAAAATATCATTTAAAGAGAGATAACGATTAATTTTGAATTAATCGATTAATTAATATATTCGATATATTAAACGAAATTGGATTTCGACGCAGAATTAAAATTAGATTTTAATTCGGGTGAACGAATTAATTTAGAATTAATTCGTTTGCGACGTGAATAGTGATTTCACTAGGTGTAATCATTTAATTACGACGCAACGGAAAATTCTTTAATTTGGAATTAGCGAACCCGAGCCTGAGATTATTTGCGAGCGCATTCGCAATTCGAATTCGAGTGCGGCACGTCAAATCAAGCGTCAAATCGCTAGTCGCATCAAGCGTCAAATCACAAGTCACTTTGAGTGATGTGACTTGACAACTTGATGGATTGAGTGATGTGAGTTGTTGGGGCTTTAATGGTTTGACTTTTAAAAGCCAAATTCAAGTGAAATGCATTTGAAATTCAAATGTGTGTATTTAATACATAAATTTGGAACCAACAAATTGAATTCTCTCTTCCTCTCATCTCTCTCATCTCACGCCCAAGGGGCTTAAAACAGATCATTGGTTTTGTTCCAAACCGAGCAGTGACGGAAGCTTAGAGTTGGATTTTTGTGGCAAAAATCGCAAGTGCTAGCACACTACGAGACATGCGAAGGTGATAGGGAAGTCCACCCATGAGCCGGGAACCATTCGACGAAGCTTGGAGCTTGACGAAGGACCAAAATGGTGATAACAGAAGCTTACTGCTGTGAGCAGTCCAGTGGGCAGTGAAGAGTTTTGTTCGTCGCCGCGTCGCTCAACCGATCGATGTGAGTATTCCGTAACTTCTTCGATTAGTATTCGCACTTGATTCATGCTTATTATTGATCTTGGGACCTTAATAGAAACCAACAATGGCATCTAGAGCAAGGTTTGAGCATGAAATATTTAGGGCTTAAAATTTGGGTAATTTGTATTTAAGCATGATTTTGTGAAATTGGATGAATGAGTATGCTTAAAACATGTTGAATGAAGTTGATTGGATCAATTTCATAATTGGATTGGATCAATTTTTCCCCCCAAATTTGGTGTTGGCCGAATGCCTTAGCCCTATTTTGTCTTGGAATTTTTTGATTTTTAATTCATTGGATGAGTTAGAATCAATTAGGATGTTGATTTAATGTAGATTGTGGGATTAATTGGATTGAAACCAATCGGATATAAAATCCCCTCCTTGGCCGAGACATGTAGCATGTAAAATTGGGTTTGACAAGGAAAAATCCACCTTGAGGCCCCTGTACTCTCAATGTTTTTTACATTGCACCCATGTACTAAATTTTCTACACATTGCACCCATGTACTCTCAATATTTTTTACATTGCACCTCTGTACTAAATTTTCTACATATTGCACCCCTGCACTTTCAAAAAATTGACATTTCACCCTTATTTTAAAGGCAAGTTAATAGAGTTGAGAAATATTCTGACATCACCCACCCTTATTTGTGTCATATCTGCCTGGTTTAGGAAGAAGCACCTATGCTAAAAAGAGAAGAGCTAAAAAAATGGGTGTTTGCTATAAATGTGCACGCATGACATGTAATACTCGTTGTCGTTCTTTAGGAATGATGTCTGATAACTGTGAAGCATCTTTGTTTGTTTTTTGTTGTTCATTAATAACACTCCAATATCGTAGTTTTGATCTAATTTTTGCAATAAATTAGTTGGATTTTTGAATGTACCAGAAGGAGCATAATATTTATGCGCACTAACATATAGTTATGCGCCCTAGCATAACTTCAAAGTAAAAAAATTTGCTCGGTCCAATCCGAAATAAGGGTGGGTGATATCAGGATATTTCTCAACACTGTTAACTTGCCGTTAAAATAAGGGTGGAATGTCAAATTTTTGAGAGTGCAGGGGTGCAATGTGTAGAAAATTTAGTACAGGGGTGTAATGTAAAAAACAATGAGAGTATAGGGGTGCGATGTGTAGAAAATTTAATACATGGGTGTAATGTAAAAAATATTGAGAGTATAGGGGCCTTAAGGTGGGTTTTTCCTTGATTTTAATCAAAATGTGTTGGACATGTGATGATGTAAATGAGCATGATTAATTGTGTATTTGATGTTTTAGAAATGTTAATTTGGATAATTAATCATGTTATACACTTTGGTAATTAAATTGGGAATTTGAAATTTTATGATTTAATTATTTGGGCCTTAAAATTGGATTTGGGCTTTTAAAGTTGTTATTGGGCTTATTGGGCTTTGTTGTACAAAGTTGGGTTTAGGCAAAATTGGTTGGATCCAATTAGGCCCAAAACCGCCTCCATAAAGCCCAAATGCGACTTAATGAACCTTTATAGTTTAATTGGGCCTAAATTGATTTATGGGCTTATGGGGTTAATCCCGGATTGGACTTTGGTTATCGGTTTGACCCGAGTTGACCAAAAGTCCACGCCTTAAGAAATTAATTAAAAGCCCATTGGACTTTAATTAAATTGACGTTGGACGTTAATCGGGCTTTGAGACCCGTAACGATTAAATTTGGAATTTAAGTCGTAAAAGTTCGTTAATAAAGTGTAGTATTTAATTTGGAATTAAATAGCGAATTAGAATTGAATGCATATTAAATTGGATTTAATGATATAATTTAATTTAATTCGAAAATTCGTACTTTAAGTACTTATTCGCAAAATGAGTTTGACTCGAGCAAAATCAAATCGTTGTTTGAACATTGGATGGTCACTATTTATCAGATTAATTAATTTGATTAGATTGATTGATAACATGCTTGTGTGGATACATGGTTGCGATGCATGAATAATGTATATCAGATGGATATTAGATGGGTGGGACAATTTTAGAAATTGTTGTAATAAATTCGATTTATTAATTGGACCTGCGTGTCCAGCCTTATTACCTCTCATTTCTTTGTATTCTATTCTCACCAATTCACCTCAATGTAAATGAGGTTTCTTTAGAAGTGTAGTGTAACGGGTAGAAGTAATACTTGTGCTAGGAATAGAGAGAAATGGAGAGATTTGATCTAGGATCATTGTGTAAAATATCCATCCGCATATCATTATTATTTATTTTTACGCGCTTTATTATGTATTTAGAATGCATGTTTAAAGGTGTATGATGATGAGACCTTAACAAAGATAATAAATTGGTTGCAAATTTGCACGCGAAAAACCCTCAAACAATATTAAATGTCTTTCCTTCTATTGAGCGATTCTCACTCAAGATCTGAGACTGGCATTGGCTTGTTGGCCAAAGTCAAGGCCTTTGTCGTCGAGGATGTGTTTGAATCACGAAGGCTTTGTTCCATTTATGTGTCTTGTCCAAGTTGTGGTTTGTTGGCCAAAATCAAGACCACTTCTTGTCCATCGACATTGATTACGAAGCTTTCCATGGTCAATGGGTCGCGCTTGACTGGGATCACTAAGTTTGTTGTGCCAAAGCCAAGGCTTAGTTGATTCAGAGGAAAAATGTTAGGTAATACATTGGATGTATTGGCATATATAAGATATATGTTTCGGACTTAGATGTCCCCTTACCGGATCTAGGAATTGGATTGGATCCAATTGATCTTAGAGATCTACCTAGTTAATTATCATACAATTTGTTGGCCAAAGTCAAGATTGTGTGATATTTAAAGGGATCCTAGCCCACTAGGAAACACGGTTTCCCGAGTACTCGACAGAGGGTTAGAGGCTCGCCGAAAAATAGTGGGAGGCAAGAATTGAATTTGCAATACTCGTTCAATTACTCGCCATACGCGCTCAACAAATATCAATTCGTCAAATAAATTAAATGTTAGTTGGACTAATATTTAAATTGTTGTTTTAATAAATAGTTGGACTATATATTCAAACTATTCATTTATAGTTGATTTTATAATTGGATTATAGTAATCAATATAATTGATTTTAATCTATTAAATTATAGTTGATTAAATAGTTGGACTATTGTAATCATTTTAATAAATAGTACCTAAATTGTTGATTAAATAGTTGGACTATTAGAATCAAGATGTAATTGAAAGATTGACATTTAAAACATGATCCTAAGGAAAATGTATTTAAATGGTTTAATTTTCAAATTGGGAATAAATTCAGGATGGTCTTGGAAAATAATAAGTTACTTTATTTGATAAAATAACATATTAGGCCTAAGCCCGGAGTTAAGCAAATAGTAGAGCATAATCTTTGGAAGATTATGTGATGATAACTTAAGTGCTTAATCCATTAAGCTTGTCGCAGTAGACTCCTTAATTTCTGAATCAGAACTAAGGATTAGATCTTTAAAGTATGAGAATGAAATTGAAGGATCTTCATAAATCTATCTTTAGATTTTAGAAGTACTAAATTGCAATAATAAACTCTTGGAGAGTTAATGACTATTCTCAAAGAGATAAAGTCAAAATTTGCAATAAGGCAAGTAGCGCTAGTTGCACCTTACTTCGATATTCTAGAAAACCGAGGCTTGGCCAAAGACTTATGGAATATGAAAAGGGAAAAGGCAAAATCATTATAATCTTCTAGGAAGATAAATGACATATCCCAAAATGTCTGCCTGAATTGTGGCAAACGGGATCGCGGAAGCGTGACTACCGTTTGAACAAAGCAGACATGAAGGAATTGAAGAACGAGCAAGGATCTGACTTAAAATATGATTGTCATAAATATGTTCATGACAAGTATTGAAATTAGATTTTAAATACTTAGTGTGGTACATAAATATATATTGATGTTCAGAATCTGTTTTGAACAGGATACTGACTTCAATTGAGATTTAATCTGCGATTGAAAACGGATGAAAGTCGTTGTGTTTTAACCGTAGATACCTAAGTTTAGGAACTACCTTCGGGTGTGTACCTAAATTGGGAAACTGTTATAATGTAACTAGTTTGACTAGATACATTATCTTTATATCAGTGGTTGACCCGCTGCGGGTGAACCTTTATATTCTAGAACACTAAAGTGTTTTATTATATAAAGATGATATTGAGATATACAATTAGATGTGAATAACAAAATTTATATTTTGAATATAAATAAATCTCAAATATATATCATGACAAACATAAATAGCTCAAACTGATTTGATCAGATGAAACTTAATGTGGCATTGTTGTCTGGGACACAATTAAACAAGAATCGTATATCCACACTTTTGAAGAGTGGGTACTCGGACTGATTTGATTCCAATCAAATAAAGTCTACGAATCTAGTTTATTGGGCAAAGTGCCTAAAACATTATTTACTTGGTAAAAGTGCAAATGCCACCGATATGTTAGCCCTAGTTCATAGTGGAACAAGTGGGCCCATGTCTAGCAAGGCTAGATATGGATATGAATATTTCGTGACCTATACGGATGTGGCATCGCGTTATGGTTATGTGTTTCTTTTAAAGAACACAAATCAGAAACTTTTAAGTTTCGACACGAAATAGACAAACAGATCGACTAAAGTAATAAACCGTCACGGTAAGACCGTAATGGAAAATACTTAAGCAATAAGTTTCTTATATACTTGAAAGAGTAAATTTTTTTCATATGAGGACTCCTCCCGGAACACGTCAGTTTGACGGTGTGTCCGAACCACTAACCGAATTTTGTTGGACATGATAAGGCTAATCATGAGTCGCTCTGAGCTACCATTTCTTTCAATGGATAAGCATAAACAGTGCAGAACTTATTTAGAATAAGGTTCCATTAAAATATGTTAGACAGATTTCATATTAGATATGAACGGGAAAGAAACCGGGTTTCACATTCCTAAGAATTTGGGTATGCTAAGCATATGTTTAGATGATACCAAACTAAAACCCAAATTGGATAAGTGCCAATTGTAGGTTATCCTAGGGAAACCATAAGCATAATGCTTATACATCTCACTAGAGAACAATTTAATTGTTGCTCACCATACGGTTTTCCTAAGAGGAATACCGATATGCAGTGGTAAGTGGGAGGATAGTAAAACTTGATGAAAATCGGAGTAATACTCTCCAAGGCACTGAATCTTAATGGAACATAAATAGTTCATCAAAGATGAAACTATTCTAATAATCTTCGAATACACAAGAACCGCGTATGTCGGAGAGAGTCAGAAGACAACCTGGGGTATGGGTTTCTGATCTCACCTCGTAAAGATGTCAATCTTTTGAGGTATACCAACTGACTACGTATGAGGAAGTGATACAAGGTATCGACTCCCTATTATGACAAAATGTCATGAGTCCGAAATGGATTCCATGTAAATCAACATGTTTAGAACTAGTTGATGTACCGCAAGGCATTGTGCCTATTGGTACTTATAAGTCTTCAAGGAAGACATACATGGATGGCAACATACCAACGTATAAAGCTAGGCTTTTAGCGGAACGTATCGTTATCAACATTGTGTTGATTACGATTCAACCTTTTACATGTTGCCATGGTAAATCCATTTGGATATGCTTGCTGAAGCTGCATGTTTCATTTATGAAATATGACAGCATTACGGGAAAATCGCTTTCCTGAAAAGGAAACCTTTTGGAGGATGTTTACACATCCTGTCGGTTTTATCGTACTAAACTAGCAAACAAGGTTTGCGGGTTATTCGATCCATTTTTGGATTGAAGCAAGCATAGGTTCTTGGAATTATCGTTTTGATGTAATCATAATGGAGTATGATTTAATTCAAAACGAAAATGATTCTTGTGTATATAAGGAGGTTAGTGGGAGCGCACTGACAGTGGTTGTCCAATAAATAATGATAATACGTCATTTCTTGGAAATGATATTCCCATAAAATAACTATTGGCGAAAGCTTGGCTTTTGAATACTCTCCGAGAAATCATACATTGAAAAATGTACTCGACCTGGTGTCTCATACGCTTTGAGCATATGAAGTCACAAACAGGCCAATCCGAGTGATAGTCACTGGATTGATGTTAGAACATCCGTTAGTATCTTAGGAAAAAGGATGATGTCTTAGTCTATGGAGATGGAGAACTTGAAGTGACTGGGATCACAGTAGCAAGTTTCCTAACCGATAAAGACGACTAAAAGTCGCAAATGGTACTATACAGTTTGAATAACGGTACAGTGAGCTGGAAATCTTCCAAGCAAGATACTATTACAGAATAAACAACAAATGTGGGTTATTGCTGCAGCTGAGGCGGCAATAGAAGCCCTAGGTCGATAACAAATCTAATTAGATTAGATATAATTCTATTAGCAGCTGAGCTAGGCGTCAGCACAGGCTAAAGAATTAATGGTCTCATCAACGATCCAGATACATACTTCAATATTCATCTGATTCGTTTGGATCATACATCGTGGCGATGTGATGATCGAATAAATCACATCAGATGATAATCATGCAAATCCACTGACGAAAGCTTTTCTCAGCAGTTTGAGCCAACAGTACATAGTTCGGGTGTCAGACACTCGAGTGACTCGCTATAGGCCAAGTGGGAGATTGTTGGACAATTATGACCCATAGCGTCACTATTTGTACAGATCATTATGTTGTTGTACAAATTAACTATGTGACAAAGGAGATTGCACTCTTATCATTTGTGATTAGATCACCTAGATGTATAAATGATGAGAGGTCCATGTGATTTGTTCCTGGACGGAGAATGATATGAGACAGTATCAGTCCACGAAGGATAAATCATTAAATATCCCTAGTCAGAGTATTATTGAGATTGGACATCGATAAATACGTAAAAGACTAGTATTACACTTATGCGCTTTGTGAGGGCACAACGGCATAGTTCTCATATATTTGGGTATAGGATACTCATGCAAGTGTAATAGGAGGTTGTGTTTTACTGATGGTACGGGAAACAGCTTCGCTCTGGATAGACCTCCTCGGAATTCCATTGGTAGTATGACTATGTGTCTATGGAAGTCCGAAATCAGGATATGTGTATTTGGTCTTAACCTGAGACTTGCACCGCTAATACTTGCGACAATCAATATACTTTGGTTGAGGTCGTCCAGGGCTTTAACAGGTTCTGTGTAAGCCAATGCTGGGTATATTGAGAATCGTAATGTGTTGGGTGTGATGTCAAGACGGAAGTGTCACTCCAGTCATATGGAGATGATGGTCACGTAGGATACGGGACTGGTTCTCTTAAATGCTGCAGCTATCGGGATAAAATGACAAGGTCATGTTTATCCGATTTTAGAGACTAGTTACCAGACATCTGATATGTGCTTCGTACGGGGCAAACACAATTTCAGCCCCAGGCCTAGCACGTGATCATCCGATACTGGACAGAAATACGCAATACTACGTATACTACGCCTGATACAGATCCTTTATTCCTGTAAGGATATTTTCGGAGAATTGGGTAGGCATGGCGCTTTGCTAGAGGCGAACCTTGTCTTGTAAATCGGTATAAACGTAGTACGAGGTACTTACGTGTTCGGATAGTCCGATGAACGAATTTACTGCCAACATATCCGGGGATTTCATGGGTTGCTTCCCAAAGATTCACTGATGACGTATGACTCGCACTCTAAATTAATCTGGGATTAATTATAAGAGAGAGAAAATTAATCTGGGATTAATTGCGGAGATATTTTTTCTGGGATAAAATATCATTTAAAGAGAGATAACGATTAATTTGGAATTAATCGATTAATTAATATATTCGATATATTAAGCGAAATTGGATTTCGACGCGGAATTAAAATTAGATTTTAATTCGGGAGAACGAATTAATTTAGAATTAATTCGTTAGCGAAGTGATTAGTGATTTCGCTAGGTGTAATCATTTAATTACGACGCAACGGAAAATTCATTAATTTGGAATTAGCGAACCCGAGCCCGAGATTATTTGTGAGTGCATTCGCATTTCGAATTCGAGTACGGCACGTCAAATCAAGCGTCAAATCGCTAGTCGCATCAAGCTTCAAATCACAAGTCACTTTGAGTGATGTGACTTGACAACTTGATGGATTGAGTGATGTGAGTTGTTGGGGCTTTAATGGTTTGAATTGTAAAAGCCAAATTCAAGTGAAATGCATTTGAAATTCAAATGTGTGTATTTAATACAAAAAAATTGGAACCAACAAATTGAATTCTCTCTTCCTTTCATCTCTCTCATCTCACGCCAAGGGTCTTAAAACAGCTCACTGGTTTTGTTCCAAAACCGAGCAGTGAGGGAAGCTTAGAGTTGGATTTTTGTGGCAAAAATTGCAAGTGCTAGCACACTACGAGACATGCGAAGGTGATAGGGAAGTCCACCCATGAGCCGGGAACCATTCGACGAAGCTTGGAGCTTGACGAAGGACCAAAATGGTGATGACAGAAGCTTACTGCTGTGAGCAGTCCAGTGGGCAGTGAAGAGTTTTGTTCGTCGCCGCGTCGCTCAACCGATCGATGTGAGTATTCCGTAACTTCTTCGATTAGTATTCGCACTTGATTCATGCTTATTATTGATCTTGGGACCTTAATACAAGAAATAATTTTAATTACGTTTTGTTAATATATTAATTTACTTCTTTTTACTTTTTACAGTTTTTACTATTCACTATGAGAATGTAACTTCCCCAGCTATGGTGAAAGGTAATTCTTTTACTGTTACTATTTAGATTAATCTCCCTTAAAAATAATATATTCATTATTTAAAATATTGACTTAAAAAGGATACCGCCAGATTGGTCGGTTGGTAATTCATTTTAATCTGGTATAAACCTCACTAATAAGGATACCGCCAGATTGGTCGGTTGGTAATATTATCACAAGTTTATATATTATTTTATGGGAGATATCTAAAATAGTAAATAGTAAAAGTAATTCTTTTACCTTAGCATTTTATTTTATTTTATTTTATTTTATTTTATTTTATTTTACTTTTCAGCTTTTACTTTATGTCTTTTACTTTTAAGTTCTTACTAGCCCTAGTTATGTGTTAGTTATCTGGGGTTGTGATGAATTCTAATATCACTGGTTTATAAGGGGTTATTTTTTTAGTTTGGGTAATTTAAAAGTTTACTTATTAAGTCTTAAGCTTAATGCTTCTTGTTGTCTGATCACCAATAAGATTGATCTGGTAAATCTAAAATGAACTAGACATAGGGATTTTAGGTTTTCAGCCTTGGACTTAATAGCCCACGATCTTCCTTGAGGATAGATAACCCTTTAATAGATTTCCTTACAGGATATACATATACCTGTCGGGCGGGGGTAGCCATAATTGGAACTTAAACTTAATGAATTCAGATAATTTGGTTGACATAGACATATGGTTCAATTGGGTTCGATAGAGGCTTTTGCATAATTTAGTGTTCCAGGTTAATAAACTGATTTATTACACAAACATAAAATAATCACTTCATCTTTCAAAAGATATTAGAATGATTCACAACCTAGATCTTTGTGTCTTTTGTTATTTTCCTTAGTATTTTCTTTTGTCTTTTTATTTATTTATTTATTTTGCAAAACTACAATCAACCAAATCAATCAAGCAATCATTCTCTTATCCCTCAATTAGATATCTGTAAATAAATAGATTCAATAATTAATAACAATAGTATGAATTAAGTCCTCGTGGGATCGATATTTTTATACTACTTGAACGATATGTGCGCTTGCGTTATACGCGTGTGTTTATGCCGGTCAAGTTTTTGGCGCCGTTGCCGGGGACTTATTTTTCTTGAGTTATTAATTTTGAAGCTATCTAATTTACTTGTATCTAATTTTCTTTATTTTTATCTGTAATTTTTATCTCTTTTGTTTTCAGGTGATTGAAAAATGGAACATTTGGGAGATTGAAAGATCACGAGCTTTACTAGAAGATACACCCCAAATCTGGGAGCAACAGTCCGGTTTTCTGAGGCATGTTGTCCAGCCCAACAATTATCACTGGATGCCAGAACCAAGCATTACCATATTTTCTCAACAAGACGCAATGGGGAGATGTGACATATGTAATGGTAACCACCCTAGAGATTATTGCGAATACAACTACCATCCAGGGTGGCAGAGCTATCAAGATCCTTCATGGTATGACGAGCCATCACATTTCACAGAACCACATTTTCCATCTTATCCACCACCCACCTACAATGATCTTCATCAACAACCAGAACCATCAGAGGAAGATCAGTTGCCAAACATGCTCGAAGATATGTTCAAGAAACGAAAAGAAAAGTTGGATACAATGATTGAAACAAGTCAGAATCAATTTGAAAGTATTCAGAGACAATCAGAATTCATTCAGAGGATGACAGATCAAATGAGACAATTCACAGAAAACCAGAACTACATACCTCAAGAACCAGTTTCAGATGACACTGATGAAGCCTTCGAGTACCCAGAGATTCACAATGACACTTCAACAGAGGAGGAGGCTGAGCAGTATCAACAACCAGAGGTATCAGTTCAGGAGCCCGAACCGGCAAAGTCTCAATTTGACTTTTATTATTCAGATTCTGACGAGGATGAAGCTGATCTATTTGTACCAACTGCACCAACAACGGAGGATCAAACTTTCAATCCTCAAAATGAAGATCTTGGAGCATGTTTTACAATGATGTTTGATGAAGATCTACCTGAACCATCCATTCCAGTCGTATCAGAGGATGAAAACCTAATGTCAGAAACATCTTTACATCCCCAGGCAGATACTTATGGAGCATGCATTTCACAGATGACGGATGAAGAATTGAATACGGAAATTTTCAAATTCATCTGTGAAGAAAAGGTGGAGCAAGAAACAGAGCAAATGGAGGAGCAAATGTCCAAACTTATTAAAGATCCAGAGCATTCAGGAGAAACATCGTTGTTTTGGGGAGTACAAATCAAAGATATCGCCCAAAAGCTTGACAGAATGGAACTCCCATTCCAAGTCAAGCATCATACGAGACCTCCTGATTTTCTTTCTTTCTTTGCAGGAACCACTGGAGCAACAAGGAGCAAAACGGTGGCACAAGCACTGAATGGGACAAAATAATTTTTGCCACTTTTCCGTTGGAAGAGACCCTTCAAAAGCAACGCTCACTGGATTGTATTTAATCGGACATCCAAAACGACATTGAAACCTCCTTAAAAGATGGATTTCATTCACGTCTGGCTGAAGAAGAAAAATTTAGCGCTAGCAGGGAGGCAACCCATGCAATTTGTTGTAATTTGTTTTCATATTTTGTGTGAACTTTTTAATTTTGTGTGTTAGTCTTATAGGAAAAATAAAAATGGAATTTTTTAGGACAAAGCAAGCCAGTGCAAGCGGGATTTTCAAAATAGAAAAATTTGACAAAATCACGAAGATGTAAAGTCAATCCAGAAGAGACGGCCGAGTAAGGAGTCAGCTCGTGAGACGCGTCCCAGTGGATTTATCCGTCGAAAGACTTGGTTTTGCCAAAAAAAAAAAAAAAAACCCGCGTCGCGACGCTGGTTGGATTTCTGCACTAAAATGTCGACACTGGTTCTATCCCCTACACTCACACTTCATTTTCTTTCAACCAAAACCTCATAAAACCGAGCAATCAACATTTTCTCTCAAACTTCCACCATTACTGAAACCGTGAGCCTCCACAACCGGAATATCCACCTTCGATACTCACCAACAGCCAGCAACCTCCACCCTAACCGAGAGCCATCGCCGAGATCTACCAAACCGAGACCAAGCCGAGACAAACCGAGACCCACCGTGAGCTACCTGAATCGAGACAAACCGGTTCATTACCGAGCCGAACTGCCACTGTCTTGCCGAGTCTTAGCCACCACCGTCGAGACCGAAACCATCTTCATCCTTGCCGAGACCTTCATCACCGTAACTGAGCCCTTCCTTCGCCGAGTCACAGCCGAGACACTCACCACCGAGAACCAACAGAGCCGAGACCACCAGTCGCCGAGCCTTTGACCGAGATCTACCAGCTGCAACCTTTGCCGATCCACTACCTTACCCAGAAACCGAGCCACTGTCGAGAGCCTTGCACAGTCAAACCGAGAGCAGCCTTCGCCGAGTCAGAAACCACCCAAGCCGAATCCTTTGAGCCTAGACAAAACGGAACCTCACTGGAAAGGTCACTGCCAAAGCCACATTGAACCCGAATATTGAACGATAAATCTGCAAATTAAAAATTAATTGACATTGGTGATTGATTTGGATTTGAAATTGTGGAATTGAGGATGTGTTGATTGGATTGACTCGTAGTTTTGGAGGCGAATGGAGGTGATTTGGTGATAGAATTAGGTTGTGTTATTGGGTGAAAATTACAATTTTAGTGGAAACTCTGCCGAATTTCTGAAAATGCCGCTGAAAAGATCCAGGGCATCGACTTCTGCCGCACCTACTTTCGATGATTTTAAATTTGTATCAGCCGCTGCGGAGAAGAGATATGAGGACGGAATAACCCGGAAACACCACATTATGGAGAGGGGATTTGATATCATCCCAGGGTTATTTCCAGTTATTGACAGGATCATCATAGAACGGCACTGTCGAAAGCTTTGTCAGCAGGCTCACCCCGCCTTTGCAGCTATTGTACGGGAGTTTTACGCAAACGCTTATGAGCATCGTGCAAGTGTGGCAATGGTGAGAGGTTGACAGATATCATTTGATTCCTCAACGATTAACAGGTTTTATGACATTCCAGAGATGGAGGAAAATGAGTATTCTGCGATAATGGAGAACATTGATATCACTCATCTCACATAAACTTTATGTGTTCCAAATGCTGCTTGGTCATGAGTAGCACTGGAGAATATATGAAGATGAGTTCAAAGATGCTGAAACCTGAGACAAAAGTTTGGTTCCATTTCGTGACTAGGACCTTGTTACCAGGATCGCATATCACATATGTCACGAAGGAACGTATGATTTTGTTATACTGCATTCTGAAGGGATATACGATTAATGTTGGCCACTTGATCTCGACCAACATTGCTTGGGCTGCCAGATCAACACAGGCTGGCCTGTTCTACTGCTATCTGATATCATCCTTATGCACACAGGCCATGGTTCCTGTTGAACCAATGGAGGAATTAACGCAGCCCATGACAGCCATAACTGATAGAATTATCCAGCAATTTTATACAGATAGACATGCTCAAGCTGGAGCATCTTCTTCCGCACAGCAACAACAACAACCGCCTCAGCCACCACAAAGATCATCAAGGCCTCGCACTATTTCTCAGGAAGTTCATCGTTTGGGATCTCGTGTGGATTATATGCTTCAATATAACAGAGCAATCGGCCATGCACTACAACAAATGGCAAATGATTTGCACATTACTGTTCCAGAGTTCCCTGACCCACCATCTGACGACAGCGATGAGGAGGAGGCTGATGATTAAAAACTCAGGTACTATTGTTCCCTTATTTTGATTATGTTTTGTAACGCATTGGGGACAATGCTAAGTTTAGGTTTGGGGGTATGGGTCTATTTTTTAAATTTTTTCAAAAATTCCATTAAAATTTTTCGTGTGTTTGATTTCAGTAATTTTATTTTTCGTATTTTACATGGTTGTGTGTTCTTAAAATCGAAAAAAAAAATATATGTGTGTCCAATGATTTAATTATTTGTTTAGCTAAAAAGTTTTAGGAAAAGATAAATGCTAATTTCACTTTTATCCCTAATTTGAATTTCTTATCTAGGTCAGACTCATGCGCACTTTTAAAAATAGTCTTGTAAGCAGTTAGATAATAAAGAATTAAGAAAAGTGACTAGTTAAAATAATCAGTGGTTAATGAATGACCGTTTGCCTGAGTTTCTGTTTCTGTCTGCAATTATTATGTGCGGTATGCAAAAAAAAAAAAACAAAACAAAAAACAAAACAAAACAAAACCGAGCAAGTACTTAGTAACCGGGCATCTTGCCTCAGTAAGCAGTGATAGTTCGCGTCAAACGGAAAAGCTTGTGTTAGTTTTTAAACATCTGAGATCCGGGTGAGTAAGTCCGTATGGGTGTTTTAACACCTAGTGCCCTAAAACTATCTGGTTTGGGAGTCACTGACCCAAAGCTCGCTACATTGATCAAAGATGTTGTATATGAATAAAATAAAATAAAATAAAATAAATCAGAAAAAAACACATACCTCACCTGTGTTGATTATAGTAAACAGAACAACTTTAGATACTCAGATTGGTTTGACCCATTAACTACTGAGAATTGAGACGAAATCACCAAGTTGACAACTTAGAGTCGAAGCTGTTTACTGGACTATTCACACACACACTTTGAGTCTGATTTAGATATGTTGTTCAAAAGAAAGGATTTTAGTTGGAATATGCATTTTGAAGGTTCCTCTAACTTTGATGCTGAACATTCTCTGAGGACGTTGTTTATATATCTATTTTGTCTTTTTGCTTTTGTGTGCATTAGTTTTACTACCTTTTTACTTTTGTAAAATGTTTGTGGGTAGCATTGATGTAAACCCTCACGAGACTACAACTCGTCCACTAGGGACACCTAGGGGTTTAAAGGCTTGTTGCATACGCTAAATGCAACCGTGATCCCTACGAAAGTGGCTTAGTTAAATTTTATTTTAAAGATGTTTATGTTATTTTATTCTGTGTGATGAGTGGTAAATCTATCACTATTTCCCACTCATTTAACCTTATATTTTGTATAGTTTCTTGAGTATTATGAATATTTTGATGTGTTTTGTGTTATTTTGTAGATAAATAAAGTTTCAGGACATTCTGGAGGTGAATTGGGCCAAAACAGTGAAAATTGGACGAAAATGGCATTTTGGTAATTTCCCGCGTCACGACACCAAGACCTTCCGCGTCGCGACGCCTAACGTGCGCCGAACAGTGCTAACGTGCGTCGGGTCAACAAATCAGAATCTGAGAAAGTTTAACTTTGCTAACGTGCGCTGTGCCACGTGTCACCATCACAGCCGATCTGCTAAAATGCGTCGTGCCACGTGTCAGCATCCTACGGTGCCGACAGTCATCATCGCCACGTGTGCCAAGTGTCACTCCACATCATTGCCACGTCATCAGCCACATCACCAGGTTGACCAAGTCAAACTGCCACCTCATCGCCACGTCATCATCAGCGAATCAGGAAGTGCCACGTGTCGTAATCCTACGGTGCCGACAGTCTCTTTCCCACGTGTCGCCATGTCACCGCCAATCATTGAGTATCTAATCCTTATCTGACACGTGGCGGATAAGAATCTCATCGAACAATCAGAATCCGCCACGTGTCACAATAATTGAAGCCCAGCCACCTCGCCAAGTGTCACCTTATCAGCTTATCCAGAATCTACAAACCGACGAACCAGAGCGTGCCACGTCGACAGAAGCTAGCGTAGCAACGCCAAAGGGCTCAGCGTCGCGACGCCGGATGCCTACCGAGGCCTATAAATTCAGCTTCAAATTTCAGAATTTGTTGCACCACTCTCCCTCATCTCTTTGATGTAAAGAGAGAGTTTCTCTCTCTAGTTTCTTTTAGTTTTTAGTTTTTAGTTTTGTAAATAATTTTAATTACGTTTTGTTAATATAGTAATTTACTTATTTTTACTTTTTACAGTTTTTACTATTCACTATGAGAAGGTAACTTCCCCAACTAGGGTGAAAGGTAATTCTTTCACTGTTACTATTTAGATTAATCTCCCTTAAAAATAATATATTCATTATTTAAAATATTGACTTAAAAAGGATACCGCCAGATTGGTCGGTTGGTAATATTATCACAAGTTTATATATTATTTTATGGGAGATATCTAAAAAGTAAATAGTAAAAGTAATTCCTTTTACCTTAGCATTTTATTTTATTTTATTTTATTTTATTTTACTTTTCAGCTTTTACTTTATGTCTTTTACTTTTAAGTTCTTACTAGCCCTAGTTATGTGTTAGTTATCTGGGGTTGTGATGAATTCTAAATAATATTTTTATAGTTTGGGTAATTTAAAAGTTTACTTATTAAGTCTTAAGCTTAATGCTTCTTGTTGTCTGATCACCAATAAGATTGATCTGGTAAATCTAAAATGAACTAGACATAGGGATTTTAGGTTTTCAGCCTTGGACTTAATAGCCCACGATCTTCCTTGAGGATAGATAACCATTTAATAGATTTCCTTACAGGATATACATATACCTGTCGGGCGGGGGTAGCCATAATTGGAACTTAAACTTAATGAATTCAGATAATTTGGTTGACATAGACATATGGTTCAATTGGGTTAAACTGAGTATTTGCGTCTGACCATCGATAGAGGCTTTTGCATAATTTAGTGTTCCAGGTTAATAAACTGATTTATTACACAAACATAAAATAATCACTTCATCTTTTAAAAGATATTAGAATGATTCACAACCCTAGATCTTTGTGTCTTTTGTTATTTTCCTTAGTATTTTCTTTTGTCTTTTTATTTATTTATTTATTTTGCAAAACTACAATCAACCAAATCAATCAAGCAATCATTCTCGTATCCCTCAATTAGATATCTGTAAATAAATAGATTCAATAATTAATAACAATAGTAGGAATTAAGTCCTCGTGGGATCGATATTTTTATACTACTTGAACGATACGTACGCTTGCGTTATACGCGTGTGTTTACGCCGGTCAGTTATCTATCCTCAAAGAAGATCGTGGGCTATTAAGTCTAAGGCTGAAACCTAAAATCTCTATGTCTAATTCATTTTAGATTTACCACATCAATCTTATTGGTGATCAGACAACAAGAAAATAACGGAGGACACTTGTGTTGGGATAAATAGAAGAAAATAACGGAGATTGGGAAATCATTTGATTACAGCAACCAAAATAAAAATAAAAATAAAAAACCAATGGGAATTACCTGAAGTGATAGATAAGACAATAGAAATACTGGGAGGTGTTGAGAGTATATCTCTAGGAGTGTTTCTAAGTTACCAGTGGATGTATGGGAGACATTGATTTCATTGGCAGCAACAGCAACAACTGGAATCACAGGTTTTGAGACCTGACCAGGTCTAGGAGGACGAGTGGGGCACTGCTCAATTATCTAGGTAGTTTGTAGTAACGAAAATCCACTTTAGTAGGGTAATGAGATATAATATGACCCTTTTACTTACACTTGTGACATTCAGTAAGGTTTCATTCTTTCGGAGTATGACTAGCCTTGTTACATATACGATATATTTTTTTAGTCCACCTATGGAGAAATTTTTATTCACAGTGGCAAGCATAGCATCATCTCAATGAGGCTTAAGTAATCCCAGTCGGGTTTCATCAGACAGTAAACGAGAGACATCGAATTCCAATATGGGCAGGGGACATTGGTGTAGTAAAGAATCTCTGCAAGATTCAAAATCGTCAGTAAAGGCCATAAGAAATTGGATTAACCTCATTCGTTCACTGTGTTAGTTATATTTGGTCGCAACGACAGCACAATCCATCGTTGGTTTGAAAAGAGCAAGTTGATCCCAAACAGACTCCATTTTAGCTAGGAAATTAGTAATAGACTGACCTCTCTCTTATTTCAAATTATGTAACTCCTCCTATAGTTGATATTGACTAGAGAGATCAAATGTAGTATACCTCATTTAAAGCATATCTCATACCTCTTTAGCAGTTTCATATCAACCAAATTGGTGGTGAATAGATGGAACAGAGGTATTATGAAACCAATCAGAATCTGATGATTCTTATTATCCCAATCTTTAAGACGGTCAGTAAATTTATCATCGGTCTCATCAGTGCTATGTTTAGGGTGTTTAATATCACTATTAACATATCGCCATAATTTTCGACATTTGAGAAAACTACGCATTTCCTAAATCCAGAGTCAATAATTTGAGCCTGTGAGAATAGTAAGAATAGGTTGTATAACATTGACCGGCGTAAACACACACGTATAACGCAAGCGCACGTATCGTTCAAGTAGTATAAAAATATCGATCCCACGAGGACTTAATTCCTACTGTTGTTATTAATTATTGAATCTATTTAATTACAAATATCTAATTAAATGGAGAAGAGAGAGATTGTTTGTTTGATTGGTTGAAAGTGGCGTTGTTAAATAAATAAATAAAAAGACAAAAGAAAATACTAAGGAAAATACAAAAGATACAAAAATCTAGGGTCGTGATTTATTCCAATATCATTTTAATGATGAAGTGATTATTTTATAGTTAGGTAATACAATGATTTATTAACCTGGAACACGAAATTATGCGAAAGCATCTGTCGATGGTCAGACACAAATACCCAGTATAACCCAATTGAATCATATTCCTATGTCAACCACATTATCTGGATTCATTAAGATTAAGTTCCAATTATGGCTACCCTCGCCCGACAGGTATATTCCTATCCTGTAAGGAAATCTATTGAAAGGGTTATATATCCTCAAGGAAGATCGTGGGCTATTGAGTCTAAGGTCTTAAACTTAAAATCTCTATGTCTAGTTCATTTTAAGTTTACCTAATCAATTTTATTGGTGATCAGACAACAAAAAGCATTAAGCTTAAAACTTAATAAATAAACCTTTAAATTACCCAAACTATAATTTAATCCCTTATAAACCGGTGATATTGAAAATCATCACAACCTTAGAAAAACTAACACATAACTAGGACTAGTAACTGAAAAATAAAAGACATAAAGTAAAAATACTGAAAAGTAAAAGACATAAAGTAAAACTGAAAAGTAAAATAAAATAAAATGCTAAGGCAAAAGGAATTACTTTTACTACTACTAATTTAGATATCTCCCATAAAATAATATATAAACTTGTGATATTATTTAACCAACCGACCAATCTGGCGGTATCCTGATTAAGTTCAATTAAGTCCAACCAGCCATATAGGCGGTAATATTTGTCCATAATCCAGCCATAAAGGCGGTACCAAAATAAATTTATCAACCGACCAATCTGGCGGTATCCTTGATTAATCAGGTTCAAACCAACAGAAAATAAATATACCAACCGACCAATATAGCGGTATCCTTTATTAATCAGTATTTTAATTAGTAAATATATTATTTTTAAGGGAGATTAATCTAAATAGTAACAGTAAAAGAATTACCTTTCATCCTAGCTGGGAAATTACTTTCTCATGAATAGTAAACACTGTAAAAAGTAAAAAGTAAAAAGTAAAAATTAAATTACTATTATTACAAATGGTAATTAAAATAAATTACAAAACTAAAAATTAAAAAACTAAAAATAAAAATTCTAGAGAGAGAAATCAAGAGAGAGAGAGAGGTGTTTTGAAATCTGAAATTTCGCGCTGAATTTATAGGCAACTTTTTCACTGTTCCAGCGTCGCGACGCTGGATTTTGTCGACGTGGCACGATGATAACTTGACACGTAGCGATTCGGATAAGAGGATAAGGTCGACACGTGTCATGGCGGCTGGAACTCAATTATGAAGCTGACGTCATTGATGACGTGGCACTGTTCATGACGTCATTGCTTGCGTCACGATGATGTGGCGTGCGCACGTTAGCGGATCTTCTGTGGTGGTGACACGTGGCACGGCGCATGTTAGCAAAGTCAAACTTCTCAAATTCTGACCAGTTGACCAGGCGCACGTTAGCAGATTCGGCTCACGCTGGGCGTCGCGGCGCGCAGTGTTCCAGCGTCGCGACGCGCAAAAGACGAAAATATCCCTTCTGACGCATTTTTGTCCGGTTTTGCCCCAAATTGCCTCCAGTGCTGTCCAAACTTTATTTATCTGCAAAATAACAAATAAACACATCAAAACGTTCACAAAACTCAAGAAACTATACAAAATATTAAGTTAAATGAGTGGGAAATAGTGATATAAATACCACTCATCACACCCCCAAACCTAACATTTTGCTAGTCCTCGAGCAAAATACAGAATAAAATAACATAACAAAATTTAACTAAGCCATTTTCGTAGGGATCACGGTTGCATTTAGCATATGCAACAAGCCTTTAAACCCCTAGGTGTCCCTAGTGGACGAGTTGTAGTCTCGTGAGGGTTTACAGCAATGATACCCACAAACATTTTACAAAAGTAAAAATGCAGTAAAATTAATGCACACAAAAGCAAAAAGACAAGCGAAAAGAGAATAAAGAAAGTTAGTGACTAATCAGGTGAAAATTCTACTCCAAGTTATTAGTTGTTTTGTTTCTTTCTAAATTACTGAATAAGTAAATTCTCCGATTATTTTTATCATTCTCCATATACATAGCCAACAAAATATTAATCAACTCATTTTTGCCCACAACAGTCATAAGTGTAGTTGATAAGAGAGTAATATTTTTGTCCTAAAGTTCTATCAGATTTCACACCTTTTTGTAGTAATGGAATAATTTTTCTGATTTTTCTGATTTTTTTCTTTGCTTTTCTGAATTTTGACTTTTTTATTTATATACAATACCTTCCGTCTATGTAGCGAGCTTTGGGTTGGTGACTCCCAAACCAGTTGGCTTTAGGGCACCAGGTGTTAAGACACCCCTACGAACTTAATTACTCAGACTTCAGATATGAATATATTTTGCAGTATCTTTGATCCATGTAACGAGCTTTGGGCCAATGACTCCCAAACCAGTTGGTTTTAGGGCACTAGGTGTTAAAACACCCTTACAGACTTAATAACCCGGATCTTAGATACTTTATTTTTTTACATCAGAAATAAAAATTTTTTTTTTTTTTATTCCATAACTATTTATAGATGCTTCCTCCAATTAAACTAGAGCACGGAATATTACAAACTTTTCAATTTTAGCTCATGTCCGTATGTTTCCATGTAAGTTCATAATACCTGTCAACTGAACATAAGAAGATTCATTTTAGTCAGATTTATGGAGAATTCACAAATTAAATAATTCAAAATGAAATAAACAAAAATTAACTTATTTCGAAATAGGATTGAGATACGTCTCAGGAGCGGAAATTCCTTACTCGGCTATCTCTTACCAATTCACCTTTTTAGTCAAAATTAAAACACAAAAAATGCAAAATATTTTTGTAATTTTTTTTTGAAAAATTTTTCAATTTTTTTGTATTTTTCGAAAAATTTTGGACTAAAAATAAAAATAAAATAACACACAATCTAAAAACAAGGTACTAAACAACTAAAGAACTGAATTTTGTTGCATAAATAAAAAATTTTAACGGAAAGTATTAACACAAAGTTTTGCACCCCCAAACCTAAATTAAGCATTGTCCCTAATGCGTTCAAAACATAAACAAAAAATAGGAACAATGGTACCGAGTTTATGCGTCAGTCTCGTCCTCGTTGCTATCTGAAAGTGGATCTGGAAACTGTGGAACAGTGATGTGCAAGTCTCTCGCCATATGCTGCAATGCCTGTCCCATGGCAATGTTGTAATCAGTGAGAAAATCAACACGCCTCTCCAAACGATCAAATCTATCTGAAACTGAACGAGACTGTGCTGCTCTATGTGGCTGAGCTGGTGGCTGCTGTGTGGAAGAAGATGCTCCAGCTTGAGCTTGTCTCTCTGTTCGAAGTTGCTGGAGCAGTCGGGGAGTCAGAGCTGTCATGGGCTGCATAGGTTCTTCTTGTGGGTCAATTGGAACCATACCCAAAGTGCACAATGAAGTGATCAGGTAAGGGTAATACAGTCCAGCTTGCGATTGGGTAGCAGCCCAAGCAATATTTGTAGAAATAAGCACTCCCACGTCAATGGCTAGTCCCGTCATCAAACAGTACAACAGAACCATCCTCTCTCGGGTGACAAAAGTGATGTGGGTACCCGGAATGAGTGATCTCGTGAGGAAGTGAAACCAAACTCTCGCATCTGGTTTAAGAAACTTGGAACTCATCTTCATGTATTCCCCACTGCTGCTCATTTCCCAGGTGGCATTGGGGATACATAACTCATATGTCATCTGCGAAATCTCAATCTCATCCCTCATTATCGTATAATCATCCACCTCCATTTCCGGGATCCCATAGAATTTATTGATTGTCACCGAGTCAAAGGACACCTGTCTCCCTCTCACCATAGCCTGATAAGCGACATGCTGAGCAGCATTCGCGTAAAATTCTCGGACAACTGTAATGTATGCCGGTTTGGATTGTTGGCAAAGTTTCTGCCAGTGTCTGTCGGCAATCACCCTGTCTATATCTGGAAATAATCCAGAGGGAATCTCAAAGCCTCTCTCAATGATTCCGACATTCTTAGTCAGTCCCCTCTCATAGCGCTGTTCTGCAGCTGCTGAGACAAATTTTGTAGTGTCAAAACTGGGTTCAGCAGATGTTGACGCTCTGGATCTCTTCGGTGGCATTTTTTTTAGAAATTTCGACAGAATCTCCTCTGTTTTCCTCAAATCCTCAACAACACAAAACAACAAAATCACCGCAAACACTCCAAATCAATCGATCACCGCACTTCGCCCCCAATTACTACGAATCAAATTAATCCACAATCCAACACTTCGCAATTCAAAATTCCCAAATCAAACACACCACAATCCAAATCTAATTACCAAATTAATTTACCAAATACCAAATCAAATTTATCAAATTATTACCATTAATTTCAAATTCTGATTTTGTCAGTGGTGGTACTCTCGGCTCTGTTGGTTTTGGCTTAGGTTTCTGGTCGTTGGTTGTTGGCTTCTCGGCAGTGGGTCGGCTCACGGTGGTTGCTCACGGTGTGGATCTCGGCTTGTGGTGGCTGGATTTTGGTTGGTGAAGACTCTTGCGGTATCGGTGGTGGTGGAGATTTGAGAGAAAATGGTGAGATCTGGGTGGTTTCGGCTTGTGGCGAAGGTGATGGTCAACAATGGAGGTTTACGATGGGGGTTGCTGTGGAGGTTCTCGGTTTGTGCGTGGTGCGTCTTGGCTGGAGAAGGCTCGGTTTGGACTCGGCGAAGGAAGATTTAGTGAAGATTGCGGTTGTTGGAGGTGTTTGAGGAAGAAGATGATGATGGGTTCAGTTACGGTGATGAAGGTCACGGCAAGGGTGGTTCTTGGTGATAGGCTCTCTCGGTGATGGTGGTTGATTTCGAAGAGGAAGATGATGATGGGTTTGATAGATCTCGGTCAAATGCTCTCGGTTTGGGTGAGTCTCGGCTAGTGGTTGAAGATGAAGAAGATGAAGAGTGAAAGGAGATGCTGCCAGTGCCCTACTTATGTCTCTGATTTCGAGTCACGTGTCGCGACGCCAAAAATTGCCTAGCGTCGCGACACTCGGTTCTTTAGGGTTAGGGTTTTGACTCGGGATTTTTTTTTTTTTTTTGGCAAAACCATGTCTTGCGACAGATAAATCCATAAGACTTCTTACTCGGCCGTCTTTTCTGGATCAACTTTGTATCTTCGTGATTTTGTCAAATTTTTATTTGAAAATCCCGCTTGTACTGGCTTGCTTTGTCCTGATAAATTCCATTTTAATTTTTCCTGCAAAAATAACACAAATCAAAAAGTTCACACACAAAAAATAAATAAATAAATTACAACAAATTGCATGGGTTGCCTCCCTGCTAGCGCTAAATTTTTCGTCTTCAGCCAGAGGTGACTGAAATTTATCTGTTAAGGAGGTTTCAGTGTCGTTTTGGATGTCCTATCAAAGACAATCCCGTGAGCGTTGCTTTTGAATGGTCTCTTCCAACGGTAAAGTGGCAAAAAGAATTTTGTCTCATTCAGTGCTCGTGCCACCTTTTTAATCTTTGTTGCTCCAATGGTTCCTGCAAAGAAAGTAATAAAATTAGGAGATCTCGTATGGTGCTTGACTTGGAATGGAAGTTCCATTCTTTCAAGCTTCTGGGTGATATCTTTGGTTTGTACTCCCCGATACAGCGATGTTTTTCCTGAATGTTCTGGATCTTTATTAAAGTCAGACATTTGCTCCTCCATTTGCTCTGTTTCTTGCTCCACATTTTCTTCACAGATGTATTTGAAAATTTCTGCATTAAGCTCTTCATCTGTCATCTGTGAAATACATGTTTCAAAATTGTCAACCTGAAAAGAAATGTTAGATTTTAGGTCTTCATCCTCTGATCTGGTTGAAATGATTGACTCAGGTAGATCTTCTTCAAACATTTGTGCAATGGAATCTCCAAGATCTTCATTTTGAGGATACAGAATTCCATCCTCAATTTTTGATGCAGTTGGCACAAATATTTCAGTTTCATCTTCGTCAGAATCTGAATAATAGAAATCAAATCGAGACTTTGCCGGTTCGGGTTCCTGAACTGATACCTCTAGTCGTTGATACTGCTCAGCCTCCTCCTCTGTTAAGGTGTCATCGTGGATTTCTGGGTACTCGAAGGCTTCATCAGTGTCATCTGAAACTGGTTCTTGAGGTATGATGTTCTGGTTTTCTATTAATTGTCTGATTTGATCTGTCATTCTTTGTATGGATCCCGCGTTATTCTGAATTTGTGCATCAAATCGAGCTTCCTGTTCTTTGAACATGTGAATTAATTGATCTTCCTCGGATGGTTCTGGTTCTTGATAAGGATCGAGGGAAGATGGTGGATAAGATGGAAAATGTGATGGTTCTGTGAAATATGTTGGCTCATCATACCATGAAGGATTCTGATAATTCTGCCACCCTGAATTGTAGTTGTACTCGCAATAATCGCTTGGGTGGTTACCATTACATATGTCACATCTCCACATTGAGTTCTGTTGAGCAAAAGTAGTATTACTTGGTTCTGTTATCCAGTGATAATCATTGGGCTCGACAACAGGCCTCAGAAAACCGGACTGTTGCTCCCAGATTTGGGGTGTATCTTCTTGTAACGCTCGTGATTTCTCAATCTCCCAGTAGTGTTCCATTTTTTTTTTTTAATCACCTGAAAACAAAAGAAATAAAAATTACAAAATAAAAGAAAGAAAATTAGATATAAGTAAATTAGATAGTTTCAAAATTAACAACTCAAGAAATATAAGTCCCCGGCAACGGCGCCAAAAACTTGACCGGCGTAAACACACACGTATAACGCAAGCGCACGTATCGTTCAAGTAGTATAAAAATATCGATCCCACGAGGACTTAATTCCTACTGTTGTTATTAATTATTGAATCTATTTAATTACAAATATCTAATTAAATGGAGAAGAGAGAGATTGTTTGTTTGATTGGTTGAAAGTGGCGTTGCTAAATAAATAAATAAAAAGACAAAAGAAAATACTAAGGAAAATACAAAAGATACAAAAATCTAGGGTCGTGATTTATTCTAATATCATTTTAATGATGAAGTGATTATTTTATAGTTTGGTAATACAATGATTTATTAACCTGGAACACGAAATTATGCGAAAGCATCTGTCGATGGTCAGACACAAATACCCAGTATAACCCAATTGAATCATATTCCTATGTCAACCACATTATCTGGATTCATTAAGATTAAGTTCCAATTATGGCTACCCTCGCCCGACAGGTATATTCCTATCCTGTAAGGAAATCTATTGAAAGGGTTATCTATCCTCAAGGAAGATCGTGGGCTATTGAGTCTAAGGTCTTAAACTTAAAATCCCTATGTCTAGTTCATTTTAAGTTTACCTAATCAATTTTATTGGTGATCAGACAACAAAAAGCATTAAGCTTAAAACTTAATAAATAAACCTTTAAATTACCCAAACTATAATTTAATCCCTTATAAACCGGTGATATTGAAAATCATCACAACCTTAGAAAAACTAACACATAACTAGGACTAGTAACTGAAAAATAAAAGACATAAAGTAAAAATACTGAAAAGTAAAAGACATAAAGTAAAACTGAAAAGTAAAATAAAATAAAATGCTAAGGCAAAAGGAATTACTTTTACTACTACTAATTTAGATATCTCCCATAAAATAATATATAAACTTGTGATATTATTTAACCAACCGACCAATCTGGCGGTATCCTGATAAGTTCAATTAAGTCCAACCAGCCATATAGGCGGTAATATTTGTCCATAATCCAGCCATAAAGGCGGTACCAAAATAAATTTATCAACCGACCAATCTGGCGGTATCCTTGATTAATCAGGTTCAAACCAACAGAAAATAAATATACCAACCGACCAATATAGCGGTATCCTTTATTAATCAGTATTTTAATTAGTAAATATATTATTTTTAAGGGAGATTAATCTAAATAGTAACAGTAAAAGAATTACCTTTCACCCTAGCTGGGAAATTACTTTCTCATGAATAGTAAACACTGTAAAAAGTAAAAAGTAAAAAGTAAAAATTAAATTACTATTATTACAAATGGTAATTAAAATAAATTACAAAACTAAAAATTAAAAAACTAAAAAATAAAAATTCTAGAGAGAGAAACTCTCTCTAGAGAGAGAAATCAAGAGAGAGAGAGAGAGGTGTTTTGAAATCTGAAATTTCGCGCTGAATTTATAGGCAAATTTTTCACTGTTCCAGCGTCGCGACGCCAAGCCCTCAGCGTCGCGACGCTGGATTTTGTCGACGTGGCACGATGATAACTTGACACGTAGCGATTCGGATAAGAGGATAAGGTCGACACGTGTCATGGCGGCTGGAACTCAATTATGAAGCTGACGTCATTGATGACGTGGCACTGTTCATGACGTCATTGCTTGCGTCACGATGATGTGGCGTGCGCACGTTAGCGGATCTTCTGTGGTGGTGACACGTGGCACGGCGCATGTTAGCAAAGTCAAACTTCTCAAATTCTGACCAGTTGACCAGGCGCACGTTAGCAGATTCGGCTCACGCTGGGCGTCGCGGCGCGCAGTGTTCCAGCGTCGCGACGCGCAAAAGACGAAAATATCCCTTCTGACGCATTTTTGTCCGGTTTTGCCCCAAATTGCCTCCAGTGCTGTCCAAACTTTATTTATCTGCAAAATAACAAATAAACACATCAAAACGTTCACAAAACTCAAGAAACTATACAAAATATTAAGTTAAATGAGTGGGAAATAGTGATATAAATACCACTCATCAAACATCTTACTTGTCCATTAGAAAATTTCAGATAAGTCCACAACTGAGGGGAATCGAAGGGAAACTTGTACGGCGGTGATGGTGCTATTATGACTGTGGCCAATTAAATTGAAGGTTGGAAATAAGGGACTTTTAGTCATGGAGTGGTTAGTGATGGTGGCTAGGATTTTGGGTGTTTGGGAATAAAGATGAGGAAGAGGTTTGTTGTTTGGAAATAATGATAGTTGTTTCTATGTTGGCAAGGGAGACAGTTTAAAAACAGTCACGGGAAGAACAACCTAGGCTCTGATACCATGTGAGAAACAAAAGAAGAGTTTGAAGAAAAAATGTATTACTTTTCTTATCTTGGTGTAATGTAGATGTTACCTTTATATAGGCATTACAAGAGTGAATATAATGAGAATTTCTCATATGAAATCATAACAAATATGTACAAAGTTAATATTGCATTCAATGCAATATCTTGACAAATATGTACAAAATCAATTAGCATTCAATGCAATATCTTGACAAATCAATTAGCATTGAATGCAATATCTTGAGAAATCAATTAGTATTCAATGCAATATCTTGACAGTCACGAATGCAGACGTGGCATGGTGTGGAAATATAGAATGACGAAAATGTCCATGCCACAACTTCACACACTAAGAATGTTATGAGTTTTGCCGACTTTTGCTAACGGAAAAATTCTTAGGGTAGTCTTTGTCACGAAAAAAATTACAGTCCTGATTTTACCAATGAGAAAAACCACAAAATATTTTTTTTATATTTTTTTCCCAAAAAAAAAACTTATAGCAATCATTTGCATTTGAATTATATTTTTCTTTTTTCTTTACAATTTTCAGCCCAAAATATCCAAAAATTGGTCACCCTACTGCAGAGCTATTCACACACACACACTTAGCGAGGCTTGGTTCATGCAAGGGTGGATTCTTCCTTGATTCTATGGAACAAAAGTTTATTTATCTATAAAATAACACAAAACACATCAAAATATAGCTGATTCCGATTGGACGGTAGTATGATCGATACAATGGTCATTTAAGCATTTTGTGGGGTTGTCCTGCATATAAAATGATTCTTAATATGTTTTTCTGACTCTCTTCGACCTACGCGGTTCTTGCTTTAGAAAGATGAGATGAAGAAGATCAAGTATCTTCAGAATCATTCAAAGTACGAAGAACCAGCAACCCAGAACTTTAAGGTGAGATCCTGAAAAAATTTTAAAAAAAATGTGATTTTTATAATAGGGAACATGAGCTGGGTTTAGACCGTCGTGAGACAGGTAATTCTCCCGGAATTGTCCAGAGATGCTAATGGAGCGCTCAAAATTTACGATTGAGTGGGGGCAAGATTTTGCAATTTGATCATTTTGGTTCAAATGAGATATTCCAGAAAAAAAATTTGAATTTTTCTTCCGCATTATCGATGTCTAGTCTCGATAATATTAAAGAATGTAAAGTGGCGTTCCTGAATATTTTCCTTGAAGTTGCTTCCATTTTTTTTAAATGAATGAACTGCTCAAATACTTAAATTCTGGAGTAGTAGTCGAGCTGGTTAGGAATCCGTTCGGAAAATCAAAATTTTCCGATTTCAAAATTTTTTTTAGCCAAAGCTCGAGTTGTTTCTCACGCACATGATTACGTTTATCCTTATTTTCTTTCCTTCTTCTTCTTACGAAAGATCAAGTGGTAGATCCGATGCTTGAGAATTTAAACAATCACACACATCATGACATTTACATATGCTACATCGTACCTGTGTGACTATTTACGATGCTACATATTGATTTGACACTCCACTTTCTTTTGAAAAAAGATTTTAACTGGCTTTGCAAAGAACAGTGTAGCTAGTAAAACTTTGGGCATTTTGTTGTAAATGTCTATACGGATAGAATAATAAAAACAGAATTAGATTGATGGAATTATGCTGCAGTTTACATTTGTTGAGAATGTTTTCTACCCACCCATTTCAGAATAAATTCAAAGAAGAAAAAGGATACCAGATGTGAAAATGAAGTGCCTAATCGTGTTTGAAGGAATTGAACATTGAGTGCTGTAATAGAATTGCCAGTATTTTTCCTTAAGTAGCCACCAGTTTGCTAATTGTTTTTGACAAGAATCTGCAGCAGCCCTCTTATGGTTTTGGTGGAGAGAAATATGAGAATATTTGATGATGTGGAAGTTCTGTTAGAAGTTTGATCTTATCAAGACATCTTTACCTGTAGGGTATTTGGAATATGCTTATTCTCAGCTCCAGTACTGAAGCCCTCAACAGTTGAATCTTGCTTTTCTATCTCCACATTAAATGAAAAAATTAAAAAAAATATTAATACTAATTCCTTCTTCCAGAATTTCAGACACTCGTAAATGATGATACATTTTTCTTTTGACACATTTCTGCATCTCCATTATCGAGGTTATTGTCCACTTTGGGCTTGATACCCACTAGAGCTCACATAACTCACTAGAGTCCATGCAGAGCCCAAAGCGGAAATATCACCTCAATAGAAGGATGCAAAAATACGTACTTTTAATAACAGCTCGCAAGGACATTGAATTAATGGAGGATTTGGATAATAGAAAATCACATTGACATGGACTTTTTTGTCACCTTAAAACTTGAAGGGTTGTAAATTTTCAACACTTTTGATCAATATTCTTCTTATACATTAGCCTTTTCGGTTATAGACCGCAAATGGCAACTTCCTTGAAAATGAGAATTTGGATGCCACAAGCAAGGAATAGGAATAGATTTGTAAATTTATCACAGAATGTATTTTATCTTGATGCTTTATTTTGCAACCATCTTTTTTTATTTATCCCATCTCCTACTTCAGAATCTTTTCTTGAATGGATGCTTTTTTCCTCCAAAAAGATAAAGAAGATAGGCAAAGTACAAACTCGCGTGGCCAGCCAAAGAAAGCTGTTTGGAAACCACTTCGTCGAGCTCCTGGAGACTTCGTGGAATGGATGCTTTTCAACTTGTTGGTTAAGGGAGAAAAAAGGGTAAGCATCAAATTGCCTTTTATCCCTATCTAGTCATTCCTATATGCATCCCTAGCAAGCATATAGGGTCATTCATTAAGGTATTTAGCTTACTTGATTTAAGTTTAACCATGTCCAGTGTGAGCTTTCTTGATTTCCAGTACAATATTTCGAAAAACAAGTTCCTGAGGAAGCCATCCAGGCAAAATTCTAGCTTGTTACCTACTTTCTTGCCAAACAGAAATGAGATGAAACGAGTGTTTGATAAATTTGATTTAGATAAAGATGGCAAGATATCACAAATGGAGTACAAGACCATACTGCGAGCTGTAGGACAGGCGAACATGATCAGTGACGTACCAAAGATTTTCAGCGTTGTTGATCTTGATGGAGATGGATTTATCGATTTCAAAGAGTTCATGGAAGTGCACAATAAGGGAGGTGGGATCAGAACTATGGACATACAGAATGCTTTTCGGACATTTGACATGAATGGCGATGGCAAGATAAGCGCGGAAGAAATACTGGAAATGTTAAGGCGGCTTGGAGAGAGTTGCAGCCTAGAGGATTGCCGGAAAATGGTGAGGGCAGTGGACACTGATGGCGATGGCCTAGTTAACATGGACGAGTTCATGACCATGATGACTCAGTCCATCAAGCATGGTTAGATACTTAGATAAGCTTTGCTGCTCGTTTCTGTAATCATTTACCAGAAACATTACTATGTGATTAAAGTACTTTAAGTATATTTTCAGTTAGTTTTTCACATATATAATTAAAGAGGCTAAAAAAAATAACAGTTCCTCTGTTAACGGAAGCTTATTTATTTAACTTGTCATAGATTTGGCATTAATCTCCACAAAAGCACTTGCCAACAATCCTGGACATGATCTTGATAGCATTATGACACATATATTCTTAACGATCCTAAGATGTGTCAGAGCTAGAGTAGTAATTAGATATTATTACCAGATAGAACAAGACTTGTCACAACGTTATTTGGATGCACGGTCTTATAGCGTAAAACGGTGATTGTTTTGCGCACTAAGCAGAGCCCGGCATGAAAAATAATATGATGAGAACATGATATGGTGTCCTAGTCGAGTCGAGCATGACTTTAAATAAACAGAGTGAGTCTCACCTCTCTTATTCCTCACTCTAGCTAATAACTTGTAATCTACTTGGAATTACAAGCAGTTGTCAAGCAGTATAGTTACCAAATTTCATCCCAATTGACCACCTCTAACTATATTTCCACAGCCCTGCAAAACAGGATTACCGCCCAATATTTCTGTGTTACTATTGTGCTTCCTTGGGGCCCAAGGCTGTCCCCCATGGGATGCCAGCCCAGAGTGTGGGTAGGTGGGATTGATTATATTTATCTTTTGACGTCATTGTATTCATTCAACATAAATTGTTAAATACTCTGATAAGAAAATAAGAACAAATGATGCTAACATATCTCAAGCCATGTAAACAAAAACCTAAATTGACATTAACAGAAACCATAAAAGACACTTAAATTTTATGAAACTTCATGAAGCGTTTATGTAATCAACCTTATCTAGTGAGAAAATACTTGATTGGTTTGGTTTAGTATTCTATCTGAAATTATCATTTCATTAAGTTGTAAAATCTAGGTCCATCTTCCATAAATGCTTAAAAATAAATCATACATCAAGAAACCTTGAAAGGAATATAAATTCTGCCACTCAACTAAAATTTGAACCAAATGATTATAGGAATAATATTTATATATTTCTGATTAAGAAATGAGATATTGAATTATTTACAACAAACAGAATTTATATACATCAAGACTGAGGCTTTAAAAGAATAATACTACTATACAACTTAGCAAATCAGGTAACTATAACTATCAAACTCATTCACGTGGGTAAATATTTGTAAAAAGCACCAGATATTTACATTTTGTACAAAAATTCCGTCATTCTGATGCCAAAGAATTTGCTTGGTTGTTCCATTAACATGTATTACCTGCAAGCAGATTATACATTGAAACATAATTTATGAAAACATGCAGAAGATGGGATTTAAGGAACTGTTTTAAATGACATACCTAATAATAATTAACAATATCAATCAAACTTAATTTTTCTACTACTGAAATATAGAGTAGAACGCAAACTGAAGTTGCCGTAAAACCGAGTTCAACTAGAGCAGACCAGGAGTAGAACACAAACTGGATAAGCAAACAAAGGAATTTGATAACTAATTCTAGGAGGTTGTAGAGGGATTAAGCATTCCTTTGATCGCAATGAGAAGATCTAGGGTAGAAAGTAGCTCCCCAGTAGCTCAAAGAAAGTCTAGCCCCGACCTGGGGTTGGCTTGAGAAGGAAAACGTGTCAAGTTAAAAAAAAAAAAAAAAAAAAAAAAAAAAGAAGAATAAAAATTTGATAAAGACAAGACCAGGTATATAATGATAAAATACAAAAAATATTTATGTAAACCAGTGGTTGTAGGTTTTCAGACATCATCATCCATCAAAACTAAAAGTTGGAGATGAACTACTAATCCCGAAACCCAAGAATTTCAAGTCATATTTACTAAAACAACAGACGGCAGACATGAAACAAATTAAACAATACTCTTCCTGGTAGATAAATGTATTTTAAATAAACTTCAAAAGCCTGTGAAAGACCAAGTAATTTCTAGAAAAGGTTCAACTTACATGTTTCGTCCTCCAGCACTGGTCACATGGAGAGCTCTCAGTAATCACCTTTAGCTAGTGGCAAAACCAAGAGTTCTTCAGATAGGCATGCTATAGTCATAACGCCAACATTTTAACACTTGGAGTGCAATGATAGCAACAGATGAGTTACGACTTTTGAAGTAGATGAAGATCGATGATATCATGATTCTTGACCGCACCATTACTTCTGATCTCGTGACTGAGTGGGACCCAAATATTTCTCCATGGATTCTTTTTTACGCTCAGGATCAAGACTAGAATACAAGCATAATTACAACAGTTAATTTTTACTTTGAAGTTGGGATGTTATTATGGTTGCAACTGTTGAACTAAAAAAAAAAACTGACCTATTTCTGAGGCCAAGAAGAACATAATGCAAAGCACTTGCACAAGCAGAAGCCGGAGCTATAGCAGCTGCAGGAACTCCCCGTACGGCAGATGCCAAAGCAGATCCAGCACTAGCTCCACGCTGGTATTTTTTCAAGGGTGTTTGAACTAGAGCGGAAGCAGATCTCCCCAGGCCGTCACTGAGACTCTCGTAAGCCTGTCAAAAGTACGGAGATTAGTACCTTCTAGAACAAATACAGTACATAAAATTTTATTCAAGTATACAAGACAAGGAACATTAGCAGCTTATATTATGAAAAAAAGGAGATATGTGACTATTTTACTCATCTTATTTTTACAGACAATATCACCAATGTATATAAACATATTTCAACATAGTTATCATCCTTGCATGCGAAATTCCAAAGTAAATATTTAGTCATGTTTACAAGCACAATGCTAATGACCCATACAAGACTCTAGACATATTGGAACATTCACCTGTTGAATTCCTTGTTGGGCATCTTTAGGCTGATTACATCTAACATTTGTCATTGTATTTTCTTGTACAGGCCATGATACAGAAGGAGGGATACTTGCAAGAATATATTCTGTTTGAAGCAAAATATCATGAGCTCCTGCTGCCAAATGCACACCAAGGCCAACAGCTTCAAGTGATATACTTCTAAGAAATGCAATTGCACCTGAAAAAAAAAATTGATCGTCTGTTATCAACACCACAAATAACAATAATGAAGAGGAAAAAAGATTGACTGTATGATGCAAGAATATGAAAAAACAATATGCAACATATTCCAAATTATTGTTTCAATACCAGACTGTTCGTCAACCCGTAAAATGAACAGCTCAGAGTTACTAGCCTATTCACCAAACCAAGTGGACCTAGGGATCATAATGAATGATGTCACAGCTATTTATAATCAATCTATTTGAGATTATAAAACCGATAACACACAAAAGTTTCTACGAAAGAAATAAATGTTTTTTGATAGGAAAGAGAAAATACTTTATGTGACAAGACCAATTAGAAAAGTGAACCAGATGTTCACAAAAAACCAGAACCATTCTCGCTGTGGTGAAACAAAAAAAAGTGAAAAACTACATGAAACACAGCCAGCAGCACATGTATGATGCACCTATATCTCTAGTAATCCTTAGTTAAAAAGAATACATATCAATACATATCTGACCCCAATTGTTGCAAACACCATAAGGATCTAGCCTACAAACTATAAACATAAGCCATATAGACCAATTATTAAGCACAGCAGTAAGAGCTAGCTTTTACAGTAAATATTTCCCTGCACCAACAAGTTATTGATCATCCTATTATAGTGTCTATCATCCAGGATTCCAGATAAATTTACAAACTACCGACAGTACTCATCTTCTTCATTATCCCAAAAGGAGGAACCCGAACTTTACATGAATGTTTTTATCTTAATACAATTTACCTCTTTGCATTCCTTTGAGTACCCTCTTATCCTTCCTGTAGCTCTCCACTGGCAATGAAACCAGCTTTGCAGCACCAGAACCAACAGCAACCAGTGATCGAATGGTTGGCAGGCCTCGCAACACTTTATGAATCTAAAATGGAAAAGAAAGGTTAATTAATTAAATAGACATTTGCATGAGGGCTAACAAAATCTTAATATACTCAGCAGGAACAAATGAATGTCACTAAAACCTGATTCTGGGAAACATCTTCCAACCACTCGCCTATTATTGTTTCACAGACACCACCCCAACCATAGATGCCAGCAGCGTGAACATGCTTAAGCTTCAGCTCAACACCCTGCATCAAAATTTATTTAAGCAGAGCCAAGAGAAAAAAAAAGATTTACAGTTCTCGACAAGCATCTATTTGAACTTTAATTAACCAAAACGCATAGTGGTAAAGATAAGGAATGAAAAAATTACCTTCCAGGGTACAAAATTTACAAGTTCTACATACTTTCCACCTCTTAATGCTGCTAGATCAACACGATTGGGACTATAATCAACCCGAACAAGGATAGGCCAAATATCGAACTTCTGTAACAAATTTTGACAGAACTAGTAATTAAAATATTGTCTGCAATTGAAACCTAAACACTCAAGGTTAACCAAATAAAGATAAAATAGCAAAATAAAATGTCACCGCTAAAGTAAAGTCTAATTACAAGTTCAAGAAATAGACATTGAAAGACATTGCATCAAAGTGACCTCCATAATAAAGAAAGAAGCAGATGAAATAAATATAATAAGGCTAATCAAAACTCCCAATTTAACGGGGAACTAGATGATAATTAAACATACAAATTTCTTATAAAGCTATAGGTCAGAAAGGTTGCTCACAGATAAAACAAGGAACTCGTATCATCTAATCAAAAGATTTTGAGTTAACCACCACTTGCCTGGAAAAAAGGAAGTAATGCTTCCTCCGCAATGGTATGTCCTGCAAGAATTTTGCTCTTTGTTGCCAAATTTGAATCACATGAATTTTTTGGGGACTGGTCAACTGACGAGCTTTTTTCTCCAAAAAAGTCAATGAGAAAATCTAGATGGGATTGATGAAGGTGCAATAGCAGAGGAAGCATGGCAACACGCAACCTGAAAAGATAAAATACAATCAGCATCAAATCAGCTTGGTCAAAAGGAAGTAAAGGGAAGTTATTTAGTTGACCCATCATTGACAAAGCTTCAAAATCACAAAACAATGGAAGAAGAAGAATAAATATGGTGACATGGGAAGTTATTTAGTTGACTCGTCATTCTTGGATGAACAGGAATAATTACTAGAAACCAGATGCTTTATCTTTCCTTTTTTTAATGAGTATACATCAATTTGAAGAAAAAAAAGAAAACAGTATAATCTTTAAGTAGCAAAAGAATCATCACTTAAAAGACCTATAAACTAAAGCGTGCAAAAATTGCACCTGTACTCCTCAAGGGGGGTTTGAGGATTGGGTCTGACAGCTTCTAAGTCCAGCTTGAATGCTTTCGCAGAGGTTTCTATGGGATGATCTTTTGAGTCGTAGTGCCCCAAAACCTTGCAATTCAACCACAAAATATTTTAAGACATTGTTGCAAGGCAACATTCATTTAAAAAGTACCACAATGATTTCAGCATTACCAGTTTCCAAGGTGCATCTCTGCTCCTGTCATAAAGTTCGAAATCTCGAACCGAAAGAGAAAGCATTGATACAAACATTCCTACATTTGGGAAAACGTCATATTGAAATTGCATTCCGGATAATGCAAGCTCTAGACATACAGTTGTATCCCTTCCATGTATATTTGATGTGCACACACCATTATTTCTAGATTCATGCCAATCAGAACCAGCATACATTCTCCATGTCACATTAATGTTGTTGAGAAGTACACGACCAGTGGCATTCCCAAAATCATTAGGTCCTGCAGAGTCAATAGATGGAAGCTTGCCGTCCAAAAATTCTTTCCCGTTAGTTTGCCCACTTGTTTCTGACAAGTGGTTTTCTACAATTCTTAGACCGGAATCTCCATACCAACCACTGTTTCCTTTCTCAAGATCTCCATCCCTCGTATTCCTGGATCTGCATTTAAGCATCTGAGGTGAAGAGCATAAATCAGCCCAGCAGTAACCTTCTATAAATTCTGGTAGGCAATCATTCTGTATATATGTGGTTTGATCTAATCCTATCAGGGGCATTGATCCATTAACTGACATATCAGCTGATAAACTCTCTGGAGATTTAACACTTAAGCTACATGCCTCTCCAAGAAGGGCTTCATCATATGAAATACACATTTGTGACCCAAAAGAATCAAATTGGCAGGTCTGACTCCCATGTAAATGAAAAGCATCTTCAGATATCTCATCCATCAAACCCACCACCCCAGCTTTACTATTTGTATCTGCGGTTAATGAATTAATTTGAGAAGGTGGGACACAATCGATATTAAACATCCTACTCGTATCCATGAAATCATTCCTCTCTTGTGCCTGCTGCACACTATTATACCTATCCTGTAAATGAACCAGTGATTCCTCCATGTCAGGGGCAAAAACCTGTTGAAGTTGACCAGCCAAGCATGTCAGACCTGATGTAGTGTCATAGCAAGTATCCACGTAAATGTGAGAGTTTGAACATTCCAACTCCCAGAGAGGGCCATTCTTACAGTTAGTCCTGAAAACTGCTTCAAGGAGTGCCTCTCGGGCAACCTTAACATATCCAATCTCATGAAGATGCGGTACGCTGTAAGTGCCGCAAAGTTTCTCAGATTCTAACACTGTATAGAGTAGAAGACCCATATCCCGCACTCTAATTTTATAATCATTCTCCAAGGAATTTGCCACAGTTGTATTTGAAAGAACAAAGGAAGATGCAGCTAATAAACAAGCAACATAAGGTCTATTTGGTCCAGCAGAACCCAACAGAGAATCAAGAACTTCACTCTGGACCTTCGAATTCACAAAGTAGGGTTCATAACTCAAACCAATATCAACCAAATTAAGAACAAAAGAAGCTCTGCAAGGAACATATAATTCCCCCTTCTGCAAACTACCATCACCTGATTCTTCAACTTTAGGAGAAGACGAACAAAAGAATGAAGTTATGGCATCCAGCCAATCCAAGCGAGCACCAACTGCGACAATTGTGCTGCATCTGACAGTAACAGATGTAAAACCATGACAGGTCTCTGGCTCAAACAGGTGTACAATATCAGAACCAGCTAACCTAGAAGATAATGCATTTGAACCTCCTCCATCACCACGTTTCATTGTAGAGTTGCTACAAGATATCAAAAGAAACTCTTGACTTGGTACTTCAGAGACATAACCCCTCAATGTACCTTCACCATGGGCTAACCAGAAAAAGCCAGCACCCTTATTACCTCCAATATTTGAGACTGACAGCAAACTTGACTTCTCAATTCTCAGTTTCAAACAATGCCACCATCCAGGAAGTTCACTTTGCATTGGACCTTTTATATTTTCTTTGATATCTGGTCTAATTACAAGTTCCATAGAATCACATTCCAGGAGTATTGATGTTTGAGACACAGAAGATTCGTCACAGACACCCAAGTCATCATGGGCTAAACATGACAGGCCACTAGTTAACTGGTTTAACAGCCCATGTATGCCACTATACTGAGACCTGTCAAGATCCACTCTAACTGGAAATATACGAACATGCATGAAAAAGGAAGAGCTCAAGATTATCTCTTGTCGGGTTTGAGAATCTTCCAGGTCATTCACATGATTAACTGCGGCAAACTCAAAACCTTTTCCCGTGAATTTATTTCTGCTCCTGGATTCCTCAAAAGTAGCTAAGAACTTGGCTCTCTCTGCTATCCAAGAACCAGTCACAGGACCCTCCTGCCAAAGCATACTAATGGCAGAAAGAAGACCAGTTCTGTTGCTGACAGACAAAATATTCTGAGCGAAAAACTTGGAACTACTGAAGGAGGTGATCCCAACATTGTCTTTACAGGAAGAAGAAACCAAGTAAATGTCAAGATCGCCAACATTCAAGTGTAGAGAACGTGTTGCTGTTGAGGAAAATCTTTCCTGAAGACTTGCATCTGAAACTGCAGTAGGTTCTTGGACTGGTCCCTTCTTGAAAGTCAATGGTGAATTAACATCAAGAGCAATAAATTGATCCCAGGAACAGTAGCCTCGAGTGTCTTCGCCACCATTAAAAGGAAAACATAGCATCACCCTCGCATCTGGGATTGATATACTACCTCGTAAAGTTTCTGTTGAAGATAAAGTAGTAATAGGAGAGCAAGAACCACTTTTCACATGCCCATGAGAAGTCCCATGCTTCTCATTGACCATCACAGATGAAAACCCAGTCTTTTTGTAATTCATTTTATTAGAACTTCCAACTTCCTTAGAAAGATCCCATAACGTATTTATCAAATGGAAGTTCACCCAAAATATAAATGGAGGCAGTTTCACAGAAAATGATGTGGACCTTGTTAAACTGCCATGTGACTGAGTTGCATCCATGGTATATTTGCAATTAGTGATACCTGAAGTTCGAAGCAACAAAATTTTGACCACATCACCTTTATTCCCAAAGGAAGAATCTGCAGCAATCAGCCCATTAAATTCATCTGAATCATGAACATTGGCAGATTGAGGAAACGGAGGGAGAACACTTTGAACTTCTGCTTGCAGATGTTGGATTGAAATGGTCTGACTGTCAATATTTTTATTACACTCCCTCAGGTGGAAATTCTTTATATCAATTTCGTTGCGGAAGTAATCAGCAACCTCAATACAGTTCACTTTTCCCTCTACCTTCATTTCTTGAGGATATACCTGTTGATCTTATCAAAGTTTCATGTTAGTGTAGAAGAAAATCATGCAGAGCATTAAGTCCAAAGGAAAGACAACAAAATATGAAAGGGGGGGAGTACTGGCTCACATTTATTACCTGTACAACAAGAGAAATGTCTCTGCATTCTGCACCCAGATAATGAATGCGTGACCCAACATTTGTCCGATCACGTGATTGTTTCTGATCGTCATCATAAAAGGAGAATACAATATAAACTCCAGCAAAAGTTGCTTTAAAATTTGTTTGTACATGCTGCTGTTCTGTAAATGAATCAAAGAATAGTTTCACCACACAGAAGTGAAACATATATTTTCACAGTAACAAATGGTCCATTATCAGATAATATATGACAGTACCAGAACTCCATTCCTGTCTAATAGATGTAAATTAAATCAATGTAAACACAAACAGGAGGCAAAAATCAGACAAATCAAAGCACAATTAAGTAATTAAATAAAAGTGTGCTACTGTTACAAAGTTTTGCAATTTCTTTAAACTTAACCCCTTTCCCATATAAAAGGCATTTATTGCAAATATCAACATGTAAATTTTTTCCTTTAAATAGGCTATATAACATTGAATTTAATACAAGAAATCAAGAATCAAGAACCTGAACAAGATTAATGTATTCCCCTAGCCCTACCTAATTGTTGCTGAAGACCAAAAATCCAAGATTAAATAAAAACTTAAACATTAACCATACAACAGCATAAGCATCTGCAAGTAACGAGAACAAAAATATGCTATGAATACACTTCTCCAGCCCTTCAATTATTTAGATATGACAAAAGGAACAAAGCACATACCAGAAGGAATATGCAAAGACCCAGAAGCAAGGCTCGATGCAGCAGTTATTGCACTGAAAACCGAGCATGTCCAGTTCCACATGCCACTGCTTCCTACAGCAGATTGGGAATGTCTCATTCCATCAAAACATTCAAAAAATTGGTCCATGCTGCACGTAGGACAAAGCAACAAATACTAGAACATTAGCATTGTGTCCCAAGATAAATCCTCTAACATCAACAGTAATACAATTTTACCAGCACAGACAAAATATACCAACCTTGCCCCCAAATCTACTTCTTCAATACCATCTCTCTGATTCATGTTGGCAGGAGACTGCACCCAATCCAGTATAAGATTTGATGCAAGTAGCACAGCTTCAGAAACAGATTCTTGCCCATGCAAAGAAGGAAAGCTGGAAGAACGGCTACCAGAAATTGGTATCATCCCATCAATGGGAACTTCAGCAGAAACAATTGCTGATGAACGGAAGTGAGAACTTGCGTTTAAGTAAACAGAGTCTGTTGGCTTGTAAAGCATATGAGCCATCCGATCATTGTCAAACTTCTGATAAGTTTCCCATGACAATAAGAACCACTTGATCGTGCTTGGTTGAAGTTTTAGTTCTATGGGATCTATACAAACATCTGCATCCACTTTGCGAATATCTAAGGAACCATCCTTCCAAGGTATACTCAATTTTATATTACCTGAAAATCCACCTTGTTTCCATGTCATGATTGGAGTTGTAGCATCTGATGGAGTGCAGCCTGAAGGTACTTCACCAGAGAGTGTTCCAGAAGCATGTGGAGAGCCTGGTTGACGGTAAAAAGCATCAGCGTGAACAAGTTCAAGTAATGCTCCTTCAAACCTAACAAAGTTTGTAAGATGATTAATTCCAAGAAAGCTCTCAGCTCTTGCATCACTATCACTATTTGAGGTAGAGTCTTCAGAAACACAAGTTCCACATTCTATTTCTGATATTCGAAGAACCAAAGTTGCATGTGACTCGACCTTGTTTTCATCCTTCTCTATACATGGATCATAAGCAACAATCAATTTCTTTATCTTTACATGGAAGCTTGTAAGAAACCATTTCACCATCTTTGCAATAATCTTAACACCTTCATGAACATCATTGGGAGTAAATTTGGAAGGATCGTCCACTTTGTCATGCCCAAACTGCCCCGTATCCCATTGCTTACCGTTGTTATCATCTTGACTGGTACTACAACTTTCATCTGCAGCCCATGAATTATTATCCCGACAAGGAGCAAGCACAAGCTCTAGTTCATCCAACTCAACCTGACAACCTTTGCCCTTCCACGGCATTTTAACTAGTAGAGAGCCAATGGACCCCTCTTTTATCATCACTGACGCAGCTTCACCAAACTGAAAACACAAAAAGGTCAACACAAGTATGATAAGCAAAACTAAAACACAAAAAGGACAACACAAGAATGATAAGCAAAACTGTAATCAATAAATAACAACCCCATGTACCCCAGTGGTGGCCCAACAACTTATTCTTCTTCTACTCAAAATACCACTTACACCAGTTCAGAAAATCCAACTAAAACATTAAAACCCTAATTACCCGGCGGAAAAAACAAACTTCTAAGCTTATCAAACGAACAGAACCCATATGAGTAAGCACACCAACCTAATCGCCGCCATGTGGAATTCTTTAAATTCAGTTAATATATCATTAAAATAAAGGACAATCAACAGCAATTCTTCATAACAACACAAAAGGACAAAAAATAATAAATTTTCAATAAATAAAACCACAAATAAAGCAAAACAAGTGACACGGGGTACCTTCTGATTAAGATAGTCAACATTAAGGGCGAGATCATTAAGCTGAATGGAACCATCGGTAAGCTGAACATCAAGCTGATCAATATCAATATCACCCAATATGAATTGACCCAATTTCTTCTTCAAAAAGAATTTACAAACCCTCTTCACCGCCCACCTAGAGACCATCTCTTCCGCCGATTTCCTGAAACTCCACCCCGAAAACATTATTTCCCAGGGGAATTTTTTTTTTTTTTTTGGATTCAATTTTCGGAAATTAGGGTTTTTGAAAAAATGGAGAGGCGGTTGATTTTGCTCGTGATGGAAGAAGAATTGACTTCCATCAAGAGCGTGAGCTGGGTTGTCTGTACAGAGGAGATTGTTGTGTTTGTGAATGATTTGAATTTGAAGAACACGAGACAATACAATTGAAGATGACGAGTTTGAGTTGAGCTCTGTTTGTTGTTTTTTTTTTTTTTAAACGTTTTCGGGATTCCGTGTTTGTTGGGTCTAGTGTTTTTTTATTTTTTTTCTACTAAATAAATAGCCCAATTTTACTCTAAAACCCATGAAATTTTGAAATCGTTTTTTTCACTTGTATTTTTTAATGTGTTCACTTTTTATATCATGTGAATATATATATATATATATATATATATATATATAGAAATCTCATCGCCAAATCATTTAGTTCGGGCTTAAATGTAGCAGGTGAAATCTCTGATTGCCCTAAGTTCTTACAAAAAATGCGTCATATAGACTCGAACTCAGGACTAGACAATCAAATCATAAACCAATTGCCACCAAGTCACACACTTTAGGGGCGAAAACATATAATTTTTCTAAATTAAATCGATAATTTATATAGGAATTTATATCCCTAATGGACGGGGGCCCTCAGGGACCTTCCCCTATTGGGGCAGGGATCGGAGATGAAAAATTGAAAAAATTAACATTAGGGATAGGGACGGAAAAAATTTAATACATATTTCTTATTCGAGAAAGGGACGAGGATTAGGTGAAATTCATATCCCCTCCTCAATACACATTTAAGTTTTTATTTATTTATTTTTAATTTTTTTTCAATAAATATATTTAAATATTTATTTATAATTTTATATAGATATAATAAAAAAATATTTTAATATTTATAAAAATATATAAATCATATAATTTTTCCTAAATTAAATCGATAATTTGTATAAGGATGCATAAATCCCTAAAGACGGGACCCTCGGCGACCTTTTCATACTGGGGCGGGGATAGGAGATGAAAAAATGAAAAATTAACATTATGAAAAATTAAATACTTATTTCTTATTCGGTGAAGGGACATGAATTATGTAAAATCTATTTCTCCTCCCCAATACTCATTTAAGTTTTAATTTATTTATTTTTAAATTTTTCAATAAATATCTTCAAATATCTATTTACAATTATATATATATATATATATATAATATCTTAATATTTATAAAAATATATAAATAATAAAGAGTATAAGGACTTAAATTAAATAATTATATATAATCACTTCTTAACAAGTGATCCATCATTTTATAAAGCTACGGACCAAACAAAAATATAAAAAATACGAATATAAATTATGATTTGTGTAATAGATATTATCAATTTTTTGGATATGTATGTTTGATTTATTGATAAAGTAATAGTTCAACTAATATATTTTTCAATAATTTAAATTTATTTTTTAAAAATTTATATTATTCAGGGTCGGGCCCCCTCGAGATCTCATCTCATCCCCCCTCCTGAAATAATTACGAGAGGAAGAGGATGTGGATGGATATATTTGAAAATTATCGGCGACAAGTACAAATATATTGATCTCCTCTCATTCCCTCTCCATTGTCATCCCTAAATTTATATTATTTATCAGGTGGAAAAAATGAACAAAATTGAAAATGTAAATGATTTCCAAAATTTTGTGAGCAAATTGAACTTAGGCTATTTAGTTGGTTAGTGGGAAAAAGATAATTTCCTTTTTATATATAAATGATTGCATGTGAAAGTATATGTTGACGGCTGATTTTGGTCTCAGGGCAATATGGGAATATAACTCCCGAGATAATCCTCCATCAATAGTGAATTTGTTTGGTTATGGGGGACCAAAAGCAAACTTAGCAAAAGCAGATAAATACACACCATCAACAAGGAGATTTAACGTGGTTCGGCGGATCTTGGTCCGACCTACGTCCACGGACACAAACAGGATGATACTTTTAGTACTGAGATATGCTTCTCTGATATCTCTTTGTTTACAAGCTTGATCGTAGTGATCTTCCTCTTGATTCTGATCTCAACTCCCAATGCTCTCAACGTATTCCCTTATGCACACTCTACCCTTCTATCTTTGTAATAGTGTAGAAATCATATTCCTATTTGTACAAGAATTTCCTAGTTGAAATAATTTCATTTTCCCATAAAGAATCATAGTCAAAACTATTCCCTTTTCCCATAAGGATTCCTAATTAAAACTACATTCACTTCTTTTATCCTATTTGGAAACTGACTCATCAGTTTTCCCCATGAAAGTATGATAACTTATCTTCTGGAGCATATCCCGTCATACTCTCGGTCTTCATGTGGTCGGTAATGATAGTCTTTTGTACTGAGAGTGCTGCTGTCGACCTGATAATTGCCCGGTCATCTTGAACTCAAGTGCTCGGTTACCGATCATAAAGTGCTCGGTCACTTACTATTTGGCTTTTAGTGGCCGGGTCGGCATTAATGATTTCGACCGAGAAGGGAATTACCTCTTTTACCCCTGTCGTACTCCTTAAATAACATAGTGCTTAAAAAACACCATCAACATCTATCCCCTAGTTCTCGGTAAATACGAGTTTGTGAGTTGATGCCGGGAACTATAAAAAAAATGGTGTGCCGATGAATCTGTCGGCGGTCACTCCAGGAACCGCAGAGAAAAACGTCTTGGCTGCAAATCTGGTCCTTCCTGCCACCTTCATGTGCTCAGTCAACGATGATCCCGATATCTACCTGTGGAGAAAATGTTTTGTCTTTATGCTGATGACGATCGACTCGGTGGGACGTAACCCGACCCCGAGCTGAGAAAAATATTTGGCTCTAGGGAATGTCACCTCCCCAGACCAATATAGGCCGACTCGATGGGACGTAACCCGACCCCGAGCTAAAAGAAAGACTTGGCACTGGGGGAATGTTACATCCTCAGTCCAAAGAAACCGACTCGGTGGGACGTAACCCGACCCCGAGCTAAAAGAAAGACTTGGCACTGGGGGAATGTTACATCCCCAGTCCAAAGAAACCGACTCGGTGGGACGTAACCCGACCCCGAGCTAAAAGAAAGACTTGGCACTGGGGGAATGTTACATCCCCAGTCCAAAGAAACTGACTCGGTGGGACGTAACCCGACCCCGAGCTAAAAGAAAGACTTGGCACTGGGGGAATTTTACATCCCCAGTCCAAAGAAGCCGACTCGGTGGGACGTAACCCGACCCCGAGCTGAAAGAAAGACCTGGCTCTGGGGGAATGTTACATCCCCAGTCCAAAGAAGCTGGCTCGGTGGGACGTAACCCGACCCCGAGCTAAAAGAAAGACTTGGGTCTGGGGGAATGTTACATCCACAGTCCAAAGAAGCCGACTCGGTGGGACGTAACCCGACCCCGAGCTAAAAGAAAGACTTGGCTCTGGGGGAATGTTACATCCCCAGTCCAAAGAAGCCGACTCGGTGGGACGTAACCCGACCCCGAGCTGAATAACCAAGTGGCCTTGGCGGAACGAAATCCAGCCCCGAGCCGATTAACAAGTGGCCTCGGTGGAACGTAATCCAGCCCCGAGCCGATTAAACAAGCGGCCTCGGCGGAACGAATTCCAGCCCCGAGCCGAATAGAAACATCGATCTCGGCGGTACAAGAGCAGACCCGAGTCGGAAAGAAACATCGGTCTCGGCGGTACAAGAGCAGACCTGAGTCAGAAAGAAACATCGGTCTCGGCGGTACAAGAGCAGACCCGAGCCGGAAGGAAACATCGGTCTTGGCGGTACAAGAGCAGACCCGAGTCGGAAAGAAACATCGGTCTCGGTGGTATAAGAGCAGACCCGAGCCGGAAGGAAACATCGGTCTCGGCGGTACAAGAGAAGACCCGAGCCGGAAGGAAACATCGACCTCGACGGTACAAGAGCAGACCCGAGTCGGAAAGAAACATCGGTCTCGGTGGTACAAGAGCAGACCCGAGCCGGAAAGAAACATCGGTCTCGGCGGTACAAGAGCAGACCCGAGTCGGAAGGAAACATCGGTCTCGGCGGTACAAGAGCAGACCCGAGCCGGAAAGAAACATCGGTCTCGGCGGTACAAGAGCAGACCCGAGTCGGAAATAAACATCAGTCTCGGTGGTACAAGAGCAGACCCGAGCCGGAAGGAAACATCGGTCTCAGCGGTACAAGAGCAGACCCGAGCCGGAATGAAACATCGGTCTCGGCGGTACAAGAGCAGACCCGAGCCGGAAAGAAACATCGGTCTCGGCGGTATAAGAGCAGACCCGAGCCGGAAAACAAATATCAAAACCATTGTGTGGGCCACAACAAACAAGCATAAATAAATGTCAGCCTAAGACAGAAGAGGTCTTACTCACATTTTTGGGATCCGTTGTCTTTCTTGCAACTCACAAGGGTCACTACAAGTAAGGCTCTTCTTAATACGTCCTCTCTGTATCTCAGTATTCCACACATCCGACCGGATGACTTCCGCTATCAACTTTGGTCGACCTCAAAAACCGAATGGTCTATGTACATACTGAGATAGCCTTCTTTCACCAAGTCTTCCACCTGCTCTCGCAGGTCTCTGCACCCATTCGTGGCATGTCCCCTTACGTTATGGTAGATACAGTAAGCCATACTATTTCCCTCCTCAATCGGGAACCTCCTCAAATTAGGCTCGGCCAACAGACCTTTATCCTGGATTTCCCGAACTATCCGGGCCATAGGTTTGTTCAGGGGGGTGTATATTGTCCTCCCCGCACGGTTGACTTGGACATATGACTTTATCTCTTGAACATTACTACTCGGAGGTGTCGGTCTGAGTTTCTTCTGCTCCGGGACCGGTCTCCTCAAATTTCTGATCGAATCCCACTGATTGTCTGACCTGAGTATCTTAGCCTTTCGGGTGTCTACTCCCCGGACAATCTTTTTATCCTCCTCTATTAAGATAAACTTCCTGGCCAACTTCAGGGCAGTGGCATAATCCGATACGTCTTGAATCCTCAGGTGAGTCCACAACTTCCCGACCTTCAGACCTCCTTTGATACTTTCTAGCGCTTCCGATGACTCGTACGCTCCGACCTCGAGCACCAAATTGTGGTACCTTTCAATAAAATTCCTCAGGGGCTCATCATCCCCCTACTTCATCAGTCTCAATTCTCCCACCATTTTATTTGGGACGCATGCCCCTTTGAAGTGCCGTATGAATGACTTCTGAGTTGTGTGAAGCTGCTGATGCTTCTTGGGGCTAGGCTTCTATACCATAGAATGGCCGGTCCGGCTAGAGTTAAGGGGAACACTTTGCAAATGGCGTCCCCTGTTACCCCTTGTACCTTCATTAGTAGGACGAAGCCTTCAATGTGGGTTTTGGGATCGGTATGGCCCTTGTATGGCGTCATGGTTGGCATGCTGAATCTTTTTGGGAATTTCTCTGACTTTATTTCTTCTGTGAGGGGGGACTCATCTTGCCGTCCTGGACATCCCCTCTGTCTGTATTGGGGCATACTCCCCATTTGGCTAGCTCCTCCCGTAACCACGATTCATGCTGCTGTCTTTGGTTCCATGCCGCCTCCTGTGGTTTCCTTTCTTTCTGTTATCTTGGGAGTGGTTCTTCTCAGGGTCGGTATCTTCTCGTACTTTTTCGTCATATTCTTTCCCTCTTCTCCGGGTATTGTGTGGGCCATCATAGGAGGAGTCTGGTGATGATTTGTCATCCTCTTCCTCCCACGTGTCCTCGGTTTGGGAATCTTTCTGTACCACCGCGGATCTTACCCTGTAGGGACCCCTCCTCCGGGGTCTGTCGTCCTCACTTGTATCGACAATTCTTTTTCCTTCTATCGTTTCGTTCCTTCGTCGGCTAGTCCCGGTCTCAAATTTTCGTTGTGTGCTCATTCTATCTTTTCCAATCGGTCTACTATGGTTTTTAGCAGGATTCGGTTTTCCTCCCTTTCTTTCCTTAGGTTCTCCTCGATCTTCTCCATCCAATCTGCAGCTGAGCTCCCTGATGATTGGTGGTTTCCGCCTTCCGCCATTGTCTCACTACGCGAGTTGTTTTTTGTTTGACCTCCCCACAGACGGCGCCAACTGTTGACGGCTGATTTTGGTCTCAGGGCAATATGGGAATATTACTCCCGAGATAATCCTCCATCAATAGTGAATTTGTTTGGTTATGGGGGACCAAAAGCAAACTTAGCAAAAGACAGATAAATACACCAATCAACAAGGAGATTTAACGTGGTTCGGCGGATCTTGGTCCGACCTACGTCCACGGACACAAACAGGATGATACTTTTATTACTGAGATATGCTTCTCTGATATCTCTTGTGTTTACAAGCTTGATCGTAGTGATTCCTCTTGATTCTGATCTCAACTCTCAATGCTCTCAACTTATTCCCTTATGCACACTCTACCCTTCTATTTATAATAGTGTAGAAATCATATTCCTATTTGTACAAGAATTTCCTAGTTGAAATAATTTCCTTTTCCCATAAAGAATCCTAGTCAAAACTATTCCATTTTCCCATAAGGATTCCTAATAAAACTACATTCACTTCTTTTATCCTATTTGGAAACTGACTCATCAGTTTTCCCCATGAAAGTATGATAACTTATCTTCTGGAGCATATCCCGTCATACTCCCGGTCTTCATGTGGTCGGTAATGATAGTCTTTTGTACTGAGAGTGCTGCTGTCGACCTGATAATTGCCCGGTCATCTTGAACTCAAGTGCTCGGTTACCGATCATAAAGTGCTCGGTCACTTACTGTTTGGCTTTTAGGGCCGGGTCGGCATTAATGATTTCGACCGAGAAGGGAATTACCTCTTTTACCCTTGCCGTACTGCTTAAATAACATAGTGCTTAAAAAACACCATCAACAGTATAATTTATAATTTTTTTTGAATTTTTTTTTTATATCACGGTAATTTTTTGATACAATATAATTGCAGATAATATGGTATCACTAATTAATAAGTATATAATGTGTAGTTATATTAAATATAATTATAATTTATTTGATTTTTTTTTATATTTTAACATGTGCGAAAATATATTATTTTGTTTATTTGGTTGGTGCATTCGTGAAATTACATTGTAGATTTTTTTTCCTTTTATTAATTTTTTTTTATGTTATTTGGTTATAATATAAGAAGAATTTTATTAAAAGATTTACATAACTGAGAAGCTTAAATTTAATTTTATTAATATTTTGTGTATTGAAGTAATTTAATAATTTTTAATAAAAATTATCATCAACAATCAAGCAATTAATTTTTGTAATAAATTGAATTTTTTTATAATTATTCAAAAGAGAATGATTTTATATTGTTATAAAGAGGTTTTAAATTATTTAATCGAAAATTGGCATGATATGCAATTAATCAAAAATATTTAAGTATTAATCGAAAGTTAATCATGAGGGTAAAGTTGATATTCTGTATGATTAAGAATTAAAAAAACTTAAAATTTATCTCTCTAAATCTTCCAAAAATCATTAAAAATCATTTATTTATGATGAAAAAAGACTAATCAATCATCAAGTTAAAAGAGAACAAAAATCTCTAAAAGAAAATAAGAAGAAGATGATGAGTTTTTCTACAATTAATCGACTTAAAATCGATGATTTTTGGTGGAAAACCAAATCTTCAATTTTTGGCCAAATTGAATTGGTGCCGTAGCGATCGACTATTTCTCACTAAAGTTAAGTGTTGTATTTTGTTTACTAGTTTTAAATATGAATTTGACTCTTATATATATAAAATTGAATTAATGTAATGAAGAATATGATCAGTTTATGTTAAAAGGAGAAAAAAACTATACTTATGCATGGATTTATATGGACCAACATCAATAATTAAAAGGAAAAAAATTGTGTACTTATTTCACTAAAGATAATATTTCACAAAAATGGTTAAAAATTAGCTTTAAGTATTTTTTTTTTCTTTTAGTTTTTTTAACGACTAACATTTAGCTAAATATTTAATACAACTTTTCATGAATATGTTTCGACGCGACTTATAAATGTTAGCGAATGGAAGCAATTTGTAAATCTAATTATTAGAGTCACTCCTTGTGAATATTTTGTTTGATCATTTTTGCATTATTGGTTCATTTGAATGTTGATTGAGTGTATCAAATTAAAAGCAAAAAAGATGATTAAATTGATCACATTTTCTTCAAGCTCATGAATGATTTTTTATAATGGAGTGAATATAATATGCTCATTACTCAATTAATAAATTATAATAAAAATTTGGAGATGGTGCAAGTATTATTGACAAATTAAACATATAAATATATTTTATCCTTGTGAGTTTATTAATTTAGAGTGGACATTTCATAGAACATTTTCTTCTCTTCTCTTTTCTTTCATAACTTGACTAACTTTTCTCCCACTAAAGCAATTTGTGTTGCATGCTTTACCTTTGAACTTTGCTTTTTGGAAAAAGGAAAAAAATGGCTTGCACATATCTTTTTCACTTTATTCTTCTTGTTTAAATTTAAAATTTAAATAAATACTCGAACTCTTAAGATTTGTTTAAAATGTCTTAATTTTATAAAGAAAAATTGACTTTGTTAAAATATTAGATGTAGAGTTGGCGGAAAATTTTGAATCTCAATCTTTAATCGGGATCTTGCACGGTTCAATATGGGATTCCGATTTAAAAATCATCCTTAATAAAAAAATTGATAAAGATTCAGAGCGATTTTTTTTATCCTGGGTAAAAAAATCGAGCAAGGATTCGTGATGATTTTTATTTTGAATCTCGAATTTGAGCTTAAAAATCTCGAATTCCTCGGTTCGGGTTTCAAAATAATTTTTATACCAAATTACAATAAGACATGACAGGATAAAATGAGATAAAATCGGTTCAAGACGAGATGTCTCAATATCATCCGTACAAAGATGTATAGGGTAAACCAAAAGTTTGCACATAAAGAGGTTTATTAAATAAATAAAAAGCCAATAATTGGAATATTAAAACTCTGCTTTTAGCATAAGGATGACAAGAATGTCAACAATGATGATTTAAAAAACTTAAAACTAATAAAGTATAAAGCAAATATGTAAAATGATGCCGAGTCATGGCAACGACCAAGACAATTAAAAATAACAATCGTGTCTACATCCAACGTTTTAACTTTTAAATTAAAGTTGGAGAGTTGGAGGTTGATATGGTGCGTTTGGTAGAGAATATTGTACGGAGAGTAAAGATTAGTTTATAAGGTATGAAATAATTATCAGAGTATAAACATAAGCTAATATCAAAAAATAATTTCATGTTGTGAGATTATGATTTTATGAGTGTTAAAACTAGCGTTAAAGAACGCATTTGGTGGAGCGTTTAAAGAATTAAAATCCTTTAAAATAAATGTTTTAATTAAAATTTAACTTTTAAAAAATAATTACAAAAAAAATCCCCTTAATTTATAAATATTTGATTCTAACTCTATTAAGTTTGTAGTTTCTTTAATTTAGCCCTGTTGATTCGTTGAATTAAAATCTTGAATTAGCGATTGCTGGAGTAGTTATAGGTTTGAGGTTGAGAAAATTCCAATGATTTAAAACCCGGATCGGCCCGGTCGGTCCAACCGGTTTACCCGTGATCGGTTCGGGTGATCCCCAAAAACCCGCATGTCATTGACCCGGCCCATACCCGATGACCCGGCCAGTTGAACCGTGACCCAGTCATGGGTCAGACATGTTTTTATCTTTTTAATTTTTTTTAATTCAAATTAAAATAAAATAAATTTATTTCTATATTTTGATTATAATTTTAGTAAAAAAATCTTATAATATTTTAAAAATATTAAAATTAATGTTAATTATAATTTTTTGAAAACTTATTCATTTTTATCATATTTTTATGTAAATACACAAAATAATAATAATAATTTATTGTCGACCCTCGGTTGAACCCCGATCTGATCTTTGACCCTTGACCCTCTCGCCATTGCGGATCGATGGGTCGGGTCGGGCCGGATTTTAAAACACAAAAAAATTATGACTATTTTTGCCCATTATATGAAAAATTAACGGTGTGTTTACTTTTGTGATTATGAATACTTAATATTGTGTTTTCAATAATTAATTTTTGACAATTGATATTTTAAAAGTTATCTAGTGCAATATTTGTATTTTTAAAAAGTACAGGCTAAGGTAGAAGACATATATTATATATATATATATATATTATTATATATATATTATACATATATACACACACATATATTATCTTTTGAGAATTTTTTTTCTTTTAATTTTGCCCGTATATTAAAAATTGAATAATAATAATACATACACACACACGGAGGGACACAACTCCACGTACCACTTGAGTAAACGGCACCTTCTCTTGTGTGGCGTTGCTTTGGTTTATTTATTTCTTGTCATTTAAATTCTGTATGTTGCTTATTCCCATATGATATGATCGAGCGCATGGGCTTAGTAAGTGCGATGAAAGGTTCCCTAATTGGAGGGGTTAAAATCCTTCACCACGACGCTTTGCCGCACCGATTGATGTGTGTTCGGTTGAATGCGAGATACGTTCAATCGAGCATACCTAGTTTGATATGATGTCTTATTTTCGTATGCATGATTCAACCGAGCGCATGGGTTTAGTAAGTGCGATGTGAGATCCCCTATGGGGAGGGGCTAAAGCCCTTTACCACGATGCTTTACCGCGCCGGTTGATGTGTGTTCGTTGGATGCAAGACACGTTCAATCGGACATACTTAGAATAGTATGATTGTCTTTATGTTTGTATGCATGATGTGATGTGACGCGCATGGGCTTAGTATGATGGTCTAAAGGTCCTCTCTTTGAGAGATCAAGAGCCCCCAAAAGGCCACCTTTACGGCAGTACTTCACCGCGCCCCTTTATTTTGTTGTTTATGTATTGCGTCTCATTTCATGCATCAGGTCTGTTCCCGTTCGAACGCGTTTACGAACGCAACTCGAACGCGCATGCATTTTTGCCTTATCATGCATCAGGTCTCATTTCCGTTCGAACGCGTTTACGAACGCCATACGAACGTGAGCATTCTGTTTCATTTCCGTTCGAACGCGTTATCAAACGCCATACGAACGCGAGCATTCTGTTTCATTTCCGTTCGAACGCGTTATCAAACGCCATACGAACGCGAGCATTCTGTTTCATTTCCGTTCGAACGCGTTATCAACGCCATACGAACGCGAACCTTCTGTTTACCGTTCGAACGCGTTTACGAACGCTACACGAACGCGCACACACTGAACTGAGTCTGTCTTATCATATTCATGCATAATTGCCTATTGGTTGATCTTTCTTGTGTTATATAGCCAACTGTATTATTTGTATTCAAGCATGATTAGGCTGTTAGCATGTTATTTGGTTAATAGGTTCATGAGATAGTACTCAAGCATGATTATGTGTTCTTAGTTTTCCATATCATAGGATTGAAATATGTTCATGAGATTGCCATGTGATGTTGCATGTTGTGATAAACTTGTTGATGTATGCATATGAATTTAGAAGCATGATATCTTTGGAAATAAATGTTATTTAAGCCTGGTTAAATTATCACATAAATCCTTTTATTACAAGTGACATAAGTAAGGGACCATTCCGAACCCAACGGTTTGAGGTCTTCCCTTGCGAGGGGTGAGTGCGGCCTAATCTCATTTTCCCGGTTCACACCGGTGGCGACTCCATTACTCTCCGGTTTAGTCCCCCGTGGCTACTCCGTACTCCCAACTAGGCCGCGAGCCTAGGACAGAAAAGTGTCGCCCAGGTTCTGTTGTCCACAGTCTGGCGACTCCACTGGGGATAGAAAATCGGCCCCGAATATTGTCTTGTAATGTTTGGATTTATGTTTTAATTGACCGTGTCTATAGTGGATAAAGTGAGGGTTTAATCAAAGGCATTTTTTAGGCTAGGTAATGGTTTGATGTCTTCCTTCATTCACTACCTTTCTAGAAGGAAAAGCTGTGAAGGCACCTAGATAGCCATCTACTCGTAGCCTACTGTGATGGACTAATTTGGAGGACTCGTTGTTTATTCCTGACAACAAGCGATAAGAGCCTAAGAGGCTTGGGTATTTAAGTGAGCCTCGCTCCACCTTCCCTCTGGGGGATCTACAACGGGAAATCCATTTGACAGTCCGTCACACACCATAGCTCATTGGCACGTACCTTAGTGTATAAAAAAGGGTGCGCTCACTTGGTTGCTCGAACCCTTGAGTGGGGAGACCTAGTTGTGGGCCATCCTTCGCCGGTGAGAGCCTTTGTCTATACTCTTACTAACCCACCTATAGACCGGGTTGGCTAAAGTAACAATTATTTCCTTGAATATGTGCTTGTGGACCATCCTCATTTGGATGCAGTTGGACTATTGTCAGAAATGCGGGCTTGCTGGGCCATTTAAACTGGGGCAAGTTCGCACCTTATGACTATTAGGCCAAAAGCTTCTGAAATGTTGATGGGCCACTTTGTAAAAATTATTATGTCATGTTTGCATCATCTTTTCTGTGTTTGGGAACATCGTTGTTTGGATCCATTTGGACCATTTATCATGGGATATGGGCTTGTTGGGCCATTTAAACTGGGACAAGGACACATCTTATGACGATTGGGCCAAAAGGCTTCTAAATAACAATGGGCCATTTTATGATTGTGTTCGGAATTTTATCATTTGGATTTAGTTGGGCTCTTTGCCATAAGACATGAACTCGTTGGGCCATTTAAACTGGGACGGGTTCACTCCTATGACAGTTGGCCCAAAAACTTCTAAAATGATGATGAGCCGATTTGTGTGAAAATTTTAATGAGTTGATATATGTTACATGCATCACATGCACCTCATGCATACATGCACCATGTTAACCCCATTTTTTCCTGAAAGCCATCATAGATACCCGTTGGTTAGGGAAGAGGACAGACTTGTCAAAAGACCAAGCAGCCACCAAGAGTACTGGCAGAAGACCTAGCCCAACGGGATAGGAAGCCCAATCATGCATGCATGCATACACGTAACATATTTGCATCCTTTTTGTGTTTGTTCTGTTTTGTAATAACAGGTTTCAAAAGAAAAAAAAAGAAAGTGTCAAAAGACAAACCAATCAGGAACATCGACAGTACTGTATCAGTCTGGGGGCGAGGCCCATATCAGTATCAGTCTAGGGGCGAGGCCCATATTAGCAGTATCAGTCTGGGGGCGAGGCCCATATCAGTATCAGTCTTGGGGCGAGGCCCATATCAGTATCAGTCTTGGGGCGAGGCCCACATCAGCATCAATCTGGGGGCGAGGCCCATGTCAGTAGCAGTTGGGGGCGAGGCCCACTTCAACATCAGTTTTGGGGATGAGTCCCAGGGTCGAGGACCACATCAAACACAGTTTGGGAATGAGTCCCAGGGTCGAGGCCCACATTACATCAGTATCAGCATTGCCGGGTATGGCATTCTGAGGGCGAGGCCCATATTACATCAGATCAGTTCTGCCGAGAATGGCACTCCGAGAATGGAGATATAGTCCGGGAATGGGCAGTTCAAGAATGAACAAGTCGGAAATGACACTCCGAGAATGGAGATATAGTCCGGGAATGGACAGTTCAAGAATGAACAAGCCGAGAATGGCAATCCAAGAATGGAGCACAGTTCAAGAATGAACAAGTCGGAAATGACACTCCGAGAATGAAGATATGGTCCGGGAATGGACAGTTCAAGAATGAACAAGCCGGGAATGGCACTCCAAGAATGGAAGAACGGTTCGGGAATGGACCACCTTACAGCAACAGTTCGAGAATAAAGCTCGGGAGGAATAAAGCCTCATCGCAACAGTTTGAGAACAAAGCTCAAGGGGAAGAAAGCCTCATATCAGTATAGTTTGAGAACAAAGCTCAAGGGGAAGAAAGCCTCATATCAGTATAGTTTGAGAACAAAGCTCAAGGGGAATAAGCCTCCTATCAACACAGTTCGGGAACAAAGCCCAGGGGAATAAAGCCTCATATCAACACAGTTTGAGAACAAAGCTCAAGGGGAAGAAAGCCTCATGTCAGTATAGTTTGAGAACAAAGCTAAAGGGGAAGAAAGCCTCATATCAGTATAGTTTGAGAACAAAGCTCAAGGGGAAGAAAGCCTCATATCAGTATAGTTTGAGAACAAAGCTCAAGGGGAAGAAAGCCTCATATCAACACAGTTTGAGAACAAAGCTCAATGGGAAGAAAGCCTCATGTCAGTATAGTTTGAGAACAAAGCTCAAGAGGAAGAAAGCCTCATATCAGTATAAGTTTGAGAACAAAGCTCAAGGGGAAGAAAGCCTCATGTCAGTATAGTTTGAGAACAAAGCTCAAGGGGAAGAAAGCCTCATATCAACACAGTTTGAGAACAAAGCTCAAGGGGAAGAAAACATCATGTCAGTATAGTTTGAGAACAAAGCTCAAGAGGAAGAAAGCCTCATATCAGTATAAGTTTGAGAACAAAGCTCAAGGGGAAGAAAGCCTCATGTCAGTACAGTTCGAGAATAAAGCTCGGGAGGAATAAAGCCTCATCTCAACAGTTCGAGAATAAAGCTCGGGAGGAATAGAGCCTCATCTCAACATTCGAGAATAAAGCTCGGGAGGAATAAAGCCTCATCTCAACAGTTCGAGAATAAAGCTCGGGAGGAATAAAGCCTCATCGCAACAGTTCGGGAACAAATACAGGGGAATATAGCCTTATCTCAATACAGTTCGGGAATAAAGCCCACAGTCCAAACAATCATGGAATAAAGCCCTATCTCTACACAGTCAGCAGTTCGGGAATAAAGCTCGGAGGAATAAAGCCTCATCTCAACAGTTCGAGAATAAAGCTCGGGAGGAATAAAGCCTCATCGCAACAGTTCAGGAACAAAGTACAGGGGAATATAGCCTCATCTCAATACAGTTCGGGAATAAAGCCCACAGTCCAAACAATCATGGAATAAAACCCTATCTCTACACAGTCAGCAGTTCGGGAATAAAGCTCGGGAGGAATAGAGCCTCATCTCAATACAGTTCAGGAAGGAATAGGCCGAGAATGGCGCTCTAAAAATAGAGCACGGTTCGGGAATGAACCAGGGGTCGCAGCACCTCACCACCAAATCAACGCAACTCAACACATGGTAAGTCAAGTGGCAGCTGGCGAGCCAGGTAAGTAGAAATGCATTGCATAACTTTGATAGGATTGTCACTGTTGCACATTACACAAGTCCCATGAAAGTGGGGGCGACTGTAGGCACTGCATTTTTACACATAAGACCCTATGATGAGTCTCATTTTGGAGACACTACCTTTTAAGTCACGGAGGTCACGGGAAACGGACATCGGAAGGGGAAATTCAGAATAAACAATGTTCACTGTTTTCGTTAGTGCTGCGTTCGTGTTTACGTTCGAACGTCAAACGGATTGCGAGCGTTCGTGCCGCGTTCGAGGAAGCGTTCGAACGGTGTCGGTAATTCTGGTTTTGCTGCTAGCCTCACATCCAGCCCAATTAGCCCCCCAAAGCCCATAAAGCACATCCCAATTTAAATAAATAAATATTAATTAAAACATTAACTAAATAATATAATAATTAAATTAATTAAATGATTAAATAAAACATATACCAAACATAAAATAAACAATTACCAACTTAAACTAAAATCATGCCTAAATTAAACAAATCACATACTAAATCAAAATATAATCATGCCTAATTAAAATCAATCAACCAATTATATTCCCAATCTAATAAGATTATTCCCAAACTTAAAATATTGTATTCCTAAACCAAGCCAATCAAATATTAAACCTTCCCTATCTAGCCAAGATTTGTCCCCCCTCAATCTTTGACTTCCCTTAACCAAACCAAATCAAATCTTTTACTTCCCTTATCCAACACCAATCAAATCCCTCTTTAAATTAGCCTAACCCTTTGCCTATAAAAAGAACCCTTCACCAACCTTCTCAACCTTAGCTACTAGCTAGTCCCTAACTCATACACAACACATAAAAAATTACAGGAAGAAGACACCCAAAAACGTAATAAGCAAAAGATAAAGAGGAAACGACAGCGAAACCACAAGGAAACAATAGCAAAAGACGGAGAACGACGACTCAAAACAGTAAAGACAACGAACGAGAACAGTGAACCAGTGAACCGGGAGAGTTGCGGAGCATCCACCCTTCCGACGATCGTGTACCGTACATCCGAGAGGTTATTTAAAAGGTTAGACCTGAGGGTACCTTTTCATTAGTTTATATTCGTTTTTTTTATTATTATTGAATTCTATTCGCATGAGAGTCGTTTATGGATGCATGTTGTGGCTTGAATGAAATGGAAGAGTGTCGTCTCTGTGGAATATAGGATGGAAACCCAGACGTAAATTCCGTAGCTGAATCCGAATGGACGGTAGTGCGGTCTGTACATGGGACACAACTCCATGTACCACTTAAGTAAACGGCACCTTCTCTTGTGTGGCGTTGCTTTGGTTTATTTATTTCTTGTCATTTAAATTCTGTATGTTGCTTATTCTCATATGATATGATCGAGCGCATGGGCTTAGTAAGTGCGATGAAAGGTTCCCTAATTGGAGGGGTTAAAATCCTTCAGCACGACGCTTTGCCGCACCGATTGATGTGTGTTCGGTTGAATGCGAGATACGTTCAATCGAGCATACCTAGTTTGATATGATTGTCTTTATTTTCGTATGCATGATTCAACCGAGCGCATGGGTTTAGTAAGTGCGATGTGAGATCCCCTATGGGGAGGGGCTAAAGCCCTTTACCACGATGCTTTGCCGCGCCGGTTGATGTGTGTTCGGTTGGATGCAAGACACGTTCAATCGGACATACTTAGAATAGTATGATTGTCTTTATGTCTGTATGCATGATGTGATGTGACGCGCATGGGCTTAGTATGATGGTCTAAAGGTCCTCTCTTTGAGAGATCAAGAGCCCCCAAAAGGCCACATTTACGGCAGTACTTCACCGCGTCCCTTTATTTTGTTGTTTATGTATTGCGTCTCATTTCATGCATCAGGTCTGTTCCCGTTCGAACGCGTTTACGAACGCAACTCGAACGCGCATGCATTTTTGCCTTATCATGCATCAGGTCTCATTTCCGTTCGAACGCGTTTACGAACGCCATACGAACGTGAGCATTCTGTTTCATTTCCGTTCGAACGCATTATCAAACGCCATACGAACGCGAGCATTCTGTTTCATTTCCGTTCGAACGCGTTATCAAACGCCATACGAACGCGAGCATTCTGTTTCATTTCCGTTCGAACGCGTTATCAAATGCCATACGAACGCGAACCTTCTGTTTACCGTTCGAACGCGTTTACGAACGCTACACCGAACGCGCACACACTGAACTGAGTCTGTCTTATCATATTCATGCATAATTGCCTATTGGTTGATCTTTCTGTGTATATAGCCAACTGTATTATTTGTATTCAGCATGATTAGGCTGTTAGCATGTTATTTGGTTAATAGGTTCATGAGATAGTACTCAAGCATGATATGTTGTTCTTAGTTTTCCATATCATAGGATTGAAATATGTTCATGAGATTGCCATGTGATGTTGCATGTTGTGATAAACTTGTTGATGTATGCATATGAATTTAGAAGCATGATATCTTTGGAAATAAATGTTATTTAAGCCTGGTTAAATTATCACATAAATCCTTTTACAAGTGACATAAGTAAGGGACCATTCCGAACCCAACGGTTTGAGGTCTTCCCTTGCGAGGGGTGAGTGCGGCCTTAAATCTCATTTTCCCGGTTCACACCGGGTGGCGACTCCATTACTCTCCGGTTTAGTCCCCCATGGCTACTCCGTACTCCCAACTAGGCCGCGAGCCTAGGACAGAAAAGCGTCGCCCAGGTTCTGTTGTCCACACCGAGTTTCCGGAATAGTTTTGGAAGGTCTTCGGATTGACGTTTCGATCTCAGAATGAGACGATGTTGAGAAATGAGAGTTTAAGTGTTGAATAATATGTCGTAATATTTTAAATTGGAATCTCGTCGGATTGGAAATCGTGAAATTTGAAAGAGTTGATTACGTGAATTTAGATTCGGATGAAGATTAGATAAAATAGAAAATGAACTTTGATTGAGTTGATTCTTGAACAATTGGACTCATTTTTCCGAGAAGAACAACTTTCATGTTGAGAATTTTTTTGAAATTTGCATTAAAAGGGCTTTCGAAATACGGATTTATGAGATAGCCCTAAGTCTGGGGCCTAGCAGCAATTTCGCGGGAGCCATAACGTAATTTTCAGAAACTTTATTATATATACCCTCATTTATTCGTTAATTGCAAAGGGAGCAAAGCTTTCTAACTCCCTTCACTTGACCCACTATCTCCATTTCGTCTTGTGGTCGCCCCTACACCGTCTTGTGGTGGCGAGAGAGAGCGAGAGGCGCGTGTAACGATTTGAATTTCATAATTTGAATGAGGTAGTAACTCAGTGACCGGGATTAATTATTTCGAGAGGTAGCGAATAAATTTGGAGATGGCATAAAAACCTGATTTTAGTCGCAATGCTTACAATATTTGGGTTAATATATTAAGGTCCGGTAAGAGTTTTAATAGTTGGACTAATATCATTATTCTAGAGAGTGTTTAGTTATATTAAAACTTTATGACATATGTTAACAAGGCTTAGTGACATTTGGTAAGCCTTGTTAACAAATGTCCATCTTATATGTTGTTATGAATTAAAAAAAAAAATCAAGTCCCCACCTCACGTTTTTGCCTTCTCTCCATTATTTTCTCTTCTTCTCTCCCTAGCAAAAAAACCCCAAGCCCTTTCTTTCCAGAAAATTTTCCGCCACTTATACCAAATCTAGGGCTCCAAAGCCACATGCAAGCTTGAAAGTGTGATAAGGGAGCTTAAGGAATTATACTTGTGAAGAAATAATTTAATTTAAGGTGAGAAAGGTAAGAACCCAAATCTAAAATTACTAAGTTTTGATGATTTGATGATTGAAAAATATTATTGGCTTGAGTTTAATGATGGATATTTGGTTTTGAGTCAATGAATTAGAGATTTGAGGAATTCCTCAATTTGTAAAATCCTTAAATGTGAAGTTAAGTTGGGATTTATAAATGGTTGTATGAAGGTGTAATTGATGTTATGTGGTATATTTGTTATGATTATGACTTGGTTATGTGGTGGTATTAAAGAGTGAAATTGATGCTAAGAGATGTATTTGTTATGATTGTGGTTTGTATGGTGTTGAAGAGATGGTGTATGAAGTGTAATTAAAATTCTGGATCCTGGAAAACTGGTACGCGTCGCGACGCCAAAGAGAGCGTGCGTCACGATGCGTAAAGCAGAGCATGGTTACTGGATTTTTGATTCACGTCACGAAGCGCAGAGGGTCTGCGTCGCGACGCTACACGCTGTTCGAGGGTTTGCTTTAAAACCATTCTAGTTTAATCCTAAGATGTTTATGGGCACTCTAGGGGCTTAGTATAGATGAGTAACCACATGATAAGTCATACTATAGGCATGACCATTTACCTTTGATTGTATATACTTTTCTCATTTATTACATGAAAATTTAACGATTTCTTTGGCATTAGATCAACGACAAGCCACTCAGAGGTCACCGACTTGCCTTAGCACTGTGAGTGGAGTACTTATTTCAGAGTTTTGAATGTGGTTTTGGTTTTGATTTTACAGATCATTGATTAATTTGTTTTACTTAAAATGATGATTTCATGTGAATAAGAAATATGATTTAAGCTTTGATTAAACATGGTTTCTGATAAATGCTTTGATGATGAAAATGATTTCAAATATATGGATTTATGATTTTGGAGGCATGGGGGAAAAACCCACCTCAGATGTAACTTGATACAGATATAAAATTGACGGATATGGAATTGACGGACATGGTATTGATGGGTATCGGTATTGATACCAGATATAGACATGTGCACATAAGTTATAGGACTAGAGATGACTAATGCCTCTAGATCTTGGGTACTGGGCTAGGGGGACTGTGAGTACAACGCCCCTAGACCCGGATATTTTAGAGACAGGTTGGTGACACTGGTAGCACCATTGTTGTCTGGTTTAGTGACTTGGGGGACTGTGCGTACAATGCCCCAAGACCACAGGATTATGTACAGATTGACCGATGACATTTCTGATGATGATACTGATGTTTTCTTAGTTGATTTCAAAATTTTTGAAAGGGAAAACTCTGGTTTATGATTTAAGAATTCTGAAAGTTATTGTTTTGAATATGAGTATTTCTAATACTGTTTGTTTTCTGGTTTTATAGCTCCACTCACTGAGTTCTTTAGGACTCACCCCTCCATTCTCCAGGTTTTGCAGGACCTTTCTTTTGGTGAGCCAATGCTTTATTTTGAGAGGCATGGATCTGAAACAGGAGCAGCACTGCAGTCACTAGTTTTATGGGTTCATTATGTTGTGTCTACATTCATATAGAATGTAGTTTCTTTTGAGTTTCTGTGATATATAATCTATGTATATATATGTGTGGTTGTATCACATCTGGATTGTGTACGTGTCATGTTTAATGTTTCACACAGTTATTCTACTTGATGAGAAGAGGCTTACATGTATGGTTGATTACTGGTTTCAGTCAGAGGCTTATGTGATAGTGGGAATCTGTCGTCTGCCGGTAATATTCCCGGATTGGGGATGTTACAAAGTTGGTATCAGAGCATGGTTTTGGGAGTCAGTGACTGCAGTGGGAGATTAGCAATATCTTATATATGTAGTATACCCGGGGTACTAGTATATAAGGGGTTGCTTCTCCGGTATTCTGTTCCGAGGTATGTCTCATTCCGATTGACTATAACTCTTTTAGAATTCAATTAACTATTTTCTTTCTTGATCACATAGATATCATGTTACCTAGAACCAGAGGCAGAGGTAGACCCAGACGTAATCGGCCACCTCAGGATGTAAACCCAGACCATGGATCAGTGGTACCTCCCCCTAATGCAAATAAGGGACATAGAGTGGAACCAGTACAAGATGGGGTTATGAGAGCAGATGAGGTAGAACTGGTAGTTCAGGGTAATGAAGAATTAACTGTGGGAATTCAGCAACTGCGGCGTGCCTTAGCAGCCTTTGCATAGTTAGCTATGCGACAGCAGCAGCCACCAGGCCTAGGGCCAAGATCTGCAGAACCTGCGGTTCCTATTCCACCACCATCATAACCTCATTTGGATCATCAGACTGTAGTTCCCCCAGAGATACCAAATATTATAGCTCCTCAGACAAGACCTTATCAAGGACCTATCCCAGTGACAACTCATGTGATTCAGTGACAGGAGCTTCCGGTTTCCTTGCATGATTTTCAGAAACTTTGTCCACCTATATTTTCGGGAGTAGAGTCCTCCCCAGACCCATATGGATTCATTGAGGAATTGGATCGTATATGTTTATCCTTGGGGTGTTCAACAGAGAGAGCGGTGTAATTGGTTAGTTTTCAGTTGAGGGATATTTTAATACTTGGTTTATGGCTTTTTGAGGTAACCGGCGACACGATACCTCTCCTATGACTTGGGCTGAATTTAATACATCATTTTTGAATAGGTTCTTGCCTCGGAGCGTGCGAGATGCCAAATCTCGGGAGTTTGAGCAGTTGGTCTAGGGAGAGCAGATGATTGTTTCAGAGTATGACATACAGTTCACCCGACTATCCCGGTATGCCCCTCATTTGATTAGTACTGAAGAAATGAAGGTGAAACAGTTTGTAGATGGACTTCAGGATTATGTATTTTGATCTATTCATCTTACGGAGACTACTACATATACACAGGCTTTGGATGCTGCTCTCAGGTTTAAGGCTCATGTAAGGGAGAGACAGCTGAGAGAGAATCCCAAAAGAGGTCGAGATCGGAGGATGGGGCTAGACCGTAACAGAGTGGTCAGAGTAGACGGCCACAAATATCCCCCCTCCCCCTACACGACGTGATATGGGATTGATGCAGGGAGACTCATACCGTAGATCTATTCAGAGTACTGTGTCACATACAGTTTCTTCACCATCGGTAGCCCAGCCAGGGCGAGGTTCCCCACTATGTGTGACTTGTGGGCGACTTCATTCAGGAGCTTGCCGACTCGAGAGTAGGAATTGTTATCGATGTGGACATATGACTTATCTAAAGAGGGATTGTTCAGTACTCGTAGAGCAATTTTCATTTTTTCGTGCTACTCCGTCAGCGCCCCAGCCTCAGCAAAATAGGAATATGGGAGGAGAACATAGATCGATAGTGAAGGGACAGACGACAGGTGGTAGATGATAGCCAATGGGTGATCGATGACATGCTTCCACTAGCAGGGTTTAGGGTAGAGTTTATACCCTCACACTACAGGATGCACATGCATCTAATGCCGATGTTACAGGTACATTGCCAGTTGGTTCAATAAATGCTAGAGTGTTATTTGATTCGGGAGCTACTCTTTCATTTATATCACCATATTTTGTGACTTATCTGGGTAGAGATACATAGGCATTAGATTCACCCATTGTTATAACTACACCAGTATGAGAGCCTATAGAGGTTACACAGAGAGTGAAGGCTTGCCCAGTTTAGATTGATGGGCATACGTATTATGCTGATTTGGTGGTGCTAAGAATATTGGGGTTTGATGTTATTCTGGGAATGGATTGGTTAGCTGCACATAATGCAGTGGTTGATTACGGGAAGAAGATTGTCACCTTGCATATCCTTGATCGGCCAGTTGGTGTTTATCAAGGAGATTGGAGTGTGGCACCCCATAATTTGATATCGGTAATGCAATCATACAAGCTTCTTCGCAAGAAGAATGTGGGATATCTAGCTTTTGTGACGGATAATAGAGCGGAAAAAAAGAGTATTGATCAAATTCCAGTGGTAAATGAGTATCATGATGTTTTCCCAGATGAGTTACCAGGATTGCCACAGGATAGAGAGATTGAATTCTGCATAGACATAATTCCTGGCACGTAATCCATATCAATTCCTCCGTATAGGATTGCTCATGCAGAACTTAAGGAATTGAAGGTACAATTGCAAGATTTGCTGGATAAAGGGTTCATTCGTCCCAGTGTGTTTCCGTGGGGTGTCTCAGTGTTATTTGTAAAGAAGAAAGATGAGACATTTCGGTTGTGTATAGATTATCGACAGTTAAATAAGGTGACAATTAAGAATAAGTACCCATTACCGAGGATGGATGATTTGTTTGATCAACTTCATGGAGCTCAGTGTTTCTAAAAAATAAACCTCTGGTCGGGATATCATCAATTGATGATTAGGGAAAGTGATGTACCGAAGACAGCTTTCTGGACTAGATATGGACATTATGAATACTTTGTAATGTCATTTGGTTTGACTAATGCTCCTGCAGCTTTTATGGATTTGATGAATAAGGTATTCAGGCCATTTTTGGATCGATTTGTAATAGTTTTCATTGATGATATCACAGTGTATTCACATAGTGAGTAGGAACACGCAGAGCACTTGCATCAGGTACTACAGACTTTGAGAGAGCACAAGTTGTTTGCTAAATTATCTAAATGTGAGTTTTGGTTGTCTGGAGTGGTGTTTCGGGGACATGTGGTGTCAAAGGAAGGAATTGGAGTAGATTCCCATAAAATTGACGCTATTCAAAAGTGGCATAGGCCCACTAGTGTGACAGAGATTCGTAGTTTCTTTGAGTTAGCGGGATACTACCAGAGATTTGTGGAAAACTTCTCTAGAATAGCTGCTCCATTAACTCGGTTGACGCAGAAAAATGTAAAGTATGTGTGGTCAGATGCCTGTGAGAGAAGTTTTCAGGAGCTTAAACAACGGTTGACTACCGCTCCTATTCTAACTTTACCATCAGGATCGTGAGGGTTTATGGTGTACTGTGATGCTTCTAGAGTGGGGGTGGGATGTATATTGATGCAAGAAGGAAAAGTTATTGTCTATGCTTCTAGGCAGCTAAAACCTTATGAACAAAATTATCCTACCCATGACTTGGAGATGGCAGCCATAATTTTTACCTTGAAGATATGGCGACATTACTTGTATGGTGAGAAGTTTGATATTTTTACTGACCACAAAAGTCTCAAGTATATTCTGAGTCAATAAGATCTTAATTTGAGGCAGAGGCGATAGATTGAATTGTTGAAAGATTATGATTGTTCAATTTAATATCATCCTGGTAAGGCTAATGTGGTAGCTGATGCCTTAAGTAGGAAATCTATGGGTGTTTAGCTCATCTACCAACTGAAAGATGGCAATTAGCCAGACAGGTGCAGAAATATATTTAAGATGGAGTAAGCTTTCAAGTAACAAATCAAGGAACATTGTTGGCACAGATTCAGGTCCGATATGCACTGGTGGATGAGATTAGAACTGCTCAGGAAATAGACGTTCAAATCCAACAGATTAGAGATAAATTGAAGCAAGATGTGGATGGGGAGTATTATGTAGACAGTGAAAATCTCCTGAGAAAGAAAGACAGAATCGTTGTTCCTCTAATTCCTGAGTTGAGAAACTCGTTGTTAGAGAAAGCCCATGCCTCATCCTATACTATGCACCCTGGAGTTACCAAGATGTACCATGATTTAAAAGATCTCTATTGGCAGGATGGTATGAAAAGAGATGTAGTGGAGTTTGTTGCTAAATGTCTTACTTGCCAACAAGTTAAAACAGAGCATCAAAGACCAGCAGGGAAACTTCAAAGTTTGGATATTCCTGAGTGGAAATGGGAGAAGGTTACTATGGATTTTGTAATTGGGCTTCCTTGTACCTCGAAAGGGTATGATTCCATTTTGGTGATTGTAGACATGTTGACGAAATGTTCACATTTTCTGCATGTAAAGACTAACTTTTCAGCAGCTCAGTATGCCAGGCTGTATTTGGATAAGATAATGTCATTTCACAGAATACCTGTCTCAATAATCTATGATCGAGGTTCTCAATTTACATCCAAGTTTTGGCAATAATTCCAAGAAGCCTTGGGTTCTCAGTTACGTTTTAGTATAGCTTTCCATCCTCAAACAGATGGACAATCGGAACGAACCATTCAAACCTTGGAGGATATGTTACGAGCTTGTGTAGTAGATTTTGAAGGTAGTTGGGACCATCATTTGCCACTTATAGAATTTTCCTATAACAATAGTTAACAAGTATACATATGGCTTCTTTTGAAGCCTTATATGGTCAGAAATGCAGGTCACCGGTGGGATGGTTCGAAATAGGAGAACAAAAATTGCTTGGGCCTGACTTGGTACAACATGCAGTGGAAAATGTGAAGTTGATTAGAGGAAGAACGAAGACGGCTCAAAGTCACCAGAAATTTATGCAGATCGCCGAAGAAAAGATTTGGAGTTTCAAGCGGGTGATTCGATGTTTTTAAAGGTATCTCATTTTAAGAGAGTTATGAGATTTGGCAAAAGAGGTAAACTTAGCCCTAGATATATTGGGCTGTTTCAAATACTTCGCAGAATTGGAAGTAGAGCTTATGAGTTAGCACTCCCATCTAATATGGATAGAATACATCTGGTGTTCCATGTGTCTATGCTACAAAAATACTTATCGATGAATCTCATGTTTTAGAGCCTCAAACAGTTGATACCTGTCGAGATTTATCCTATTTGGAATATCCAGTAGCTATAGTGGATAGAGAAACAAAGAAGTTACGGTCTAGGTGGATTCCCTCAGTTAAGGTGGTTTGGCAACACTACAAGGATCAAGAAATGACTTGGGAGCCAGAAGCTATCATGAAAGAGCAATATCCTCATTTATTTGCAGAAGGTATGTCCCTTATATTTTCGGCATTTTGATTCAAAGACGAATCTTTTTAAGGGGGAGAACTTGTAACTACTTGAATTTCATAATTTGAATGAGGTAGTAATTCAGTGACCGAGATTAATTATTTCGAGAGGTAGCGAATAAATTTGGAGAGGGCATAAAAACCTGATTTTAGTCGCAATGCTTACAATATTTGGGTTAATATATTAAGGTCCAGTGAGAGTTTTAATAGTTGGACTAATATCATTATGCTAGAGAGTGTTTAATGATATTAAAACTTTATGACATATGTTAACAAGGCTTAGTGACATTTGTTAAGCCTTGTTAACAAATGTCCATCTTATGTGTTGTTATGAATTAAAAAAAAAATCAAGTCCCCACCTCACGTTTTTGCCTTCTCTTCATTATTTTCTCTTATTCTCTCCCTAGAAAAGAAACCCCAAGTCTTTTCTTTCCAGAAAAGTTTCCACCATTTCTACCAAATCTAGGGCTCCAAAGCTATATGCAAGCTTGAAAGTGTGATAAGGGATCATATGGAATTATACTTGTGCATAAATAATTTAATTTAAGGTGAGAAAGGTAAGAACCCAAATCTAAAATTACTATGTTTTGATGATTGAAAAATGGTATTGGCTTGAGTTTAATGATGAATATTTGGTTTTGAGTCAATGAATTGGAGATTTGAGGAATTCCCCAATTTGTAAAATCCTTAAATGTGAAGTTGAGTTGGGATTTATAAATGGTTGTATGAAGGTGTAATTGATGTTATGTGGTATATTTGTTATGGTTATGACTTGGTTATGTGGTGGTATTAAAGAGTGAAATTGATGCTAAGAGATGTATTTGTTATGATTGTGGTTTGTATGGTGTTGAAGAGATGGTGTATGAAGTGTAATTAAAATTCTGGATCCTGGAAAACTGGTAAGCGTCGCGACGCCAAAGAGAGCATGCATCGCGACGAGTGAAGCAGAGCATGGTTACTGGATCTTTGATTTGTGTCGCGTAGCACACAGGGTCTGCGTTGCGACGCTACACGCTATTCCAGGATTTGTTTAAAACCATTCTAGTTTAATCCTAAGATGTTTAGAGGCACTATAGGGGCTTAGTATAGATTAGTAACCATATGATAAGTCATACCATAGGCATGAACATTTACCTTTGATTGTATATACTTTTCTCATTTATTACATGAAAATATAACGGTTTCTTTGGCATTAGATCAAAGACAAGCCACTAGGAGGTCACCGACGCCATATAACACACCCGACTTGCCTTACCACTGTGAGTGGAGTACTTATTTCAGAGTTTTCAATGTGGTTTTGATTATGATTTTACATATCATTGATTAATTTGTTTTACTTAAAATGATGATTTCATGTGAATAAGAAATATGATTTAAGCTTTGATTAAGCTTGGTTTCAGATAAATGCTTTGATGATGAAAATGATTTCAAATATATGGATTTATGATTTTGGAGGCATGGGGGAAAAACCCACCTCATATGTAACTTGATACAGATATGAAATTGACGGATATGGAATTGACGGACATGGTATTGATGGGTATCGGTATTGATACCGGATATAGACGTGTGCACACGGGTTACAGAACTAGAGATGACTGATGCCTCTAGATCCTGGGTACTGGGCTAGGGGGAATTAGTACAGCGCCCCTAGACCCGGATATTTCAGCGACAGGTTGGTGACACTGGTAGCACCATTGTTGTCTGGTTTAGTGGCTTGGAGGACTGTGCGTACAACGCCCCAAGACCACATGATTATGTACAGATTGACCGATGACATTTCTGATGATGATACTGATGTTTTCTTAGTTAATTTGCAAAAGTTTTGAAAGAGAAAATTCTAGTTTATGATTTAAGAATTCTGAAAGTTATTGTTTTGAATATGAGTATTTCTAATACTGTTTGTTTTCTGGTTTTATAGCTTCACTCACTGAGTTCTTTAGGACTCACCCCCCACTCTCCAGGTTTTGCAGAACCTTTCTTTTGGTGAGCCAATGCTTTATTTTGAGAGGCATGGATCTGGAACAGGAGCAGTACTGTAGTCACTGGTTTTATGGGTTCATCATGTTGTGGCTACATTCATTTATAATGTAGTTTCTTTTGAGTTTCTGTGATGTATAACCTATGTATATATATGTGTGGTTGTATCACATTTGGATTGTGTACGTGTCATGTTTAATGTTTCACACAATTATTCTACTTGATGATAAGAGGCTTACATGAATGGTTGATTTCTGGTTTCAGTCAGAGGCTTAGGTGACAGTGGGAATCTGTCGTCTGCCGGTAATATTCCCGGATTGGGGATGTTACAGTGCGAGTGTGGATTTTTCGATCCTTACTCAACGGCTCATTTCACGGCTCGAGCCACCCACCAAATCGAAGCCCTCGGAGAGTACGACTGGATGGTAGTGATGATTTTTCCTATCAGTGCACGGTTTCACGTAAAATGAGGAAAAAGAAAATAGTGAATAGTAGCTCTGATTGAAATTTTATCGATTTCATCGCGTTCGTGGGATTGTTGGGAGTCAGTATATGCCCTCGAAATCTCGGTAAGACCTTTCGATAAAAAATCCGCTAATTTCAAGTTTGCCGTTAAATGTTCGGATATTTCCAGTGGCTTCATAGAGTAGCGTAATTATATAAATTGAATTGTTTGGGCTTGAGTATATTGAATATGTATTTATGGTAGAATCCGAGTGAAAACGGAACAAATTTGATCGATCCGATAGAATATGTAAATTTTCGGTAAAAGTGGGTTCCATGTGTATTGATGTTTTTCTAAATGTAATGTTAGATGAATTATATGTGATGATATGGTAATATTTAAATGATTCCAGGTATGGTCGGAGGGTTCATGACTCTTTCGTAGCGTTTGTGGAAATTTTTTTGGATTTTTTCGAAAATGCATAAATAAAAGATTTAAGTTAATTGGTTGCTTTGATTAGCGTATAATGGTATTTTTAGAGTAATGAAACTAAAATTATTGAAATCGGACTTAATCTGATTGTCCCGGAAAGATCCATAATTTTATCATCGTTAAGTCGAGAATTCTGTAAAGTCGCATTTTTTCTTAGTGTATCGCTGACCGGCGTAAACACACACGTATAACGCAAGGGCACGTATCGTTCAAGTAGTATAAAAATATCGATCCCACGAGGACTTAATATCTAAACTATTAATTTTATGAGGTCAAATGATTACTAATATCTAACAAGTTGATTAATTGATTTGAAATGGTGACGATTCTAAAAAAGCAAGTAAATAAAATTGTCGAAAATAGTTTTAAGAAAATTCAATATTAAAAACTATCTAGGGTTGTGATTTCTTCCAATATCATTTTAAAGATGAAGTGGTTATCTTAAAGTTGGGTAATATATTGATTTATTAACCTGGAACACTAAATTATGTGTGAGCCTCTGTCGATGGTCAGACACAAATACCCAGTTTAACCCAATTGAACCATATGTCTATGTCAACCAAATTATCTGGATTCATTAAGTTTAAGTTCCAATTATGGCTACCCCCGCCCGACAGGTATTGTAGGCATTGCATTTTTGCATATCAGCCCAATGATGAGTCTCGTATGGAGACACTACCTCTTTAGTTGTGAAAGCCGCGGGAAACGGACGTTGGAAGGGTAAAGTTGGAAATTAGTATTTTGTCGGATTTAACTCGTTTGTTTAGCTTCGGGTTCGCTGTTGGATCTCCGTTTTAAAACTTAACCTTAGCCCAAGCCCATTAAATCACCTCCAAAAATAATTAAAACATTTAAAATACATGTCACAAATTAAACTTAAATTAAATCTAAATAAATTAAAACCAATTAAATTAAACACAAATTAAATTGAATCGAAACCAATTAAACACAAGTTAAATTAATTTGAATTAAAATCCATTGAAACCAATTAAATTAATTAAATTAAATTCACAAAGTAACATCCAATTAAATAAATTAAAATTAAATTCACAAATCAAATACCAAAATTAAATAATTTACTTCCAAATTAAAATTAAATCATTCCAAAATTAAGATATTATTGCCTAAAATGTTCAAATTAAATACACCTAATTTAATTATTTTTATTTCCTAATTAAACCATGCAAACCCTATTGATAACTATATAAACATAACAAAATTAAAGACTTGGACCCTGGACTCTCCCTCTCGGCAAACAATGAAAGAACCCTAATCACGCCTCCAACAAAAGAAGACACACAGTCTTCTTTCTTCACAGCCCATGCACCCTCCATTCAACGTCATCAGCCCTCACACCTCACTCTCGGCAACATACCCATTCACTCAGCATAAACACGCCGACTGCACCCCTTCACTCAATCCCTCTCGACAACTTCATCGCCAAACCTAGCTCATCATCCTTCACGTAAACACAAACCCTAAAAATCTCTCCATAGCCTCACCAAATCTCGGCAAACCAGAACAAAGAAACCCTAAAGACACTTTCTTTCAAGCTCACGGCTCTCCCTCTCTCACCTCACACAACTCCTTAACAAACGCAGATCAACCTAGGCACTCATCCACGCAAAACTCAACCTTCACAAACACCCCTGGAAGGCCCTTCAATGCCATAAACCACGCCCCCTACAAGAAAAATAACTGCCCCCTCCTTCACTCGCATAGACCACAACCTAAGCAAACCCTTCACGCCACACGTCACACAGAAGCCACCTACCCCTCACAAGACTTCACGCCAACACCCGCCCCTCTCACGAATAAAGCCCTTCAACACCAATCCCTCACGCCATTGCCCCTAATCCAGCAACCAACCTTACGCACCAGCCCCCATTCACGCCTAGCCTTCATCAGCCCCACAGACCCTCAACACGTTCAGCCATCCCACGCACATATTCACCTCCACTACACGCACTAAACCAGCCCCCCACTGCCTTGACTCACGCCTAGCCACCATAAATCCACCCACGTCTAGCCACCTAAAAGCCACTCACGTATCACGCAAACTACCCTCCATTCACGTCCTCAAACAGCCCACATATTGCCCTCTTTCTCGCCAACAAACAGCCCGCATATCCCCCATGAAACAGCCCCCTAACTGCACGCATATTCCCCCTGAAACAGCCCCTTAATTGCCCACATAAGCCCCCCTTAGATACTTCACGTAACAGTCCCCAAATCTCTGAAAACTGTCCCAAAACTGCACCTAAAAACTGCCCAGAAATTGCCGCAAAACACCACCCAAAACCGCACCTAAAACACCCCCCAAAACAGTAGCATAATAGACCTGAAACAGTGACCAGAAAATACCCTCAAAACAGTAGAGAAACGGGGTGAAAACAGCAGCCCGAACAGCGAAACAGCGAGGAGGAAAGACGTTGGATTAGTGAACCAGAAAAGTTGCGGAGCAACAACCCTTCCGACGGCCGGTGTTGTAACGGCTTGTGAGACGACAAAAGAGGTTAGACCTGATGGCACCTTTTTATTTATATCTTTCGTTTTTTTTATTTTATTTATTTTAAAAATATTATTGCATGAGAGTCGTTTGAGTCATGATATGATTGTTGGATGAGCGGGATATGTGTTCCCTTTTGTGGTATATCGGATGGAAACCCGGACGTAAATTCCGTAGCCGATCCGAATGGACGGTAGTATGGTCTGCACTCGGGATACAACGCCACGTACTACTTAAGATACACGTATCTCGTCTCATCCAAATTTTTATTTGAGCATGTTGTAGTTCTAGGCCGTTTATTTATTATTTTAAGCATGATTGTGTTATTTAGGCATGTTGTTTCTTCATTCTTTATGCATGATGTTCGTTTGGTTCATGTTATGTTTAATTAGTTATTTGTTTACTTTGGTTTAATAGTTCAATATGTGTTGTGTTATATTGCGTGGAGTTATTTGGATGAAAGCATGTTAGATCTAAGTACCCTTGAGCATGATTATTGAGTAGACTCGGTTGATAATTGCACAAATCATATCATCATAAGTGACATAAGTAAGAGACCATTCCGAACCCACGGTTTGAGGTTTCCTTGCGAGGGGTGAGTGCGGCCTAAATCTTTGTCCTGGTTCACACCGGGTGGCGACTCCATCATTCTTACAGGCATATTCCTATCCTGTAAGGAAATCTATTAAAGGGTTATCTATCCTCAAGGAAGATCGTGGGCTATGAGTCTAAGGCTGAAACCTAAAATCCCTATGTCTAGTTCATTTTAGATTTACCAGATCAATTTTATTAATGGCCAGTTAATGAAAAAAATCATTAAGTTTAAGACTCAATAAATAAATCTTTATATTACCCAAGCTATAATCTAACCCTTATAAAACGGTGATATTGGATTCATCACAAACCCCAGATAACTAATTTAGTTACAACACATAACTAGGGCTAGTAAAAACTTGCAAAATAAGAGACATAAAGTAAAAATGCGGTAAAGTAAATACTGAAAAGTAAATTACAAAAAATAAAATGCTAAGGTAAAAGGAATTACTTTTACTACTACTAATTTAGATCTCTCCCATAATATAATAATAAACTTGTGATAACATTACCAACCAGCCATATAGGCGGTAACCTGATTAAGTCAAATTAAGTCCAACCGGCCATTAAGGCGGTAAAAAGATTTGTCCATGAACCTGCCATATAGGCGGTAAGAAAGTTTAATTACAACCGACCAATCTGGCGGTATCCTTGATTAGTCAGGTTAAAACCAGATTAAATGAATTACAAACCGACCAATATAGCGGTATCCTTTTTAAGTCAATATTTTAAATAGTGAAATATTATATTTAAGGGAGATTAATCTAAATAGCAATAGTAAATAATTACCTTTCACCCTAGCTGGGGAAGTTACCTCCTCATTACTGAAAAGTAAAAACTGAAAAATTAAAGAAAGAAAAGTACTGTGCGTAAAAGTAAATTGCGGAAAGTAAAAACTGAAAAGTAAAGAAAAGAAAGTGCGAAACTGAAAATTAATTACTGAAAACTAAAAATAAACAAACTAGATACAATCTTCTTATTATTCATTAAGAATTTCAAGAAAGAAGAAAGTATGAATTTACAAATGAAATGACTTGGTATTTATAGGCAAAATTTTGCCACCATCAAATCATCATCAAATTTCCACCAAATCCATTATTAATTTCTCCACTAATTACTCCACCAAATCCATAATTGATCCACTAATTGCTTATCTTGTTTGGTGTTGATTTGATAATTTTTATTAATTATTAATTAATTAATATTTTGCTTTGAAAATGATTGATAATGACTTTTAATAATTATACTCCACACACTTCTAGATGGTTCATCAATTTCGGTCATGTAATCATCAGAATTAGAAAATAGTTTCTCTTTCAAAGTTGTAGATCTTCGAGTCTTCTTTAATCTGGCACTTGAATCAGCTCAATCCGATATTTGAGTGAAAAGTTATGCCCAAAATACGACAGATGCACAAAACTGGAATTTCCAAAACTGCACTTCGTCAAAAACGCCCTTTCAAGTTTCCAATCTCCAAAATTAATATATCAAGTCCAATAATTGCCCTTATTTGATCCACATTTCGTCCTAAATGATTTCATTAAGTCCCAATATTATTTTATCTGCAAAATAAACTAAAACACATCAAAAACGTTCATCAAACCCGAGAGAAACTAAACAAAATATTAAGTAAAAGGGGCGGTAAATATTGATATATTTTCGGTCATCAATCGCCTTTTGTTTTGATAGATGTGACTATGACCATAAATGCTCTCGAAGCCAGGTAAGTAACCCATGCGATGAGTACTTGATTTGTTGATTCGTGTTTTAAATAGATATAGTGATGGATATATGTGTATGTGATTCCTTTGAAAGGCACGGAATGAGACTCGAGTTGTGAGTTTGACGTATAGGCATAACTAAGAATATTTGATTTCGTAGATGATGATTGGAAGGAAATAGTGTATGAAGGGCTTATAGATGTTTGAAATATTTAGGATAAGACGAAGGATACTTAAGAAGTGGTTTGGGACGGAGCTTGAGATGAGTTGGTTTGTTTTGTTTATGAAATAAGGTAAGTACACGGGTCATATATATATGCTGGCGTATGTCTTATAGATATCATGTATAGTTTAAGTTAACGAACCACCACAAGTTTGGGTTTTTGTTATTGCTATAATATAAAATGAGATAATTAATGAATTTAATGTCCATATGCGTATGTTTATGTATGTAATTGTATGAACCTATAATAGTATGTATATGTATATATATATATATATAATGATCGGATATGTATAATATGTAATTATAGGATCGGTAAATGAAATAATTTATGATTCATGAACTTGCATAAACATGTATATGTGTACACTATTTGAATATGTTCATTATTGATTGATACGTGCGATTTTTGTTTTTATAAGGTTTAGGTAGGTTAAACGTGAAATGAGATTGGTATAACCTATGTTCTTCCTGAATTGTAAAGATTTATGATTGAGAGTATCCATGTGTCTGAATATGTTTGATCGTTAAGCAAAATATGTGAGGAATATTTTAAGGTATGGTTTATGAATCCGTATTGAAGTGTATATTCATATGTTCGATATATGGGTATATATACGAGTATTTGGATGATGAGTCAGAGTGTTTGTCATGTATGTGCATGTGTATGGGTAATTATGGATGAGTTTGTGTTATGTGATATATGCGTATGTGTGTATGTGTGTATGTATGTATGTTTTGGTTTGGTTATGTGTTTTTTGATGTATTAAAGGTTATGTATGTTTCGCTATCAGTTACACGATGATTATATGTATGTTCGAGTGTATGTGTGTATGTGTGTATATGATAAAAAAATCGTCATATGTTTAGACTGTGTATATTTTTGTGAAATGAATGATCTGATAACCATTGTGAGTATAAAATGTTATAAATTATGTTTTCTAAGTTCGTAAGTGTATGTATGTATGTTTGGGTAAAAGACTGAATGTGTTTATAGGTTTCCGGTATCAGAAACGTCTTCAGGTAGGAATTCTGAAATTTGGACTTGCATGAAGAGAAGTGAGATATGATTTCCAAACTGATATGTGTGAATGCGTATAAGTCACGAATGTTAAGCTATCGTAAGGTTATCGAAATGAAAGAAAGCTTATTTAACTTACCGACTTGATGATATTTCAAATATGCTTATTCGTGATAAAGTATGAAAATGTAACTTCATGTTTCAGATGATTGAAATGGATTCAGTTTTGAATGACGTACTCTGTTGATATTCAAATTTATGCTTTGTGTGCTTTGAGTGTTTGGCCTTTATATATATAAGGATTTGACATGTGTAAAGAATAGAGGATAATAAAAGCTGATAATTCTGAACTCGTAACAAATTGATAATTCTGAAAAGCTTCTGATATATGACATGATATGGTTGATTTGTATGTTTTGTTTGTAGTATGAGCATGGTTACTTACTGAGTTTTATAACTCACACCAAATCAGTTTACTAATTTTGCAAGTTGGCTATCGGATCAGTCATCCACTTTAGCTTTGAAAGTCATGCTCGGGATGCCGGATCACCCAATTTGCAGTCACCCTCTCAAGTGTCCTAGGAAATATCGTAGAGGTTTAGGGTCTATGATTATTAGGTTATTGTCGTGTTGTGCATGTTGTTTTATAATATATATATAAGAGTTTTGATTTGTATATGATGTTATGGGCACGAAGCCCTTAAGTGTTAAATATGAGTTTTACGTGTCTTGTGTGTGGACCTGAGGTCCTTTTACATGTTGATGCTTATTACAGATTTCATTTTGATGCTGGACTGTATTGCAGGTTGTCCAGTTTTAAGATACAACATGTCCATTTTTTTTTATAAATTTGGAGGCTTATGGAGATAGGTTAATATTGTCTCCTGTATGTAGCATCCTACCTCTAGCGGGGTGTTACAGAAGTGGTATCAAAACAAAGGTTAAAGTGTCAGTGACTACAGCTACAAGGTATCTGATCATCTATGTAAGTTTTCTGTTGCGTACTGATCATATAGGTTTCATGTTTGCAACTTTATTTGATCTCTCTAGTATATGATATGATGTATAATGATTTTGATTTGATATGGACAGTTCGGTTTATCAGTGCATGTTAGTAAGTTATGAATACACACACACACGCGCGCGCGCGTATATGATCGCGATTTTCACACGTCACGCAAGCGCACATATCGCTCAAGTAGTATAATAAATATCGATCTTACGAGGACTTATTACCTACGTTACTAATTAATGAAACTAACTACTTATGATGTATCTAATTGAAAAGTAAACGTGATTATTGGTTGAGGATAAATTGTAACTAAAATAGATAAATAAAATTGTGATAAATCCAAAGATAATTATTGAAGAGAAAACATCTGGGATTGTGAATCTTCCCAATATTCTTCTAAAGATGAATTGGTTCTTCTATACTTATGTAATATATTGGTTTATTAACCTGGAACACTAAAGTATCCATTAGCTTATTCTAATGCTCAAGTGTAAATATTTAAAGTAACTTAATTAGCTATATTTTTATGTTAACTACTAAACTCCAAATTCATTAAGAACAAGTTCTAATTATGGCTACACCCGCCCTACATGTATATTTCTATCCTGGAGGGAAATCCCTAAGGTGAGATCGTGTGCTACTGAATCTAAGGCTAAACATAAAATCCATTTGTCAAGTTCATCTAAGTTTACTACATCAATCCTATTGGTGATAAAACAACAAGAAGCATTAAGATCTAGATTCAATAAATATCCAAAATATCACACGAACATAAGAAAATCAATTATTAAGTTAATTAAAAATAAGTTTCACCACAACCCAGATTATAAATCTGGTTATTATACATATTCAATAACTCTCAATGGATATTCAAAGAATGACAAAACAATAAGATAGTAAAAGGGAAGAAGAAACTCAGTCGAGATCGTCAATCTTTCGCTCATTGCTAGAGTTTCTGAGTTGTGATCCTTTTATGTCCTTTGTTTTTTCCTTCACGATCACCTTGGAGGCTGTGAATTTATGTTATGAAGCTCTAGAATTAGGACATCAAGCCCCCCTCTAGGTTTTGGGACGAGTTGTTTCTTATATAGAAGGTCCGGGGTGTTTCCTGCTTAAAATCGAGTCTGGGTCGAATCTAGGGCCGCATCTACGTCGCGACACGCATTTCTCTGCGTCACGACTCTGAATTATTATCACCGGCGCATCCACCATTACAACACATAATCTAGCTTCGAGATGCGCGTTTTGACTCCGAATTTACCCTAAAATATTTCGTATTTTGTGCTTTCATCCCCCGTTGATCTTGTTGAGTCTCGATATTATTTTTACCTACAAAACGAACCCAAAACATATCAAAACACTCAGAAAAGCTCGAGATAACTCACAAAACATCAAGTTGGAGGGGCAAAAAATATATGCATATTAGTCGCTCATCACACCCCAAACTTAACATTTTGCTACACCTCGAGCAAAACAAATAAAAATAAAATAAAATAAACAAACTAAAAACTAAATTAACCTAAGCCACTTTCGTAAGGATCACGATTGCATTTAGCATATGCAACAAGCCTTTAAACCCCTAGTTGACCATAGTGGACAAGTTATAGTCTCGTGAGGGCTTACAGCGACGACACCCACAAACATCATTCAACACACACAAATGTAAAAATTAAATAACTAAATGAAATTGTCATGGGAGTTACACATAATATTGTCATCAGAGAATGCCTACTAACGAAACCCAAGAATCTTCAAAGAACTCGGCACAACTCAAATCCAAATTCTTGAATAAATTATCTAAGCCAGACTCACAGTGTGTGTGTGAAGGTCTAGTCATAGCTCGATCCCTAAGTAAGTCAGCTCAGTGATTTCATCTTAAAAATTGGGATCTGATGGATCAAACCAACCTAAAAATCTCAAAATATGTTTTTTATTTGCTTTTTTTTTTCTCAGTATGGTATGATTATTATTATTTTTTCTCTTTTTCTTTTTTTCCACACCCCACCCTTTAAGGTAGCATTTCTCCTCATGGTGGTCCTCACATTCGCCAATGGGTAGCTTCACGTTTATCGGTTATAGGTGGTTTAATTTTTTTATTTTTTATTTTTAACCATACCATACATCATAATACTAGCAAATAAAAATAGACATATAGTCAAACAGTCATTCATTGGAAAGTAATTTCTCCAACTAGTTATTTTGCCAACCACCTAGGTTCTTACTGCTATAAACATATTGTGCATTTTATATGAGTCTAACCTAGATCACCTACTCAAGGCATCAGATAAAAGTAAATTGAGCACTTATCGTTTCTAAGATATCATTACAAAGCAAACAGACACATCATGTGAACTATATTTCACTACCACAGGACAATGAGTTTTTTTAATTTTATTTTTTTTAACCAAAAAATATAGGAACTAACACTAATATGCACACACACCCCCAAACTTAAAATTTGCATTTTCCTCAATGTAAAATAAACATAAAGAAACAAAGAGCGAGGAACAACACTACCGTGCATGGAGTTGATCAAGCTCCTGCTGGTCAAAATTTTACTGTGTGGGCTGTGTGGGTTGTGCTAATACCTACTTTGATATACATGCAAACTAATAAACACGCAAATAGCGCACAATAATGAAATAAAACGGAAGTAAAGAAAACAAAAATAAACGCATGGGTTACCTCCCCGCTAGCGCTAAGTTTAACGTCTTCAGCCAGATGTTCTTTGAAGATCTCCCTTCAAGGAGGCTTCAATGTGGCTTTGGATGTCCTAGATAAGATAGTGCCATGAGCGTTGCTCTTCAAGCGCTTCTTCAAAAAATGAGATGGAAAATAAACATTTTTTCCACTTTGTGCTCCTGCCACCTTCTTCAACCTTTTAGCTCTAGGGCGCCTTGAAAATAGTAATAGACTATCAGGAGGTCTCGTTGGATGCTTGACTTTGAATGGTTGAACTATTCTGTCAAGCTTATGGGCGGCGTCCATGATGTTAGCTTTCCCATGTTGTGATGTATCCTCTGATGTCACAAGATTTTCAATATGCTCCCACAACTGCTCTTGCCTCACTCTTTATTCCACCATTTCCTCAAAGATGTACTTTCAAATTTCTTCATTTAGCTCTTCATCAGACATCTGCATAATCCATGCTCCAAGATTATCAATTTGGGGATACAGAGTCAAAATTTCCCGACTGGCATCATTTGATATGTTTATCCCTAACCCTTCATCCTGATTTTTTGGTGTGGAGGGTATGGGAAACTCTTCTACTTGTATCTCCCCATAGATGCACTCAACGACCAGAGAATTATCTAGGTCAATTTGAGACTTTTCTTGTTCGAGATCTTGACACGATACCTCTGACTCTTTATACAGCTCTGTCTCTCTCCCTATTAAGGTGTCATTATGAAAATCTTGGCTCTCGAATGCTTCTTCCGTGTCATCTGAAAATGCTCATTGAGGTATGTAGTTCTGGTTATCTGTTAATTGTCTCAATTGATCTGTCAGTCTCTGTAAGGTTGTTGCTTGACTCTGAAAGATTGCATCAAATTTAGCTTCTCATTTCTTTAGCATGTCAACCATCCATTCTTCTACTGATGGTCCTGGTTCTTGAGGAAAATCATGTATTGGTGGTGGAAAATAGGGATATATTGGTTCAGTGAAATATGCAGGACCTTCATTGTTAGACCATATAAAATTCTAATGATTTTGCACCATGAGTTGTAGTTGAACATGCAATGATCACTCGGGTGGTGGCCTCCACATATCTCACATCTCATCATCATGATTTGAAATGCTTGAGCATATATTGCGCCACTTGACATCCACTAATAGTTGTTGGGCTGGACAACGGGACTCAGAAAATCGGATTGTGTCTCCCTGACATGGGGTTTAGCATCTTCTCTTAGTATTCTTAGTGCCTCAATCACCCAATGGTTCTCCATTATCTCGACCACCTGAAATAGAAGAAAAACGAAAAGAAAGATAAAAAATAAAAATACATCGATAACAAGTAAATTATATATCCTCAAAATTAATAATGAAAGAAAAATAAGTCCCCGGCAACTGCGCCAAAAACTTGTTAGTAAGTTATGAATATATGTGTGTGTGTGTGTGTGTGTGTGTGTGTACGTATATGATCGAGATTTTCACATGTCACGCAAGCACACGTATTGCTCAAGTAGTATAATAAATATTGATCCCACAATGACTTATTACATACGTTACTAATTAATGAAACTAACTACTTACGATGTATCTAATTGAAAAGTAAACATGATTATTGGTTGATGATAAATTGTAACTAAAACATATAAATAAAACTATGATAAATCCAAAGATAATTATTGAAGAGAAAACATCCAGAGTTGTGAATCTTCCAAATATTCTTCTAAAGATGAGTTGGTTTCCCTATACTTATGCAATACATTGGCTTATTAACCTGGAACACTAAAGTATCCACTAGCCTCTTCCGATGGTCGAGTGTAAATATTTAAAATAACTTAATTAATTATATATCTATGATAACTACGAAATCCCAAATTCATTAAGAACAAGTTCCAATTATGCCTACACCCGCCCTACAAGTATATTTCTATCCTGAATGGAAATCCCTAAGGTGAGATCGTGTGCTACTAAATCTAAGGATAAACATAAAATCCCTTTATCAAGTTCATCTAAGTTTACTACATCAATCCTATTGGTGAAAAAGCAACAAGAAGCATTAAGATCTAGATTCAATAAACAATCCAAAATATCACACGAACATAAGAAAATCAATTATTAAGTTCATAGAATATAGGTTTCATCACAACCCCAGATTATAAATATAGTTATTATAGATATTCAACAACTCTCAATAGATATTCAAAGAATAACAAAACAATAAGATAGTAAAAGGGAAAAAGAAACTATGTCGAGATCGTCAATCCTTCACTCTTTGATATTGAGTTTCTGAGTTGTGATCCTTTGATGTGCTTTGTTTTCTCCTTCACAATCACCTTGGAGGCTGTGAATTTATGTCATGAAGCTCTGTAATCAGGACATCAAGCCCCCTATAGGTTTTGGGACGAGTTGTTGCTTATATAGAAGGTCTGGGAAGTGTTTCATGCTTAAAATCAAGTCTGGGCCGAATCTGGGGCCGCATCTGCGTCGCAAAGCGTGTTTCTCTGTGTCGTGACTCTGAATTATTATCATCGGTGAGTCACGACGTGCCATGGTAGGCGTCGCGACGCGCCACTTTGCGCTAGCACAAGAATTGTTGGCTTCGTCCGCGTGTTGCGACGTGTGTTTTGACTTCAAATTTACCCTAAAATATTCTGTATTTTGCCGTTTTCATCCCCCATTGATCCCATTAAGTCTTGATATTATTTTTATCTACAAAATGAGCCCAAAATATATCAAAACACTTAGAAAGCTTGAGATAACTCACGAAACATCAAGCTGAAGGGGCGACAAATATATGCATATTAGTCGCTCATCAATATACTAAGTTAAAAGTATGTCGTTTATATATATACACACACACACACATCTCACACACACATGTGTGTGTGTGTGTGTGGCGTTGGTCTTTAGGATGAATGTTGTAGAACAGACTTCAAATATTTCAAATTCTTCTGAACTTAAATAATCTAAATTAACTTCTCTTATATCAAATTGAATTTCTTCATAGTCTTCTATTAAGACTCCAACATTTTTCTTGTCACATTCATAACTTAAATGACCTATTTCTCCACAATTCCAACATTCATACCTAGATTTAGGTTTATTTTCTTTTTATTTAGTTGATCTGATCTATTTTTTTATTTATGTTTTCTTTTAAAATATATTATCTTTGGTTTAATTTTATTTTTATTTAACCATCTATATTTTTTAATTTCTTATATGAAGATTTTTTTTCTTTTTCTTTGAGAGAAATCTCGAAAATTACATCCCTATTGGGTAGGCATATTTATTTTATCATAGCATATAGCTATGCTAGTTTTTCGACTCTTGTTTAAAAGTCTTCTTTGATAATAAAGGTCTTTTAATCTTTCTTTTAAAAATTTTATTCCACTTCCTAAGGTCTTTTGGGTTTCTGGAATAGATTTTATATATTTTTCATATTCATCTATGAAATAATCATTCTAAGGTGTTAGTAATTTTAAAAAGTATAATTCTCTAAAATGATCTAATTGTTCATTGCTATCGAAATATTTGTAGTAATATTTTTGAAATTCACAAGTGTATTCATTAACATAACACATCTTACAAATACTTAATTTTTGAAGAGCTAATTTTGCTCTTTTCTTTTCTTGTTGTCTAATATTAATAGCAACGTCTAAAATGTCTAATCCTAAAAATTCATTGCAAAGATAGGCTACTATTGTACGAATTCCATTTTCAACTGAATTTTCAAATCCCAAAAAATGATTTTGAAAATAATCAAAAAAGTTTTCAAAAACGAAAACAAGTAACTTTTGTAAGCATTGGTGAAAAACCCATGCATCCATGGGAAAAAGATTATACAGACTTTTCTAAAACCAAGGAACATCCTTTTAAAAAATGAGTGAGAAAAATAGTATTTATCCTCGTATAACATGTACACCAAAGGCATCTGCCTTATTTGTTAAAAAATTAGCCGATTTTGGTTATTTAGAGAGGCTATATCCTCCCAGAGATCTTCAAGAGATCAAAAATTTCCATAATGATTTCAAAGAATGTGTCCATAACTTTTCCAAATGAGAAGAGATTTATCTCATGTTTTATTCGATCAGTCCAGAAATGGATGAACATACCATATATCCAGCCTTTCATCTCATTACTATGGGATTTTCAACATACACTCAATTAAGAGCTTCAGATCAACAATTTAAACAACCATTTGTAAACAAAAAATGGATGAGATATAGAAGCGCCCTAGGCATAAAAGTTATCAGAAAATTACTTGAAGATTTATATCTTAAAGGATATGAAGTCTATGGATTTGGAGATAATTGGATGATCATTATGCCAGATGAAGAAGAAACCAGATAAAAAATGTTTCATGAATGATTAATTCAAATTACCACATATAGATAGACAGAAGTCCAGAAACTATCATTAAAGCTTGCAGACTTATGAAGCATCACCACCATTCATTACTTTTACCACTATGTGAAGAAAGAATCAAATAAAGTTTGGATGTAGACCTCATGTCAAATCTGTCGGCCACGATTGTTGGTGTAACATCCGGCGACCCCGGTAACTTATACATTACCAAAGACTGATGACTATTATGGTTCAGAGGCATAATACTTGATATAAATTATGTTCGAGCAAGTACGTGCTCATAAAATGACATTTAGGACATTCGGTAAATTCCTTGAAATTTCGACGCGGAACTTATCTTGCGTCCCATTCCCAACAGCCTTTAGTAATCAGGTCATATAATCTCTGATTTTTATAAACTTTATATCGTCAGAAAGCTAGGACTGAGACCTACAATTTCCGCATTGAATATTTTCCCAAATTCGAATCAGAAGTAGGTCAAAAATTATGAATACCGGGATTGCTATAGTAAATTCGGGAATAAGCTAGAATAGTGTGATGTGGTAAAATATAGACCATTCATTTTCAAACAAAAAATCAGCTCTTGCTCTATAAATAGAGCACTATTCATTCATCCCCTTTCCAAGCCAAAAATGTGAAGGGAGGAAGCTTTTCCATTTTCTTTCTTTTATGCCACTTTTGGAGTAATTGGTGATGTTTCCAAGCATATCCCATGACATGTAAGCTCTCTATTCCCTTTTCTTTCTTCTAATTTCAGTTTTAAGCTTGATTTATAAAATCCCCAATTCACACTTTTCCTTACCCTAGCAAAGAGAATTGCATATTTGACATTGATAAAGTTAGTAGTATGTATTTTGAGAAGTGATTTGAAAATATAAACATGTGGTGAGGCTTATATGTGCATGAACATTATTAGAAAATTATGTTTGTTGATGTAATGATGGCTTGTGTTGGGTTAATGGGGTGAGATGGATTTTGATAAATATTGAAGATTAGAGGATTACATATGTGATTGTATTAGTATTGGATGAGGTCTATAAATATATTATGTGTTGGGGGGTTTGTTTTGTGATTGCATAATATTTAGAATAAGTGAGTTTGTTTTAGTTTAAGTTCAAAATCTAAAATTACATACTAAATTAAAAATTAAGCATGTTTTATAGGTTATGAAGAGTGCTTATAATATTTCAAATTCTATTGAGGGTCATTGGTTTGGAAGAATTAAATGAGAAGGTGAAATGAGAAAGTTAAGTAACGGTGTTGGGTTAGGATGCTTTCCGGACAGACTCTAAAGATTTACTTGTAAGTCCAGTTTGTGATGTCTGATTGATGAAGCATAAATTTTTGGATAAAAAATACATATAAGGTAGTAATATATCCAAAATTTAGAATTTTTAGATTTAATATGAGACCGGACAAAATTTGTGAATCGGGCTATCTACTGCCCTATGCCCAGTTTTTCCAATTGCACAGCCCCTGAATTTCAGTCCGTAACTTGAGTTCTAGGAATCTAAATCACGATCCGTAAAATCCAACATAAAATAGACACGTAAGCGAGTATTCTATTAAAATTTCAGCCGCAAATTCAACCCCGATTAAGTGCACCGAATTTTCAAAGTCAGTGTTGGTGCACTGAAATTTTCTGGAAAGAGGGTATAATATGGAGTTTTGCAAAGTAGCTTGTGATATCCTCGAACGAGCGTAGTAAAAATTGTTAGACCACCCTAAAATATTAGTAACATAGTGAGGATGGGTTATCATGAATAACGAATATATTTTGTTAAGTAAGGATATAATTCGCAACCTTGGTACTAACGAATTTTGCTAATTCTAGATTATCATCAAGAGGTGCGGTTCCACAACCATTGTAAGGCGTCACCGGGAAATTCCGAATCAGTGAGTGGACACACTTTTTCTTAAATTGATTTTACATTATGATTTTTTTAAATATCAGACTTACATTTTCCGTATTTAGGGCGTTAGCCAACTTTGTTTTGCATTATACCGTAATTAAGCATGTTCTGAGAAATGTTTTAGAAATAGATATTTTCAAAAGCATGGTTTTATGTTTTCGAGGCATGGGGGAAAAACCCACCTCAGTATGTAACTTGTACATACATAGAATTGACTGACAGCACATGTGCATATGTAGAGGACTGGGGGGACGGCGATACGTAACGCCCCCAGATCCTAGTTCAGGACTAGGGATGACAGATGCCCCTAAATCCTAGTTTCAGAGCTTGGAGGGTAGCATAGATATGCACCCCCAGTTCTAGTTTAGTGGCTTGGGGGAAGGCGATACATAACACCCCAAGATCACTAGTTTCAGGGACAGTAGTGGCATGCTTTGGGGGACAATGATACGTAACGCCCCAAAGTCATGAATTTTCACTCTGAATCTAGTTAGGCGTATGGGGGGACGGTGATACGTAACGCCCCCATGCGTCAGGTTTTTCAGAGACGGATTTCAGTGACAGACTTCCAAAAAAAATGTTTTCAGAGACACAATTTTCAGAAACGATAGTTTTCTGAAGAGTTTTAGAAGGAAAAGTTAAACTTAGAGTTTTACTGATAGAAAAGCCTTTTCAAAATAATTTCACAGAAAAAGTATGTTCTCATATAAAGAAAGAGTTTTCAAAAAAAGAAGTTTTTTCCGGTGATAGATTCAGTTTTATAACCATGAGTTTTCATTATAGCACATCAGTTTCTATTTTAATCGTCCACTCACTTAGATCGTTCAAACGATCTAACCCCCACTCCCAGTGTTTTGTTTTGCAGGTATTCCTGGAGGACGAGCTCGAGAGGATGGATACTGATGGCAGTCACTAGGGTGTTTCGGTCCATCAGGTCAAGTCAGAGATAGAGTTCAGTTTAGTCAGAGTCAGGGAATGTCATGTGTTATGTAGTAAATATTGCATATGTAATGCACTATACGTATTCACTGTCAGAGTTGTAATGTTTACTAAAACTGAGTATTTAGTATGAAAAGTATTATGCATTTATGTTGATATAGTTGGGCATTGGTTCCATGCATAAGTTTATATATGAAATCATATTAACAGTTGTCAGATAGTCAGAGGCTCAAGGGAGTAGGACAGCCTATTCCCTGCCGGTAACATTTCCGGATTGGAGATGTTACTGTTGACAAGAAAAAGAAGATGTCGGCTTAACCCAGCATCTTTTGAAAAATCAAAGCGTCGGCACCACAAGCAAAAAACATGTGTAAAGAAGACTATCAAAAACTATGTCGGCAGCACAGAATCGAGACAAGTGTTCAACACTTTTTAATTAGCCTTATCTTCAAAAGGCTATAAAAGAGGGGAAAGAGAGCAGATGAAGACATCGACAATTTTTCAGTCTAGAGAGAAGTCAAAAATGCTTACCTTCAACATTTTTTTCTTTGTAAAACTCTTAGGGAGTAAGGAAAACTCTCATAAAGAGAGGTTTGAGTGTTATATTTATGTAAAATATTATTTATTCAATAAATAAATATTCGCCCTATACATCTCTTCCAAACACTTGCAATATTGCTATTTTTTTAGCAAGATTAGGAAGGAAGCTTTCTGAATAGTTTAGGCATCCTAGAAACTTTTGAATCATTTTTCTATCTGATAGTATATCAGGAAATTCATTTATCTTTTCAGATATATGGGGTTACAATTTGATCCCATTTGAACTTATTATTAGACCCAGAAAGTCTATCTCATTTTTCTTTATCTCTGCCTTTTTTTTTAGATAAAATTATTCCATTTTTTCTACAAATTATTGAAAATTCTTTTAAATGTTTAATATGTTCATCATATGTTTCAGAACAAATAAGAATGTCGTCAACATAAACAAGCAAGTAATTATTAACTATACTAAAGATTTTATCCATTTTTCTGTGATAGATTTGTGGTGTATTTTTTAATCCAAATGGCATTACTAACCATCTGTAGTGATCATTTGGTGTGCTGAATGCAGTTAAAGGTATGGATTCAGCTGTTAATTTAATTTGTCGAAAATCTGATTTACAGTCAAATTTTGAATAGTAGTTCTTACCTTTACCAAGGTTGATTAGGACATTTTTATTTGGGATAAAATATCCATAAAATTTTGTTGCATTATTTAGTTCTTTGTAATTTATTACCATACGGGTTTTTCCCCATTTTATTTCATCATGATTTCTAACCATAAAGGCTGAGCTGCTGTGAGGGTTTTTACTGGGCTCTATTAATTTTAGCTCCAAAAGTTCCTTAATTTATCTACTAAATTCTTCTTTATATTCTTTATTGTAAACCATGGGTATTACTCGTATTATTATTATAGGATCAATTAGTTTTAGTTCAGCAAACTCTTTTTGAATATCCCATTTTTTAATCAGATTTTCTCCATAATTTTCAGCAATTGCTTTTTTAACATCTTCAATTGTTATATGAGATTCTTCAATGTAATTTATTTGCCTTTTACAGTTATAGCTTAAAGTCTTAATTTCAACTTGAGTCCATATCCATTCTTCACCACGTTGGGCTGGTTGAACTCTGAAAGGTTTAAATTCTCGGGGATTTTTAGTAAATGACCGTAATGAGTCTTTAATATTATCATATACAAAGTTTGTCCATATTGAGCATACTATTGTATAAAATCATTTCCTAAAAGAACATCTACTTCAAGGTTATCATAAGCATAAATAGCTTAATTGCTATAATTTTACTTCCAAATAGAATTGGTAGATTATTATCATATTTTGTTATACTCGAATTTCCAGTGATTCCTTTAATAGTCTTAGTTTTTTCTAGACCAATCCATTTTTTCCATATAAAGGACTTAATTAATGTGATTTCAGATCATGTATCTAATAACGCACATGTTATGACATCTATTTCTATAAATCTAATTTGGATATATACTGATAAAATAAATTTTATTTCATTAGGCATCCCTAACTTTAGGGCAGAACATAATTTCTCTATTATCTGTAAATTCAAAACATTCTTTGGTAATTTTATAATCTTCTATAGAATCTAAAAATGAATTTCCTAAAAGAACATGATAAGTTGAGCCTTCCATTTCACTATCAATATAGCAGGGAACTGCCATTTCATAGTTATTTAAGTTAATTGGTATTATAGTTATTTTATTACAAGTAAATAAAGTTCCATCAAAATTTTTATATTCATAAGGTTCTACCTTTTCACATTTACGACAAAGATTATTGTCCTTTGCTATATGGCAATTACTTGCTCCTATATCAATTAAAATATATGGTCCTTTAATATTTTCTATACCATTAAAATATTCTCCTTCTACTTTTAAGGTAGGAGCATTTCTTTTAGTGTCAATGTAACTCATACTTCTTCTAAGAGGTTTTTGAATTTCCTTTTTTGTTATGTCTAAGTTTTTTCTTCCTCTAGACAGGACTAGTTCATTGTTTTTATATTTTATGGGAATTGGTTCTTTGTTCGAAGAGCTTCATTCTTCTAAAATTAGAAATTTTCCAAATTTTATTTTATAATTATCAGGAACACTAATTTCCTGTAAAAGAATTTCTCTTATATTACTTATTTCTGAGCATTCTTGTAATATCCCGAGTTTTTCGGAACAGTACGGGAAAACTTTCGAATTAAAGTTAAGGATTTTGTAACATCCCAGATTTTCGAGACTGATCTAGAAGTTTTCCGGATTGATGTTTTAGTCTCGAGGTAAGATGATTATGAAGAATAAGAATTCAAGTGATGAGTTGTCGCATTAGAAGACGCGTCGTCTCAAGGAAATCAGTTTCGCGATATTAAATAAACGCGTAAAGTTTGTAGTTTTGGTCATGAAATTAGCAAACGAACTCCGATCGAGTTGATTTTTGAACCAGCGGACTCGTTTTTCCGAGAAGGACAAGTTTCGTGTTGAACTTTTTCAAAAATCGAACCAGAAGGGCTTCAAATGAGGTGATTTCCGAAAATACCCTTCCTAGTGGGGGCATTTTGGTAAATTCCGAAATTAAGATATTTTGTTTTATTATTAAATTATTATAATCAGTAATTACAGAATTAAAAAGAAAAAAAAGGGAAATCGCAGAAACAGAGAGGGAGTCGCACGGAGAGAGAAAGGAGGGGGCTTGGTGCGCCGGCGGCCAGCCGGCCACTACCGGCCGGCACACCGGCGCGGTTGGGTTCGTCCGGCCACCGCGCATCCGGCGGTGGCCGGCGATGGGCCAGGAGCGGCCGGAAATGGCGAGAAAGAAGAGAGAGAAGGCGCGGCATGGGTTTCGTATATCCGGCTCGTCGGGTCGTTTCACGAGCCGTGCCACCTACCGAATCGAAGCCCTCGACGAGTACTACGAGTGTGCGGAGACGGATTTGCCAAACAACGGCCGGAATCACGCAAAACGAGGAGAAAAGCGTCGGTGAACAGTAAACCCATTTTGACAGTAACTCCGATCGGAATTCCAATCGCACCAGTGCGTTCGTATGGCCGAGAGGAGTCCGTATATGGCCTCGGAATTTCGGTACGACCTTCCGATCAAAATCTCATATTTTAAAGTGAATTGATTTGTATTCGGATGTTTCCGGTAGTTTCATAAATTAGCGAATTGCATGTTTATGAATTGAATATGATTTAATTTATTAAAACGATAACTGTGGTAGAGTCCGGGGTGAAACGGACGAGATATGATTGATCCGGTAGTAATAGCGAGATTCCGGTAAAACGACGTTTCTCGCGCGATTGAGCGTAGATAGTCGTAAATGTAGTTATGATGTAATTATGGTATTGCGAGGGTAATTGGGTAATTTCGATTTAGTTCGGAGGGTTCGAAACCCTTCCGTAGCGTTTGCGGAAATTTTTCCGCAAGTTTTGCCGCAAACGCGAAAAATGAGAATCTGAGGTGTTTAGTTATTTCAGAATAGTAAGTGAGCACAATTAGAGTAATAAAGTTTAGATTGTAGCATCAGAGTCGATTCAGGTGTTCCGGGGAAAGTCCGTAGTTTATCATAGATGAGTTGAAAGTTCCGCAAATTGCGGTTCTGACAGATGTTGTGTTTTGTTTTGACAGATCGGACCCGGATCGCGGGCACTCGCGTAGCCAGGTAAGTAACCCATGCTTTGTTTACTTAAGAAGTTGTCGTTGAATAAAAGTAAAATTATAATAATGTTACATTTATAACACTTTGTGAGAACTAATAAATGTATATATACGTGTATATGAGATAATCGTGGGAGACATAAACTAGTGGATTGGTATAGATAAGAATAAGCATTATAAGTATTAATATAAGTTAAAGATGAGCAGATGTATTCAAAGGCAAAGAGACAAATACATAGGTATGAACCGGGTGATTTATATCCAGATGGAACATGTGAATAATGTCATAATTATGAATATAATTAAAGAAAACCTGGGTATGGGGGGTTGTAGAAAAACTATGCCCTAGGGAATGGGACTTAAGCTATTAATGAGATAGACATAGACATATTATTGACAAGCTAGGTTATGTGTAAAAATCAAGGATATTGGAATAGCTAGAAAGTTTGTGTAATATGTATAACCTTGATGAGCGTGAGATTGTATATTAACCTAGTATGTATGTAGGGTGTGTAACAACATAGAAACGATAATATCAAGAATAAATATAAACTAGTAAGCACGTGAGTTGATGCGTTTAGGCATGTATGAGTGCAAGTGTAGATCTTTGCACAAGAACGAATAAATACGGGTAGGTATTTAAAAGTATAAATATTAATGTATGTATGTAAGTTGAATAGCATATATATTACCAGAGGATGGAAGTAAGTTCGTGTATGGTAAGTATGTGTTTGCGTGATAGCATTGTATTAAATGTTTAATAAACATAGAGTATGTATGTTTATGATAATTTGTAATGAGTTTATGAATGTAGAATTTAATGTTTGTACATATGTGATACTTGTTGCTTTTGAATAATTGTGATAATATTGGATTTATGTTTGCTTAATAAAGTTTATGAATATGTGTATGTACATATATGATATTATAAGAAAGCATAACTAATATAGAAAGAAACATAGAGGTGCATATGCATATATGTATGTTATGTTGAGATTTTCATCAATGAATCAAGTTGAAAATGTTTTCAAGAGTTTAAAGTATTTCAAAAGAATGTTTTGGAATTCAAAGTGTTTTAAATAAATGTTTTCAAAAGCTTTTGAAGAATCGTGTTACGGAAAGATTTTACTTCTGGTTTCGAGATTCTATTAAGTATGAGTTTTCTGATTTCCGGGGCATGAGGGAAAAACTCACCCAATATGTAACTTCTGATACAGCTAGAGTTGACGGATACAGATAACATGTACACATGTTGAGGACTGAGGGGACGCTCTCAGATCCTCCCAGATGGGCTAGGGAGACGGCGAGATATCACGCCCCTAGACCCCCAGATTATGAGACGGTAGTGGCATGCTTTGGGGGACGGACGATACGTAACGCCCCAAAGTCATGGTTTTGCACTTCTGCCTTCAGATACGCGTATTGGGGGGACGGACGATACGTAACGCCTCCATGCGCCAATATTTTTTACAGATACCCAGATACTGGTTTTCAAAAAGGAGTCTTGAAAACATCGGATTTTTCAGAAAATGGTTTTCCGAGATACAAAACCCAGAAAAAGTTTCAGTTAAGGTTTTCAGATATGGATTATAGTTTTGAGATATTGTTCAGTTTTCAAATATGGATTTCAGTTTCAAACACAGTTTTCAGTTTCCAGTTACAGTGTTCCGAAAGAGTTTTCAGAAGGGTTTTCAGAAAGTATTTGCTAAATACTGAGTATGTTAAGTGTATTAAGTTTACAAGTCCTGCATAAACTTCATGTATTCAAGTAACTTCACTTGAGATGCATATAGTGATTTCTATGTTTAGAAGTACTAGTACCTTCGCTAGTAGGTTTTTCAAAAAAAAAAGAAGGATTTTAAGGTGATAGTTCTTAAAAGCATAACATATTTGAATGAAAAGTTTTCAGAAAACATTTTCTATAATGCATGCTATAGTTACGGTATAAAGAAGCTTATAACTAAAGTATGTGTTTTCTTGTTAACATTTGAGATTTCATACCAGTGATCCTAATGAGTGATAGTGTGACTTTATTTAAGGCTTATAAGGTGCTAATGAGAATGGTTTGAGTTTATGTGTTTCTTAGAAAGAACATACTGTAGAAATGTTAGAGCATAATAATAAAAGTATAGTGATACATGGTTGATCATAATGGATTGACGTTTAAATAATAATATAATGTTTTGTATGACCGATTTGATGATATTTCAAAAAGATAAAAGAAGAAAAGTTTAATGATGACTAACCTTGACTAGCGTAGAATACACAGACAGGTTAAGAGAAGAATCAGACTAGTGCAACAAAAGTGTATTGGATTCTAATTTGTTAGTTAACAAAGTAGAACTTGAGATATGGATATTAAGAATTAATACCGACATAGTTAATAGAAGTTAATGTACGTAGGTGTTGTCAGATGAAAAGACTTATGGCAAGAAATATGGAAATAATGATATGCGATTTTAAGTTAAATATGGATTGTTTGTGTTTGCATGGTTACTTACTGAGTCATTATGCAATTTTGCAGGTTAGTAGCTGTAGTTCGGTGAAGACTTTGAAGACAGTGGATCGCCCCATTTGCAGTCAAGAGAGTCCTGGGTTGAATATGGGTCCTCACGGACCTTTAATAAATTTTTGTACTTGCATCTCACTTGTATAGTCAAGTAATGTAATAGTTTAGTTTTAGTTTTGAGTCTTGGCCGGAGGCCAAGTTTTATATTTTGTTCTTGAGTTCAGGCCTGAGGCCTTGATGTTGTGTTTCCGGCCTGAGGCCGAGATGATTGAGTTCTTGTTGTATGTGGATGCTGGCTACAGGCCAGGTTGCATGATATTACGAATACATCATGCCGAAATTTCGGTAGATTCAGAGGCTTATGGAGATGGGTTTAGCCTGTCTCCTGCCGGTAGCATCCCGGCCTAGGCGGGATGTTACATATTTGGAAATGAATGGTAATAAAAAATCAGAGTTTATGTGTTGGGAAATAGGTTGAAATATTTTTAAGTGAAGTTTCGTCACGTCGGAAAACATGTGGTTTCGAGAACTAGTTACGCGATTTCTGATTTTATTGTTATACGCGTAAAAATTTATTATTTCGGCTATAAATATAGAAAACGAACTCTGATTGAGTTGCTTTTTGAACCATCAAACTCAGTTTTCCGAGACGAACAACTTTTGTATTGAACACTTTTGAAATTTTGAGCAGAAGAGCCTCAATTTTGCTAAAAATGAAATCAGCCCATATTAAGGACCCAGTTGCAATTTCGTTCAGGGACCTTTGTGTAATTTTTTGGAAATTTGTTATTAAAGCCGGAATTTCAGTTAATTACCAAAGAAATCCTAAAACTTCATGAAAATATGATAGTGAGAGAGTTGGCGTCGGTGGAAAGCCCTTCGGCCGTCGACGGCGGCGCGCACCGGCGTCATCATGATCGTCAGGCCATGACGCGTCTCGTGGTGGCCGATGATTGTGCGGTTGACGACGAACGGCGACACAGGGAGAAGAGGAACGCGTGAAAATCGGTTTGCCGATCCCAGCTCTCGGAGAGAACTATAATTTGACAGTGACAAATTTTCCGTTTCGTACCTGGTTGCACGCGAAACGAGGAATAATATTTTATGAATAGTGACCCATCGTGAACAGTAGCTCCGATAAAAATTCTGTCGATTCCAACACATTCATGGGATCGTTTGGAGTCCGTATATGGCCTTGAAATCTCGGTAAGACCTACCGGTAAAAATCCGCTAATTTCAAGTTTTTCGCTAAATATTCGGATGTATCTAGTAGTTTCGTAGAGTAGCGTAGTGATATAAATTGAATTGTTTGAGTATTAGTATATTGAATATGAGCATTTGGTAAAATCCGAGTAAAAACGAAACGAGTTTGGTTGATCCGATAGAATATACAAATTTTCGGTAAAATTGGGTTTTTGGGTATAATGATGTGTTTTGAATTTAATGTTATTTATGAGTTATTCATGATGTTATGAACATGTTTGGATAAATCCGGGAAGGTTCGGGACCCTTCCGTAGCGTTTACGGAAATTATTTTCTGAAGATTTTCCAAAAATATGTAAACCGAGAATTTAAGTTAACTGATTACTTGGGTTAGTTTATAATGATGTTTTAAGGTTAATGAAACTGAAAGTATTGAAAACGGACCTGATTTGGTTGTTCCGAAAAGATCCTGAATGTTATCATAATTAAGTCGAGAATACCGTAAATCGCAATTCTAACGGTAGTTCGACATTTGTCTTGACATATGTGACTAAGACCTGTAGTGCTCGGGAAGCCATGTAAGTAACTCATGCGATGAGTACTTGATTGATTGATTTTTGTTGAATATATGTATATAGAAATGATTAAAGTATTTAGGATAAGATGAGGATAGCTAAGATATATTCTTGAGAACAAAGTTTGAGATCATATAAAGTTAAGTTTATCGACCGCCACCGGTATGAATTTTTGTTAATGCATTGATTTGAAGCGAAATTTTTGATGAGCTTAATGTCTATGTGTATGCATGAATGTATGTAAGGGTATGAACCTGTAACGATAGACAATGTGTATGTGAATGAATATATAAATATATAAGTATATGGATATGTATTTGTATATATGCATATGATGTTAAGACATGTATAGGTTGAGCATACGGAATCTGTAAATGGAAGTAAATCATGATTTTCTGAATTGGTATAAGCTAAGCTATTTGAATGAGTAAAGTACGTGTACGAATGGATGTGTTTATGAACGAATATTCTGATAAGATTCTGGAAACAAAGTGTATTTGATTGATAAGAAAAAGACATGAAGATTGTTAACAGCTATGGTATCGGAATTCGAAAAAAAATAGATTTGTTCATATGTTTGATGAATATACGTATGTATACCAGTAGATCCAGCCAAGATTTCGGTTCGGAACCGGAATCGAACCGGTTGGAACCAGACGGTTCCGGTTCCAATCGGTTCCGGTTTCGGTTCCGGAACCGAACGGTTCCAGCGATTTCGGATGGAACCGTAGGGTTCCAAGACGAATCCTAATCCCCAATTAATGTTTAAATCTCAAATTTTTTATTTTCAAAAAAGTAAAAAAAAAAAAAACAAAGGGAACCGGAACCGTACGGTTCGGTTCCGGTTCCGGTTACGGTTTCGGTTCCACTTAAGTATGGAACCGGAACCGAACCGGAATTATTCGGTTCGGTTCCGATTCTACACTTGTGGAACCGAAAACCATACGGTTCAGTTTCGATTCGGAACCAGAACCGAACCGTGGCCACCTATATATCAGGTGATAATCAATGTTTGACATGTATGTGCTTGTGTATATGCGATCGTGTGATGAAATTGTGTCACGTGTTATGTGTGTATGTTGGTTAGTTAATAATCTCGCGTTGTAGTAGTCGAGCTGTTTAGGAATCCATTCAGAGAACATTCATCTCATACCTATTCTAAAATAGGTAATGAGACTTGTACAAACATTGTATGTATAAGCCAGCCATATGTGTGTATTGTTTGGTTATGTGTTCTTGATGTTTTGACTGCTATGTATGCTTCGTTGTCATTTACACAATGGTTTTATGTTTGCTTGAGAGTATGTGTATGTATGATAGACCTCATGATAAATATGGATGATGTATGTGTGCATGGAATGAAAGAAGGACATATAAGTCGGTGTGACCATAAGATGCTATAAAGTATATCTGCTAAGTTTTTATTGTAAACACGTATATGTGTAAGAGTTCTAAAATTGTATTTGCATGAATATAAGAGAAGTGAGTTATGATATGAATGAATGCATATAAATATTGCATATTAAGTCATTTTGAGGCCATCAGAATTGAAGAAAGTTGTTTGACTTGTCGATTTGATGATATTTCAAATATGGATTTTTGTGATAAAAGTATATATGTATGACTTCAAGCTTCATGTGATTGAAGTGGATTTGATGTTAAAAGATATATTCTATAGTAATCGAGTTTTGCCTTGTATGTTTTGATGTTAGCTATTAGATTGGTACATATGTAGATATGTGAATATGAAAAAAAATTGACATGGGTAAAGTATAATGGATTGAATAATAAAAGTAGATAATTCTAACTTTTTATAATTCATTAAATTTGAAAAACTTCTAATGTGATTGACTTGTTTGTATTGTTTGCAGTGCTAGCATGGTTACTTACTGAGTTTTTTTAAAACTCACACCAAACCAGTTTGCTAATTTTGCAGGTTGGCTTCCAGATTGGTCAACCACGACAACTTTGAAAGTCATGCTCGAGACGCGGATCACCCAAGTGGCAGTCACCCTCGCAAGTGTTCTGGGAGAAGTTATAGAAGTTTAAAAAGTTTAGGATATTTTGGTTATTGTTTTATTTTGCCGTGCTAAGCACGTGGTCTGTATATATATTTTAAGTAAATATTTTGATTGCTTATGATGTTGTGGGCACCGAGTCATTGAGTGTTGATAGATGATATGGGGACAGAGCCCTTAGGTGGTGATTTTGATGTGTTGGTGTGGACCTGGGGTCCATTTTGATATATGATCTTTTTAGGTTCGTTTTGGTGCTGGACTGAGATCCAGGTTGTCCAATTTTAGGATACATCATGCCAGATTTTTGGTATATTTCGAGGCATATGGAGATGGGTCAATCGTATCTCCTACCGGTAGCATCCTCCCTCTGGCGGGGTGTTACAATTCTTCAGAAATCTCAATGAATGATTTATTGGCATAGGTCTCGCCATAATTTGTATTACTTAATGAAAATAAGGCTGAGTAATAAACAATCATTACTTTATTTCATGGTTTAATAAATTTATCTTTTAGTAATTCAAAATAAAGACTTAAGGCATTATTAAAAATTTTATCCGTGATATCAATGCAATATTTAGGATAACATGTAAAAAGTAGCTTCTTATAGGCTAAATTGCCTTCTACTGTCCCTAAATGGGCATCTTTGATATTATAAAATCTTTCATCAAATAGATTAATCATTATTGGACTGTCTATTCCTTCTTTAAAGAGAGACTTAAACAATATTTGAATACCTGCAAGGTAGACATATCATATTTTTTCCTTTTTCTTGTATATATATATATATATCTGAGTGTGTGTGTGTTGGCATTTTGGTGGCGGAATCTCGGTTAAAGGTAAAAATAGTTTTTAAACATTTTAAAATTTTTCGAACGAATTAGCCGATATCCAATACCTCAAATTAGATCTTATTTTACCTAAACATATTATTTGTTAACAACTTAAAAAAATAAACTAATCACAAAGGGCTGCAAAGATTTTACGAAAACCCTTTTCGAATAAATACTATGAAAAATGGGTAACCGGCCAATCGACTACTGAGTTGGATCGACCCGGTCACTTGGGCAATAATTGGTCAGCCCCTGGACTGTCAGAACAGTGATCACTGCTTGGATAGCCCCCACGCGGTAAAAACCCGTTTTTGCGTAATTTCCCCGTTTTCGTGAATTTTCGATTCAGAAATTTTTCGGTATTTATTTAACACCCAATACACATCCAAACATCATATTTTACTCACCAAAAATTCTGTTTTTCCAGGTCTTATCCAGAATGTAAAATTATCCATTTTCACGCAAAATTCCAATTTCTCACCTAATTAATCAAATTAATCTACATTATGTTAAAGTCACCACAAATGAAGTCTCAAGAACAATTCTAGATATCATATGACTGGTTACAACACTCTAGAATAACAATATCACATCTTGAATCTAATTCAACAATGAATTCGAAATAACACATGCTTAATCAAAGAAAACAAAAGGTCATTATCAAAATCCAACAACACCAAAAATTTTGAAGCAAATATATTATCTAATAATATACTTGAAACATGTAATATATATATATATATATGTATGTGTGTGTGTGTGTGTGTGTGTGTGTGTGTGTGTGTGTGTGTGTGTGTGTGTGTGTGTGTGGTGTGTGTGTGTGTGTGTGTGTGTGTGTGTGTGTGAAATATATATAGACATGTTTAGGAACAATAATTTCCAAAACAAGAAACAATAACATTACCTAAATCAAATTAAGCTTTTGATTTTGCTTCAAAATTTCCAAATCCTCTCATTTGGTGTACACATATATGTCATAGCCGCATATGCCATAATTCAGTATCAGTTATATTAGATCTACTACGTTTATTATTCCATATTTCATAAACATCTCTAATAGCATGCAAAACATAATGATCATGTGAATTTGAACATTTATGTAACAAAACATCATTCATATATATATATATATAATTTTTAATAAGTACATGATATCATTTTGTATTTAATATAAACAAAAAGATAATATTTACCATACAATCGGCCATAAAAACATAGTATGTCAAAAAAATGCTGCCACGGGATAGTCAAATCTCATATCAACAACAGCTGCAAGCTGCAGCTAAGAGATATCAATAACGGGGAAAATAAATATATCTGATGCCGAGGCCTTCTCCCGTCTGAAGGAAGCAATGTAGACTGAGCAGTTCCTCATCCAGTGCCCAATCTTGCCATAATGGTGGCACTTGTCCTCGGCGGCCTTTTTCTTCGACTTGCCAAGCTTCACTACCTTTCCTTTAGGAGGGATACTATAATTAGTCTTCTTTGCCTTTTTTTTTCTTCTTATTCTTTCTCGATTTCGTAGATTGGGAAGAAGAATAACCAGACAAAGAAGACTTAACAATGAGTGTTAGTACACCCTTCTTAGTATCCTCCTCATCGATCTATTCTTCTTAGTATGGTGTGTTTTTGAGGGTTTCGTTTCTGTCGAAAAACCCCATTCCCCGGGTTGGACGTAGTGGCTCTTTTTATAATCAAAATTTTGCTGCTCCCCGCAAACCCAAATAATATTTTCTCTTCGCAGCACTGTGGCGCCTACATGTTGGCGCTGCAGGCTCGGCATTATGTATGGGTTCGTTTGGCGCCTTGTCGTGAATATGTAAGTGCTGCAGCGCCTTAGTTAGCTGCTGAGTAGTGCCTCGGCACTGTCTCCATTTGGCGATGTGGCGGGAGTAGTTGGCGCCACAACACATTCTTCTCGGGTTTATGTATGTGGCTCCGGCACCTGGTTGGCGCCTTGGCGCGAGCAGATTGGCACTGTGGCGCCTACTTTGAATTTTGATTTTCCTTGTTTTTCTCCTGTCAGCTTTCTTCAGTTATTTTAATTGCATCCACTCATTCTCAAAACTCACAGAATAATCTGAATCCATGCTCTTTCTGCTTCATATTAAAAAAACACTAAACAACACCAAAAGACCATTAAATTACATGGAATCTAGCAAAATAATAAGTTGAGAATACAAGAATGGGTATGTAAATTGCACACTTATCAGTAAGCCAGTGAGTTCAGATGTCCTGCACATGATGGATCTCATCGAGCATCTTAGGAGGTGACACTTCCAGCTGAATGAAACTTTGGGTCAAAATCTGATTCTAGACTCACTCCCACCATTATATTCTCAGTTTATCATGACTAAAGAAAAGAAAGAAGGCATCGAAGTCCGGAATTACAAGGAATCTGCTTCAGGTTCCATTCTTCAATTTTCTTCCTAGATCCTCTTTATTTATCATTATGTGTTTATCAAGATTGTTGTTGTGTTTAGAATTAGCCATGAACTAATTCTCCTATTCTAGAGTTTGATGTAACCTAATGCCTGAAACTATGTTTTAACTATCAAGTAGCTCTCATATTAATTTTCTTCAGGTTTATTTATATTAACTCTATGTTTAATGCTTTGTATTTGCTGGCCATCAATATGATGATATTATATTCGAAATCATTCACTCGACAGAGGAGATTTTGAGTAGGAATTGGGAAATATAATCAAGGAAGTTTATAGGGTTCGAGAGAATTTATAACTTATTGAAGGCGGTTAATAAGAATTATTGGACTTAATCAATTGTTAATTGTTGGATTTTTATAGAGATATTGATCTTTGATAATTAGCAACACCTCCATTACTGCTCGAGAGAGAGAGTGGAGAAATCTATGATTCTTGGCTTATAAACTTAGACATTGACATGAGTTAATTGAGTTCGTAATTACATAGTGGAAGGCTAGGTGAAATCAGACTCTAGGATTCATTCCATCATAATATTATCATAGCTAATCAGTAGTTTATTTTTTTAATTATCATTGTGTTTGTTTCTTTAATTAAATCAAATCAAAAATCTTGTGTCTAGATAAGGTTAAGGTTAATAATTATAGTACTTAGTGTAATATAGATTCCAATCTCTGAGGGTTCGACACTCTAATCTCATTCATACTAAAACTTGACACCGTGCACTTGCGGTACGATAGAAAATATCACAATAAGTTTTTGGCGCCGTTGCCGGGGATTGTTTATTTAAATCACATTAATACTATTATCAAATAATCTTAGTGTTAATTTAGAATTCTTTCCCATTTTTTTTATTATTAATTGCATTTCTTTGGATCATACTAGGGGTGGCAATTTGGGTCAGGATTCGTTTATTCGTTCGATTCGATTCGCTTTAAAGCGAATACGGGTTTGAAAAAATGGATTCGTTTAATAAATGGGTCAATTCGATTCGATTCGTTTATTAAATGAATCGAATACGAATTTAAGCTCATTGATTCGTTTATTCGTTTAGGATTCGTTTTATAATTTTTTTTACTAGTTCTTATTAATTTTCAATTAAGATTCGAGAAATTATATCTAATTATCATAGAAAAAGTAATATTTTTAATATTTGGTAAGATATTTTTAGTAAATATATTAATTACATGTTTCATATGTATATATTTATGAAGAATTAATGTAAATCAAGTGTGGTAAATTATTTTATTAAATAATATCATTGACTAAACGAATAAACGAATATTCGTATTCGATTCGTTTAATACGAATCCTGATATTGGGATTCGTTTAATAAACAAATCGAATACGAATCCATCACATTTTGATTCGATTCGTTTAGGATTCAATACGAATTCGATTCATTGATTCGTTTTGACACCCCTAATCATACAGTGTTCTTTACTTTGGTACTTGGTAGTGAATGAGACGATCTGGAAGTCTTGATTCACTATTGTTTGATCCTGAGATAGAACGCACAGCAAGAAGACTCAGAAAAGATACAAAGAGTGAAAAAATAACAATGGCGGAAGCAAACAGAGGGAACAACCAGCGCCAAGTAGCAGTTGCAGCTGAAAACAGGGAAATTGTCCCGCGACAGGTACCAATCTGTGACCATTTTAAACCTATCATTGATGATAATTATTCAGGAATTGCATATCAACCGATTGATGCCAATAATTTTGAATTGAAACCTGCCCTTATTAACATGGTCCAACAAAACCAATATGGGGGATCAGCTGTAAATGATCCTAACATTCATTTAAGGATGTTCTTAGAGATAGTTGACACCATTAAGATGAATGGTGTACCCAAAGAGACAATTAGGTTGCGATTATTCTCATTTTCCTTGAGAGACCAAACAAGGGGTTGGATGAAATCCATACTTGTGGGGAGCATCCTCACTTGGGAAGATATGGCTATACGATTTTTGGAAAAATTCTTTCCCCCTGCTAAATCTGCCCAGCTACGAACGGAGATCAGCATATTTAAATAGCTAGAGACAGAAAATTTGTATGAAGCATGGGAGCGTTTTAAGGACCTACTCCGAAGATGCCCACAACATAATTTACGAATTGGGTACAAATCCAGTTGTTCTATAATGGGCTGAATGGCCCAAATAGAACCATGGTCGATACAGCTGCATGAGGCGCTCTGTTTAAGAAGTCCGCGGAGGAAGCATATAAATTACTGAATGAGATGGCCGTTAATCACTTCCAATGGCCAACTGAACGAACTACAGTGACCAAAGTGGCGGGCATACATGAAGTAGACCCTCTAGTTGCACTGACAGCTAAAATTACAACCATCTCAACTCATGTAGCAGCCCTAACAAATCAACGAGTGCAACCATCTATTGAATCTGCAGCGGCTGTAAATATGCAGTTAGTGGAAGGAAACTTGAGCTTTGAGCAAGTCCAGTATGTGAACAACATGAATTTCAACAATTGTAGGGGAAATCCTTCATCAAACCACTATCATCCGGGACTCCGTCATCATGAGGAATTCTCTTATGCTAACACAAAGAACGCATTGATGCCTCCTTCTGGTTTCAACAACCAAATTTCAGAGCCGAAGTCATCACTAGAAGACATTGTGAGCACATTTGTCACCAAATCCACTGAGAGGTTTGAAAAAAATGAGTCACAACTAAGCAACATTAAAATCCACATGGGAAATATGAGGGCGACAATGAAATCCTTAGAAGTTCAAATTGGTCAGCTTGCCTCTTCGATTAGACAACCACAAAAAGGGGCATTCCCTAGCAATACCGAGATAAACTCTAAGGAACAGTGTCAAGTTATTACTCTTAGGAATGGAAGACAAATCGGGAATACCTCTGATCAAAGCAGCCAAGACACAGAAGTAGAGATACCAGATGAGCCGGTTCTAACAAAAGACCAGAGCAACACCCCTTCGGTAGTTGTGAAACCTCAAATTCCAAAACCCTCCATTCCGTATCCACAGCGATTTCAAAAGAAGAAGTTGGATGCGCAATTCGCAAAATTTCTGAACATTTTTAAAAAGATCCAGATTAATATCCCCTTTCACTGATGCTTTGGCACAAATGCCCCATTATGTGAAGTTCATGAAGGAGATCATGTCTAAGAAAAGGAAATTGAAGGATTTTGAAACTGTAAACCTCACAGAAGAATGCAGTGCAATAATCCAAAAGAAATTACCTCAAAAGCTCAAAGACCCAGGGAGTTTCACTATACCATGTAACATAGGAGGCTATACATTCACTAAAGCTTTATGTGATCTGGGAGCAAGCATTAATTTGATGCCTCTTTCGATTTTCCGAAAATTAGGCCTTGGTGACGCAAAGCCAACAACCATCACACTGCAACTAGCAGATAGATCCCTAACGTACCCTAAAGGAGTCATCAAAGATTTATTAGTCAAAGTGGATAAGTTTATCTTTCCTGTGGATTTCTGGTCTTGGATATGGAGGAAGATCAAGAGATTCCTTTGATCTTGGGATGCCCATTCTTGGCAACTGGGAAGGCTTTAATTGATGTACAACAAGGGAGATTAACGTTGAGAGTAGGAGATGAAGATGTGACATTTAACATCTACCAAACTCTGAATTATCCTGAAGAAACGTGTACTTGTAACCGAGTGGATGTCACAGACACCTGCGTACAAGAGACGCGCCTGGAAAACAAGCCAACTGACCCGTTAGAACGATGTCTGATAAATTTAGCTATTGACAAAGAGACACCATTTGATGATTGGGACCTTAAGCAGATAACCCTAGCACTCGAAATCTTACCAAGAGAAATAATGGCGATAGCTCATTTTGAAACATTACAAGATCCACCATCCATAGAGGTTAAAAAAGATACATCGGAATTGAAAGCTCTACCTGAGCATCTCTGCTATGCATTTCTAGGTGAGAATTCAACATTTCTCGTGATCATCTCTTCAACATTATCTACAGTGGAAGAAGAGAATTACTGAGAATCCTATGAAAATATAAATATGCTCTGGGGTGGTCGATAGCAGACATAAATGGAATTAATCTGTCTATATGCATGCATAGAATTATGATGGAGGACACATTTAAACCTTCAATTGAACACCAGAGGAGGTTGAATCCATCCATGAAAGAAGTTGTAAGAGCTGAAGTGCTGAAATGGCTAAAGGCTGGAATCATCTATGCCATCTCTGACAGCTCATGTGTGTCACCAGTTCAAGTGGTACCTAAAAAGGGAGGAATGATTATGGTCAAGAATGATAATAATGAGCTCATTTCCACGAGAACAGTCATTGGATGGCGTGTTTGCATAGACTACAGAAAACTCAACAAAGCCACCAGAAAAGATCATTTTCCCCTTTCTTTCATCGACCAAATGATTGGCCGATTTTGAGTACTATTGTTTCCTGGATGGCTATTCGGGGTACAACCAAATTTCCATAGCACCAGAGGATCAATAAAAGACAACCTTTACTTGCCCTTATGGTACTTACGCCTTTCGACGAATGCCATTTGGTTTGTGTAATGCTCCGACAACCTTTCAGCGGTGTATGATGGCCATTTTCTCAGACATGGTGGAATAGATTTTAGAAATTTTTATGGATGATTTTTCAGTATTCGGCTCCACTTTTGATCACTGTTTGCACAATCTATCCTTAGTTCTACAAAGATGCCAGGAGAAGAGCTTGGTGTTAAATTGGGAAAAGTGTCATTTTATGGTTCAAGAAGGTATCGTATTAGGTCACAAGATATCATCAAAAGGGGTGGAAGTTGATATAGCCAAAATAACAGTAATTGAAAAGCTGCCGCCACCAATAAATGTTTAGGGGGATGAGTTTCCTTGGTCATGCCATCTTTTATCGCCGATTCATAATGAACTTTTCTAAAATTTCTAAACCACTTTGCAATCTCCTAGAAAAAAGATTCTCTTTTTGTGATGGACGAGGACTGCTTACAAGCCTTTAATAAGATCAAACAAGCATTGATCTCTGCTCCAATTATGATCACCCCAAATTGGAATGAACCGTTTGAAGTAATGTGTGATGTCAGTGACAATACAATCGGTGCAGTCCTGGGTTAGAAGCGTGACAAATGTTTCAGAGCAGTATACTACGCAAGCAGAACATTAGACAGTGCTCAGCAAAATTACACCACTATTGAAAAAGAAATGTTGGCGGTAGTGTTTGCATTTGACAAATTTCGACCATACCTAATTGGGATAAAGGTAATTGTCTATACTGACCATGCAGCCATTCGTTACCTTTTTGCAAAGAAAGATGCCAAACCTCGCTTGATACGATGGGTACTTTTGTTGCAAGAATTTGATCTTGAAATACGAGACAAGAAGGGAAGCGAGAATGTAGTGGCTGATCACTTGTCTCGAATCGAATCTGAAGAGCCCAGAGAATGAGTTATTCAAGAGGTTTTTCCAGATGAACAACTTTCTGAGGTGTTCGCAAGAACTCTGTGGTTTGCTGACTATGCAAATTACCTAGCTTGCAGAGAGTTACCACCGGATATCACGTACCAGTAAAAGAAGAAATTCCTCCATGATGTGAAATTTTACATCTGGGATGAACCCTTACTTTTCAAAAGATGCCCAGATCAGATAATTCGCAGATGTTTTCCCGATGAGGAAACTCACGAAATCCTCGGTCAATGTCATGATGCACCTTATGGAGGACACTTTGTAGCAACAAGAACTGCTGCCAATGTACTCCAATCTGGATTTTATTGACCTACATTATTTCGGGATAGTTATCAGTTAGTCAAAACATGTGATCGTTGCCAACGCCTGGGAAACATTTCCAGACGTAATGAAATGCATTTGAATAACATTCAAGAGGTTGAGCTCTTTAATGTCTGGGGGATTGACTTCTTGGGGTCATTTCCCCCTTTATTTGGCCAAACATATATTCTATTAGCAGTTGACTATGTATCCAAATGGGTGGAGGCCATTGCCACAGCTACCAATGATGCGAAGGTTGTCATCAAGTTTGTCCAAAAAAATATTTTCACTAGGTTTGGCACCCCAAGAGCCATTTTGAGTGATGAAGGCACACATTTCTGTAATAGAATTTTCAACGCTCTTCTTGCTAAATATGGTGTGAGGCATAAATTTGTGTTAGGGTATCACCCATAAACAAATGGCCAAGCTGAAACATTGAATCGAGAAATCAAACAAATCCTGGAGAAAACAGTAAACATAAACCGAAAGGATTGGGTGATGAAACTCGATGATGCCTTATGGGCCTACCGAACTACTTTCAAAACACCCATTGGGATGTCCCCATACCGATTGGTGTTTGGCAAAGCGTGTCACTTGCCAATCGAATTGGAACATCGCACCTTCTAGGCTGTGAAGAAGTTGAATTTCGATCTAAAAGCAACGGGAGAACAACGCCTCCTTCAATTAAATGAAATGACGGAGTTTCGTAATGATGCCTACGAGAATGCCAAGATCTACAAAGCCCGAACAAAATAGTGGCATGATAAACAAATACTTCAGCGAGAATTTCACTATGGCCAACAAGTATTGTTATTCAATTCGCGGCTGAAACTATTTCCTGGAAAATTGAAATCGCGATGGTCTGGTCCGTTCACCATAAAGAAAGTGTTCCCCTATGGAGCAATTGAAGTGCAGTGTAAATATGGGTCTGTATTCAAAGTCAATGGTCAACATTTGAAGCACTATCACGACACTGAGGTACGACTGAACGATCACATTATCATCACTGACCCGAAGTAACAATGGCATGATGTATGGCTGAAGATAATAAATCAAGCGCTTATTGGGAGGCAACCCAATCCCTATATATATTTATTTTTCTTCATATTAAAAAAAAATGCACGAAGCGCACATGTACACACATATTGGTGCCGCAATGCCAAGTCTCCCATATAAAATCCCGAGGCCTCTGCACTGCAGCGCCCATTCAAAGTCTCTTATTAGGCGATGCGGTGCCTCACTCCCAACCACACCCATCAATCTTCACCCACGCCCTACCTCACACACTCCAAGCACGTCACACCACCACCACTATCCACGAAAATCCCACCATCTTAGTTATTAAATTTCTTCACATATCTTGATTGATAGCTTGATATTCACGTTGATTGTAAATTGTGAAGAGTCTTGAAGACCCAACATGAGCATTCCCAACCTAATTCAACCTTTCCCACCAACTGCTCGGTGAATCGCCTCAACGAAGATTCCTCAGTTGACTGCAAAGTAGAGTATTTCCCCACCGTGGCCGATCCTCACAAGTGCTTTCATGGCCCTTAAAAAGAGACAAAGGTCCGCCCCCGTGCTTTCTTACGATCCTACTCAATTTTGGAATGATGAGGCGTTCCTCGATTATATTGCCCTTATTTCGAAGAATCTCAATCCCGAACGAGGTATACGGGTCTCTGATGCACATGATCCTAACATAGCCGATATCATTCATACCAGGGGATGGGAAGCATTCACTCAACCCCCTCATGATGCCGTGATACCCGTAGTTCGTGAATTCTATGATAATCTCAAGGTGCGCCACGAGAACATGACGGTGCTAGTTCGTGGAAAAATGGTCCCATTTGATCGACACACCATAAATACAGTTTATAACTTGCCCGACATTGAGGATGATGAGTACACGGCTTATCTCGCCAATGCTCTTGATTATGACGCGATAATTACCACCTTATGTGACGTTAGAGCCAGTTGGAAAACTAATCAAGGCAATGTTGTGCACTTCAACACAAGTAATTTAGAAAAGTATGCTAAAGCTTAGTTCTACTTCGTGTCTGCGAAACTTTTGCCGACCAGTCACACATCTCATGTCACCACGGACCGCGCCACCTTAACATATGCCATCATCACAGGGAAATCCATTAACGTTGGGCGAATTATTCAGGACTCTATTCTAGCTACGGTGAGGGGCACTACCACCTGTGGGCTACCTCATCCATCACTAATTACCGACCTGTGCCACAAAGCGGGAGTTTTCCAGGATCGAGTGGACAATTATTTTGGTACCGATCCCATTCAACCCCAACCATTCCCTACACCCACACTTCATTCCAATTTGGAAATCCGACTATCTTTGCCAGAGACATAAACCCAACGCAATTATCAGGTAGAGCAAGTTTTCCAGGATCGAGTGGACAATTATATGGCTTATTTTGTTGACTTCAACGCTGCCTTGGTTGAGATGTTCGCGAACTGTGGACTGAATTCTGGGGCAAATGCCGTCCATTTTCCTTCACCACCTATGTTCCCTTCTTATCCAGCTGAACCATCTGAAGAGGATGCGGATTGATGGCTACTATTTCAGGTACGTGCATTGCACTTTTCACTCCTTTATTTAGAGCATTGAGGACATTGCTCGTTTTAAGTTTGGGGGTGTTATTATCAACTTATATATGTACTGAACATGTGTTATTTTCATGTGTTCGTTATTTCTAGCATGACATGTATTTCTCTTCAAGTTAAAAAAAAAAAGAGTCTAGAGCTACTGGTTGCTAGTTCAATGATGAAATTGTATGCATAATATGAGAACGTTGAAAACGATAAGTATGTGAACACCTTTTATCTAATGCCTCGAGTAACATATCTAAATCAGACTCGTAGGCACTTAATATAGAGGTTTCTGACAGTACGATCCTGGGAAGATAGCAAAGTGACTAGTTGACGAAATTAGCTGAAGATGAATGACCGTTTGCTTAGATATCCATCTCCATTTGAAATCATCTATATCATATGATATGCCAAGTTTATTCAAATTTCAAAAAAAAAACCCACATATAACCGATAAGCGTGAAGCTACCCATGGGCGAGTATTAGGACCACCATGATGAGAAATGCTACCTTAAAGGGTAGGTGAGTATAAAAAAAATACAAGCATATCATATAGAGCTCAAGAGGCAAATATGGAGCAAATTTTTAAGATATCTAGGTTGGTATGACCCTTTGGATGTGAAATTTTATTGACGAACTCACCTAGCCAGCCTCTTTATGATTCGAGTTGTTACCGACCTTTAACACACACGCACATTCTGAGTCTGAATTAGATATTTTACTCGATAAGTTGGATCTAAGTTAAATCATATACTTTGAAGGTTTCTTTGTTTTCATCATTAGGTATCCCTGAGAACACGCCAAGCACCAGATTTCCTAAGACTCATGTTATTTCTCTATCAAAATTTTTTTCTTCTTTTTATTGCATGATTACATGAGCATAAATCATGAAGTTTGTGGGTGTCGTCTCTGCAAGCCCTCACGAGACTATAACTCATCCACTAGGGCCGCCTAGGGGTTTAACGGCTTGTTGCATACGCTAAATGCAATCGTGATCCTTACGAAAATGGCTTAGTTAAGTTGAGTTATTTTTAGTGGTTTATTTGTATTTAGTTTTATTTTGTCTTTTGTTCGGGACTAGCAAAATCATAAGTTTGGGGATATTTGATAAGTGTGAAATTTACATACCCATTCTTGTATTCTCAACTTATTATTTTGCTAGATTCCATGTAATTTAATGGTCTTTTGGAGTTGTTTAGTGTTTTGTTAATATGAAGCAGAAAGAGCATGGATTCAGATTATTCTATAAGTTTTGAGAATGAGTGGATACAATTAAAATAACTGAAGAAAGCTGCCAGGAGAAAAACAAGGAAAATCAGGATTCAAAGCAGGCGCCACAACGCCAATCTGCTCGCGCCAAGGCGCTAACCAGGCGCTGGAGCCACATACATAAACCCGAGAGGAAGGCGTTGTGGCGCCAACTACTCGCGCCACATCGCCAAATAGAGATAGTGTCGAGGCGCTACTCAGCGGCTAACTAAGGCGCTGCAGCGCTTACCTATTCACGCCAATGTAGCAAACGAACCCACACAGAATGTTGAGGCTGCAGCGCCAACATGCAGGTGCCACGGCGCTGCGAGGAGAAAAGATTATTAGGGTTTGCGAGGAGCACCAGAATTTTGATTATAAAAAGAGCCACTACGTCCAACCCCGGGAAGGGGGTTTTTCGACAGAAACAAAACCCTAAGAACACACCATACTAAGAAGAAGAGATCGAGACTAAATGAAGGAAATAAGGCATCGAAGTCCGAAATTACAAGGAATCTGCTTCGGGTTCCATTCTTCTATTTTCTTCCTAAATCCTCTTTATTTATCTTTATGTGTTTATCAAGATTGTTGTTGTGTTTTGAATTAGCCATGAACTAATTCTCCTATTCAAGAGTTTGATGTAACCTAATGCATGAAACTATGTTTTAACTATCAAGTAGCTCTCATATTATTTTTCTTCAGGTTTATTTATATTATCTTTATGTTTAATGCTTTGTATTTGTTGGCCACAAATATGATGATACTATATTCGAAATCATTCACTCGAGAGAGGAGATTTTGAGTAGGAATTGGGAAATATAATCAAGGAAGTTTATAGGGTTCGAGAGAATTTATAACTCCTTGAAGGCGGTTAATAAGAATTACTGGACTTAATCAATTGTTAATTATTGGATTTTTATAGAGATATTGATCTTTGATAATTGGCAACACCTTCATTACTGCTCGAGAGAGAGAGTTGAGAAATCTATGATTCTTGGCTTATAAACTTAGACATTGACATGAGTTATTTGAGTTCGTAATTACATAGTGGAAGGTTAGGTGAAATCAGACTCTAGGATTCATTCCATCATAATATTATCGTAGTTAATCAGTAGTTTATTTCTTAATTATCATTGTGTTTGTTTCTTCAATTAAATCAAATCAAAAATCTTGTGTCTAGATAAGGTTAAGGTTAATAATTATAGTAATTAGTGTAATTTAGATTTCAATCTCTGAGGGTTCGACACTTTAATCTCTTCATACTAAACCTTGACACCGTGCACTTGTGGTACGATAGAAAATATCACAACACTTACCATCAGCCAGACGAGCGTGGAACAGTTCCCAATGAGATTTTATATACCAGTGCTTGCTCATGGTTCAAGAATAACTCCCTAAGCTGAGTAATGATGTTGAATGAGTCAAATCTATATATTACCTCTTCAGATAATGAGGCATATAATAGAGAATGAGTGACCTGACTCTCAGGTCATCATACATTCATCTCTGAAGAGTCTCGCTCTTCTTAGAGGTTGACTCCGGAGCAATATCTAGAAGTATTGGACTATCTACTATGTATTTCAGGTTCCCCGGCCTTAAGGCAATCTTAAGATCTAATTCCTATTCAGAAACATTTTTAGGGCTAGCCAGTTTGTTTGCGTCAAAAACTCGCGTAAAACGATTAGAAGAAGTGATTGATGTCATAAAAAAAACTTAACAAAAGAAAACAAGAATTACCAGATAAAGTAATTTCATCGAGATCATACAAAACCTAATAGATCATGGATTTTTAATCTAAAGATGTCCTCCCACTAGTTTACGTAATTTCATAATCTCCAAATAAAATACGAGAATTCAATAATTAAATTAAATTATATATTAGGAATTGGATCCCACGAATATATTTCGACACACAGCTTTGGCACGTTGTGCCTACGTATGTTCACGAGTAGATAAAAATTACCTTCGAAGGATTTTACTTTTGAAAGAGATGTATTTGATTTTACTATTGATTTGATATGAGATATTTTAATTGGATGATATATGATACGTTTCCGCCACGGTGCTTGTATGATGATTTTATTTTATGGATTTTGAAACCTTTGTGGTGCTTGTATAGGGTCACATCCATCTGAAATGGGACGACCCATTACCCTATATCGACATGGTCTTGTTTTGGACAATGTTCGGTCATTGCGCGCGACTCAGACATTGGACGCTTGATTTATTCATCTAATTGAGTTGGTTCATTGATGCTTAATACATATTTATAATGACATTGGTCTTGAGATTTGATTCTTTTTACAACTGTTTAGTTTTATGATATATTTTGGATACTCTTGTTTGATGGTTTTCAAAAATGGCATTTCGAAAATTTTATTTTCAGAAAGACCAGTTTTGGAATGAGGTATATTTGATTCGTTTATGATGTGATATGATATATTTCCGCCACGGTGATTGTACTATGTTTATTTATTTTATGATTTTAAAATCATTGTGGTGCTTAAATATGGTCATGTGTATCTGTTTATGGTCGACCTGTTACCTTATGTCGACATGGTCATGTTTTCGTACATTGTCTGGTCTATGCGGGAGACTCAGAGAATAGATGCTTGATTAGTTTGATGATTTTGGTTTTGGGACTTGATTTGAATGATGAAAACTTTCATTTTTCAGAAAAGTTCATTTTTAATAAATTGGGTTTTGAAATGGTTACCTTGTGTTTTGGCTTTTGATGATGCATACGATTGACTGTTTGAAATTTGTACTATGTTTTCAGTTTTGATTATGTATAAGGTTGACTATTTGGAATCGTACTATGTTTTTCCATTTTGATGATGAATGAGATTGACTTCGCGACATCGGTATTGGTAATGTGTGTATGATCAATTTGATTGGTGATTTAGATCGTGTCATGGTAGTTTTGGTTAGGGCAATTGTTCGGACATAATTCATCTCATATCTATTCTAAAATAGGTAATGAGTCTCGTTTGATCAAGTCGATATATGGTTGTGTAAGTATGTTTTAAATGCTTCTTTAATTCGTTTATAAAACACATAAATATTAATATATTCATATTTGGTGTGCTTTTGTCGATTATGGTACGGTCATTACGTGAAAGATTTGGAAACATGTATCATGTATGTTTTTTAATATAAATATGTAATTTGGATATGGATTATTCGAAAGGTTATTTGTATAAGAGAAAAGTGTCTGATTTGGTATTAAAGAAAGTTTTGAACTTTCTGATTTGACAATACTTCCAATGTGTTTCATTTTCGGGTATATGATAATAGAGTTTAATTTCAGAATGCAAATATTTTAGATACTACAGTTTTGTTTAGAATTTTGATTTTACATCTAATATGCCTTATGAACTTAGTTCTGGGTTGATTTATATAAGTATTTTCATAGAACTTTATTTTTGGAAAGATAAAGAATAAAATGAAATTTAAAAGGATTTTTGATAAACAATCAAATGTATATAATAATGGTATATAACATATTATCATGTATTCTTATTTTTTAGTCCATGCATGGCTACTTACTGAGTTTTATAAAACACAGCATATTGTTTGCTAATTTTGCAGGTTGGTAACCAGATCTATCAGCCACACAAGTCTTTGTAAATTCATGCTCGAGATGACGAAAACATCCAAGCTGCAGTCACTTACTCTAGAATCCTGGGAAATGTATTTGTGTATAAAAATTTGTTCCTTTTGTTTATGTATTGGATCATACAATGCACGCTGTCATTTGTATGTAGATAAAATATTGGTTTGTATGGTTTGATTCGGGCACGGAGCCCTGAGTACTAATAATGTGATTTGATTTTGTTTTGAGTTAGGCCGGATGTCCTTGTTGCCTATTTGATGTTTTGACAGGTCATTTTGGTGCTGGATTGTGATCCAGGTTGTCACTTTTTAGGGTGCGTCATGTTCGTTTTTCATTAGTTTTGAGACTCAAGGAGACAGGTTATTCATGTCTCATGCCAGTAACGTCCTTCCTCTGTTGAGTGTTACAGAAGCTCGTACGAGACTCCTTACCTATTTTAAAATATGTATAAGATGAATTCCGTCTGAACGGATACCTTAACCAAAACTACTAAGACATGAGCCAAATCTCCAATCAAACTGATCTCACACACATTATCAATACAAATACCACATGGTCAATCTCACCCATCATTAGAAACAAAAAATATAATTCCACACAGTCAATATCACCCATCATCATAAACAGAAAAAATAAAGAATCTATTTTATACTCATATTTTGAAAATTACATTATAGAACCAATTTTTCGAAAATACATCGGAAAACTAACCAGACGTCCAATGTCCGAGTCGCACCCCATAACCGTATGTGTGAGATTGACCATGTGGTACATAACTCAAAAATCGAATCATATTTCTCTGTCTACAGTTCTCTCGCCTCACTTCTCACCTAATCATTTCCACAGTTCACCACCAATAGCCACAATCAATCAGTCACGATCCCTGTTATAAATTTTTTTGTTGTGAATCCCAATAGGTAGAGCTCGTCGAATCAACAATTTAATGATTTGATTTCATCTCAATTTATTCTCCTTAGTTTAAACTTTAGATGTTGAAATGAGGTGATGACTAATGAAATTAAATTAAATTTGTCTGATATGTGTTAGTCTGATTTTACTTTTTGAATGATAATTGATCAACCTCATGTTACTTTATCTTGATAAATTATCAGTAGTGTATATATATATATTGTTGGTGGTATTTTCAGGTCCTATGATATTTAAGCAATACGGCAGGGGTAAAAAAGGGAAACTCCCTTGTTGATCGAGATTATTAATACCGACCCAACCACATGAGTTGGGGGCCGAACACTTAAGATCAGTAACCCGACTACTTAAGATCGACAGCAACATTCTCAGTTCAAAAGACCAGGCATTATCATATCGACAGCAACATTCTCAATTCAAAAGACCATTGTGACCGACCTCATGAAGACCGAGAACATGGCGAGATATGCTCCAAAAGATAAGACATCATATTTTTACGAATAAAAAGATAAGTTATCATACTTTCATGGGGAAAGGTTGATAAGTCAATGTCCTAATAGAATATGGGAGGTGAATGAGTCAGTGTCCTAATAGGATATGGGAAGTGAATGTAGTTTCGACTAGGAATTCTTATGGGAAAAGGAATTTGATTTCTTCACTATTATAAATAGAAGGGGAAAGTGTAAGTAAGGGGATCAATATCATTATCACCAGACTTGTAAAAATAAGACAGACCAGAAAAATCATATTTCGGTAATAAAACATCGTTCGTTCTGTGCCTGTGGATGTAGGTTGGATCTGATCCGCCGAACCACGTTAAATCTCTTTGTTGATTGGTGTATTTATCTATCTTTTACCAAAATTTGCTTTTGGTTTCCCATAAACAAAACAAATTCACAGTTGGATGAGGATTGTCTCGGGAGTAAAAAACCCTTATTGCCCCTGAGACCAAAATCTGCCGTCAACAGTTGGCGCCGTCTGTGGGGACTCAATGAAAAGCAGCTCGCGTGGTAAGACGATGGCAGAAGGTGGAAATCGCCAGTCGTCGGGGAGTTCAACAGCAGAATGGATGGAGAAAATAGAGGAAAATATGAGGAAAGATAGGGAGGAAAATCAAAACCTGTTGAAGTCCATGATGAACAGACTGGAGAGGATGGAAGAAACGAATAATGAGAAGCTTGAAGTCGGAGCCAGTCGGAGGAGAGGCGAAATAGCAGAAGGAAAAAGGGTCACAGATGTGAGTAATGACGATGAATCGAAGAGGAAGGGTCCCTACGGGATGAGGTCCATAGTGGTAGAAAAATATTTACAAACGGAGGATACATGGGAAGAAGAAGAGGGGAGACAGTCGCCAGATTCTTCATATGATGGCCCTCGCGATACCGGAATGGGAGATAGGAAGGATGGTGAAACTGGACGGGAAATCTCAAGCCATGAGGAACGCCGCACCTGGGGCGACAGACGCAAAGAAGACCGCAGGAGGCGGCACGGTAGCACAGATGGCAGTATAAAATCTTGGTTAAGAAAAGAAATAGCCAAGTGGGGAGCGAACCTCAAAACGGATACAAGAGATGCTCGGGACGGCGAGGTTGAATCTCCCTTCACAGAAGAAATAAGGTCGGTAAAGTTCCCAAGACGATTCAACATGCCATCCATGATGCCCTACAAAGGCCACACTGATCCAAAATCCCACATTGAGAGTTTTGTCATGTTGATGGAGGTCCAAGGAGTAGAAGGGGATGCCGTTTGCAAAGTATTCCCCTTAACCTTGGGGGGATCTGTCATTCTGTGGTTCAGAAGTCTAGCCCCAGGGAGCATCGGAAGCTTCGCGCAACTCAAGAAGTCATTTGTTCGGCACTTCAAGGGGGTTTGCGTCCCAAAGAAGACAATTGGGGAATTGAGGCTCATAAAATAGGGGGACGATGAACCCTTGAAGGCTTTCTTGAGTGGTACCATAGCATGGTGCTCGAGGTCGGAGTATATGAGTCGCTCGATGCCTTGGAGAGTTTGAAGGGAGCCTTAAAGATCGGAAAGTTGTGGACTCACCTGAGGATCCAAGGTACACCAGATTATGCCACCGCTTTGGAAACAGTCCGTAAGTTTGTTTTGTTGGAAGATGAAGAGAGAATTACCCAGAGGGGGATAGCTATCAGGGAGAGGACGATGAGGGCAGAAGCCCCTCGCAGGCCAGACAGGAATTTCAAAAAACCACCTCCGAGGCGAAGGGAATTCAAGCCGGTACCTCGGGATTACCAGGAAAAAAGAATCTCGACCCAGGTGAACCATGTGGCCGAGGAAGAGGCATATATTCCTCTGAATAAACCACTGGGGTAAATCATCATGGAAATCCAGGGAAAAGGTCTCTTGATAGAACTCGATCTCAGGAGATTCACGCCAGACATGAGGAATAACAAATCATATTGCATGCATCATAATTTGATGGGACATACGACGAATGGATGCAAAGACTTGCGGGAGCAAATGGAAGACCTGGCGTGGAATGGGTACTTGAATAATTATATTGACCATGAAGTTATGACGACCAGGCAGAGAGCACATTACCGACAGGTGAATATCATCGCAGGGGGGAAGACACTGGCCGGGGACTCTAACCGGTCAAGAAAAAACTATAGTCGGGCTCAGGGGCTGGAAGTGTTAAGAACAGAACGGGCCTCGAAAATACAAAGTGGTCGGTCAGTGCCAATAATGTTCACGGATAAGGATGCTCGAGGGGTGAGTTTCCCCCACGATGATGCATTAATAATCAAGGCGACAATCGGCGGTTCTGAGGTAGACAGAATCCTAGTGGATCCCGGAAGTGCGGTGGATATAATCTCCAAGGAGGCTTTGGACGGCCTTGGTGTGGAGTATGCGACTCTAACCGACGATGAGACTCCCCTATACGGCTTCAGGGGCTCAACGGTCGTCCCATTAGGAAGGATACAATTGGCAATGACGATCGGGACCCGTCCCCGGACTCAAACGATTATGATAAATTTCACAGTGATGGATTACATGAGCAGTTACCAAGTCATTGTTGGCCGACCTTTCATGATGAAGACAAAGGCTGCAATGTCTTGCTATTACTTAAAATTGAAATTCCCCACCCGGGAAAGGATTGGAATTGTGTGCGGAAGCCAGAAGGTGGCTCGGAACTGTTTCGCCACCCTCTCAATGGAAACCCTTTGCATTGAAGCAGGTACCCGGAAAAGACAAGGGAACGAAGACGAGAAAGAAGCAAGTGCAGATCCGGGTCCTCGGCCAAAGAAGGCTGCCCGGTTAGGGACAGTCGAAGAAGTAGAGGTGATGGAACTTTACGGACCTGGAAATAATGTAAAAATAGGGGGAGACTTAGACGAGGTCCTGAAGCAGGATCTGCTGAAGTGTTTGAAAGAGTACCTGGACATCTTTGCATGGGAGCACGACGACATGTCCGGGATTGATCCGAAGTTCATCAATCACCTTTTGGCAGTAAGCCCATCACACAAACCGGTCAAGCAAAAAAGAAGAACCTTTAACCAGGAACGGTACAGGGAATGGCTGCCGAGGTAGAAAAACTATTGAAAGTTGGTTTCATCAGAGAAGTGAAATACCCGGAGTGGGTATCAAATGTGGTATTAGTAAAGAAATCCAATGGAAAGTGGAGGATGTGTGTGGATTTCACCGACCTCAACAAAACGTGCCCGAAAGGCAGCTTCCCACTACCAAACGTAGATCATTTGGTAGATTCAACGGCCTTCCAGGGACTGCTAAGCTTCATGGATGCCTTCTCGGGATATAATCAGGTCAAGATGCATCCCGATGACGAGGAGAAGACGACCTTTGTTACCGATCAGGGGCTTTACTGTTATAAAGTAATGCCCTTCGAATTGAAAAATACGGGGGCAACCTTTCAGAGGCTGGTGAACAAGATTTTCAAGCCACTCATCGGCACATCGATGCTGGTATATGTTGATGATATGATAAAAATGTCTAAGGAGCCAGGGTGTCACGTGGCCGATCTGAAGAAAACCTTTAAATTGCTGAGGAAGCATAATTTAAAGCTCAACCCGGAGAAGTGTACTTTCGGAGTGGCCTCGGGAAATTCTTTGGGCTATATAGTAAGCTCTCGAGGCATAGAAGCAAACCCGCAGAAAATCCAAGTCGTTCTGGACTTAAAATCTCACAGGACGATAAAAGAAGTGCAAAGCCTGACCGGTAGGGTGGCCGCACTCAATCGATTTATTTCCCGAGCAACCGAAAAGTGTCACCCCTTCTTCAAAGTCATCAAGAAGGCAAAAAAGGAAGTCAATTGGACGCCAGAATGCGAGGAGGCCTTCCTACAGTTAAAACAATACCTGACGCAGCCCCCACTTCTGGCAAATTCGTCCCCATGTGAGACCTTATACATATATTTAGCTGTTTCGGAGCATGCAGTAAGTTCAGTATTAGTGCAAGAGGCCGATAAGGTTCAAAGGCCAGTGTATTATGTTAGCAAAGCTTTACTAGATGCTGAGACCAGATATCTAGCACATGAGCTAGTCACCTTGTCGTTAATCACTGCGGTCAGGAAGTTACGACCTTACTTCCAGGCCCATCCTATTGGGGTTTACACCGATTATCCTTTGAGGCAGATTTTATAAAAACCATAGGTCTCGGGCAGGTTAATGAAGTGGTCGGTAGAGTTGAGTGAACACGGCATTTCTTACCTCCCAAGGGCACCGGTAAAAGGGCAGGCCCTGGAAGACTTTGTTGCTGAATTCACAGAATCCCAAATCTGACCGTGGGGGAAGACAAATGGGAGATGTCAGTAGACGGATCCACCAGCTCACAAGGTAATGGGGCCGGTATCGTATTGAAAATTGGTAAAGGTGAAGAAGTGTTGTTCATCTTGAGATTCGCCTTCGAGGCCACAAATAATGAGGCGGAGTATGAGGCAATTTTAGCCGGTTTAAGGTTATACACGGTGATGGGCGTCCACGACGTAGTTATAAGAAGCGACTCACAGCTGGCTGTTCAACAGCTAAAGGGAGAATTCCAAGCCAGGGAGCCGAGTATGATAGCCTATCTAGCTGAGCTAAAAAGGTTGGTGGGGAAAATGGGGAATGTGCGCTTTGAGAAAATCGACCGGGAAAACAAATGTGAGGCAGACTCTTTAGCACGGCTCGCATCTTCAATCAGGTCGGAAAATCCCAGAATAGTCCCTCTAATCTGCCTCCGAGAAAAAAACGTAGGAGAGCTCGAGGTAGAGGTATTGGGTATGGAAAGAAAATCTTCATGGATGCAACCAATCAGGAGATATCTGGAGACCGGGGAGACACCTAAAGATAAAAAGGATACCAGAAAACTGAAATTCAAAAGCACCAAGTTCTCCCTGATCGAATGGGTGTTATACCGAAGGGGCGATACGGTACCCCTTCTGAGATGCTTAGCAGAAGAGGAGGCTGACTATGTGCTCAGGGAAATTCATGCGGGAATCTGTGGGAGTCACGCCGAAGGACAATCAATTGCCTTTAAAGCTTTAAGGCAAGGGTTCTACTGGACGACCATGCATCAGGACGGTGTGAGGGTAGCCCGAAAATGTGAGGGATGTCAGAAGAATGCAAATATTCACCACCAACCCGCAGAACAGTTGACCACCTTGTCCAGTCCTTGGCCGTTCGCCCAGTGGGGGCTGGATATCATCAGACCAATGCCGAAGGGGCGAGGGCAAGCGAAATACGCCATTGTTGCCATAGATTATTTCCCCAAATTGGTGGAAGCCGAACCCCTATCCCCAATCACAGAGAAGAAAGCTACGGAGTTCTTGAGAAAGAATATTATCTGCAGGTTGGGAATTCCTCAGGCTGTCATCACCGATAACGGAAAATAGTTCGATAGAAAATGTTTCAGGAAGCTCTGTGAAGACCTCCAAATCGCCTTAAGATTCGCCTCACTTGCCCATCCCAAGTCTAACGGGCAGCTAGAGGCGACAAACAAAACCATCAAATCTAATCTTAAAGCTCGACTGGGAGCCTGCAAGAGCTTATGGGTCGAGGAGTTACCGGAGGTGTTGTGGGCACACCGGACGACCTGTAAGGATTCCACAGGGGAAACTCTGTTTTCATTATCATACGGATGCGAGGAGGTTATTCCAGCATAGATCGGAATGACTACCCACCGGGTCCAGCATTATAAGGACGGACAGAATGAAGAACTCATCAAAAGTCATCTCGACCTGATCGAAGAAAAGAGGGAGAAGTCGGCTATGAAGACAGCAGTCTATCAGCAAAGGATGACTCGTTTCTACAACAAAAAAGTTCGGACCCGTGTTTTTCTTCCAGGAGACTTGGTATTACGAAAGGTCACCTTGAACACTCGAAGGCCGGAGGAAGGTTTGCTAGGTGCCAAGTGGGAAGGGCTCTATAGAATTGTGGAAGTGGTAAGGCCGGGTGTCTATACTTTGGAACAGTTGGACGACACACGGCTAAAAAAGCCTTGGAACGCCGAGATGTTGAGGAAGTACTTCCAATAGGTTTTTCTTTATTTCTTTTTCTAAACAACCCGACAGGGGTTAGGAGATCAAATAAACCCTCTCCCAAAATATCCCGCAGAGAGTTGTATGAAGGGCAGTAGGTCCCCGAATATGAATACAATTTTCTTTTTTCAGTCAAAAAAATCTTCACTCGCTTTTTCAAATTAAACTTCAGAGTCATATTCAGTATTTCGGGGACATAATCGACGCGAAGGGATGATCCGGGATCAGAAAAAGTACCAAACCCGACAACATCAAGGGATGAAGCGCATAAGGGAGCACCCAAAGCCTTTCATAGTAGAGTCAAACCCCCGAAGCTGGAGCAGAACTACCCTATGACTTGCATTCATAAGGGATATTTCGAGATGGTAATCACGGGGAAGGAGTGCCCTTGTAAGATGGCCGGTCTGGCCAGCTGGGGAAATACGGCTGCAGGGAGTGTGTCCCCACATGTTTTGTCTGACCAACGGATCCGTGAGAATCATAGCACGAGGAGGGATTATACCCTCGTGACGTTTGCTTGCTCCAGTGTTACCGAGCATAAGGAGGAGCATACCCTTAATATTTCGGACACTCTTTGATCCCTACCTATTTGGTCATTCGGATCCGTGAGAAGCATAGCACGAGGAAGGATTATACCCTCGTGGCGTTTGCTAGCTCCAGTGTCACCGAGCATAAGGAGAAACATTCCTTTAATGCTTCGGACACTCTTTGATCCCTACCTATTTTGTCATTCGGATCCGTGAGAAGCATAGCACGATGATGGATTATACCCTCGTGGCATTTGCTTGCTCCAGTGTCACCGAGAATAAGGAGGAACATTCCCTTAATTCTTCGGACACTCTTTGATCCCTACCTATTTGGTCATTCGGATCCGTGAGAAGCATAGCACGAGGAGGGATTATACCCTCGTGGCGTTTGCTTGCTCCAGTGTCACCGAGCATAAGGAGGAACATTCCCTTAATGCTTCGTACACTCTTTGATCCCTACCTATTTGGTCATTTGGATCCGTGAGATGCATAGCACGAGGAGGGATGATACCCTCGTGGCGTTTGCTTGCTTCAGTGTTACCGAGCATAAGGAGGAGCATTCCCTTAATGCGTCGGACACTCTTTGATCCCTACATATTTCTTCGATCATTCGGATCCATGAGAAGCATAGCAAGAGGAGGGATTATGCCCTCATAGCGATTGCTTACTCCAGTGTTACCGAACATAATAAGGAACATGAGAAGCATAGCACAAGGAGGGATTATGCCCTCATAGCGATTGCTTACTCCAGTGTTACGAGGGCACATGCCCTCATACCTATTTCTTCGATCATTCGGATCCATGAGAAGCATAGCACGAGGATGGATTATGCCCTCATAGCGATTGCTTACTCCAGTGTTACCGAACATAAGGAGGAACATGCCCTTAATGTTTCGGACACTCTTTGATCCCTATTTTGATCGTTCGGATCCGTGAGAAGTATAGCACGGGGAGGGATTGTGCCCTCATAGCGTATGCTTGCTCCAGCGTTGTAAGGAGGAGCCCTCAAACAATACACAGGCTCCATGGCGACCTGAAGTATAGAGGATGTGCCCTTACCATTCTAAACGCTCTTTGATCCAAATCCTGGTTCGTCGGGACTCTGAATTGAAAGATTCAGAATTGTATTTTGGAGACCTCGGACGGGACGCTGTTTTGAGGCATCTGTGATGTTGCTTTGGGATAAGTGTTAAGTCACCCCCGTTTTTTGATTTTATTTTCTAAAATTTTTGTTTTTGTTTTTCGCTGGTCTGGCAAGGGGACGCCCATGCCAAATCCGATAGGGCTTCAAAGGTTGATTCACTTCCCTTCTGAATAAGTCGCAAGGATTAGTCGGCTCGGGGCTAGATTTGTTCCGCCGAGGCCTCTTATTTAATCGGCTCGGGGCTGGATTCGTTCCACCGAGGCCACTCGGTTATTCGGCTCAGGGTTGGATTCGTTTCGCCGAGGCCATTATGGTTTCTCTCAGCTCGAGGTCGGGTTATGTACCACCGAGTCAGCTTTTTGGTCTGGGATATAATATTCCCTCAGAGCCAATTGTTTCTCTCAGCTCGGGGTCGGGTTATGTCCCACCGAGTCAGCTTTTTGGTCTGGGGACGTAACATTCCCCCAGAGTCAAGTGTTTCTCTCAGCTCGGGGTCGGGTTATGTCCCACTGAGTCATCTTTTTGGTCTGGGGACGTAACATTCCCACAGAGCCAAGTGTTTCTCTCAGCTCGGGGTCAGGTTACGTCCCACCGAGTCTGTCTTTTCGGACTGGGGACGTAATATTCCCCCAGTGAAAAGTGTTTCTCCTAGCTCGGAGTCGGGCCTCGAGTGGTCGTTCTTGGGAAAGCAATCGGAGCAAGTTATGAAGGACCAAAAAAAAAAAAAGTGGAATAGAAATATATAAAAATATTCACATAAATATGATCATGAAAAGAGTTATTACAAGGAGAATAAAGTTTGTTCAGAATTACACGAGGCCCCGTTCTGGTTACCTCTTACAGATCAGCCCGCGCAGGGGAAATTGGTTCTTCCTCGATAGGCTCGGGTAGCAGATGGATTGGCTCGACCTCGGGAGGAATGACGGTGGCTTCCACATTGACAGCCTGAGAGGTCCCGACAATTATGGCTTCAGGGGCCGGAGCAGAAACCTCAGGTCGATTCTCTTCAAGAGCATGAGCCTCAGGGCGATCCTCTTCGGGAGCCGGGGTGATCGAAATGGGATCGGGATCCATCACCTCTTCGGGAGAATAGGGTAGCCATTTTTTAAACTCCTCTTCTGATATGTCCCCTTTGTAAAAGCGAAAGGCCGCATTGATAGGCCCCATATCCAAGTCGGGCAACACCATCGGAATAATCTCAGCGCAATCCCCGACCCCCTCAAGACGGATTGCGTCTCTCTCGGCCTCCAGCTCAGCTTCCCTCCTCTTAAGCTCGTCCCGAGCCCGTACCAGCTCTTCATCTTTGGCCCTCAGCTTGGACTCAACGATGTGCACTTCCACATGTAGGATCCTGTTGTCGGCCTAGGCAGCCTCCAAGTCCTTCTTGGCAGCATCAGCATTTTTCCTCTCTAGAAAGATGGCGACCCTAAGAGCTTTATTTGTGGTATAGGCCTCAACGGCAGCCAGCTCGGCCTCCATTTTCAATAAGTCGGTTCTGGAGCCTCTGGGCTTGGCCACCCTCGGATAAAAGGCTGAGGAGGAGATCCTTGTTCTTGGCCGCCAGATAGGTCGTCTGCCGAGAAGAAATAGAAAATCAGAAAATCTAACTAAGTCATGAACTCACAAGCGGGAATAAGGGAAGTGTGGCTACTTTGGCCATCTGGGGGCACAACAATGTAACTACATCATCGGGAGAAAGATCTCCGTATCTCGAAATCTTTGTCGGAGGGATCGCCTCGGCCAGTTCGTTGATTGCCGGCACCAAATGAGAGGTGGCCTCCCTGATGTCCTGACCGAGGTCTTCTACGCCAAGAATCACGACGCCTTTTTGCTTTTTGGAGGAACCCTCCGACACTTTCTTCTATTTCCGAATGGGCTGCCTCTTGCTCAGAACATGTTCCTCCTCCACCTCCCGAGTCAGCTCGGCTTCCTCTGCCCCGAACAGACGCCTCCTTTTTCTGGTAGGTTTTGATGAGCTGGCGGGTCGGGCGGAGACTGTTGGCGATACCCTGGTAGGGGGATATAAGCTTTGGGTAGCTAACGGGGCCGCCTCTTCAGTCACTTTTCTGGCCTCAGCAGTCGCTGGCCGTTTTCGAGAGGGCCCGGCCCTAACCTGGCCAGTTTTCTTTGTTGCGCCAGCCAGTTGATCAAGGTATTTTGGCCTTTTTGACATACCTGCAAAAAAAAAAAAGGCAAAAAGAGTGGTCAGTCCAGAATCTGAGCAAATTCAAATCATCATTATGCTAAGCACACAAGGGGATTGGTTAGAGGGTTAGTGAAGCCTACCTATCCGCCCCGTGACCTTCGGAGGAACGATCCGAATGAGGCCCCACTCAATAAAGGCCTCGTCATTAACTAACTTCTTCCAATGGTCGGCGTACCGCCGAGCCCAGCGCACCCGCGCCCGGACCTGATGAGAGACTTTGGGAGCGTTCCTCCAACAAGCTGGGAAAAGTCAGAGAAGTCAGAAACCTATCATAAAATCAAGAGCAGGAACACTAAGGGTTAGATTCCTAACCTCCCGCTCTGAAGATATCCGACTCAATTAGACATCCTATTTTTACGGATAAGAAGATAAGTTATCCTATTTTCAGGGGAAATGTTGATAAGTCAGTGTCCTAATAGGATATGGGAGGTGAATGAGTCAGTGTCCTAATAGGATATGGGAAGTGAATGTAGTTTCGACTAGGAATTATTATGGGAAAATGAATCTGATTTCTTCACTATTATAAATATAAGGGGAAAGTGTAAGTAAGGGGATCAATATCATTATCATCAGACTTGTAAACACAAGACAGACCAGAAAAAATATATTTCGGTAATAAAACATCGTCCGTTCTGTGCCCGTCGATGTAGGTTGGATCTGATCCACCGAACCACGTTAAATCTCTTTGTTGAAAGTGTAAGTAAGGGGATCAATATCATTATCATCATACTTGTAAACACAAGACAGACCAGAAAAAACATATTTCGGTAATAAAACATCGTCCGTTCTATGCCCGTCGATGTAGGTTGGATCTGATCCGCCGAACCACGTTAAATCTCTTTGTTGATTGGTATATTTATCTATCTTTTACCAAAATTTACTTTTGGTTTCCCATAAACAAAACAAATTCACAGTTGGAGGAGGATGGTCTCGGGAGTAAAAAAATCCTTATTACCCCTGAGACCAAAATCCGCCGTCAATATATATATATATATATATATATTAAATTTGTCAGTTTTATATATTTGTTTTTCCCCCTATATCTTGACTTTAGGTTTATTTTAAATATCTATTTTTTTCTTTGTTCAAAGTTATTTTTTATTTGTTCAAATTTCACTTTTAACTGATTTGCTGATTTGACATGTTTTGGGATAAGATAATTATAGCAGTGCTAATTGACACGTCCCTAGATGATGTTTAGAATTTTGAAATACAAATTTGACGCGGTTCACTTAACATATGGAAGAATTCTTCTACAAGGCTGCATGGTAATATTTTTGTTCTATTTTTTATATGAATATGAAATTTCATGCTTTTACCATTGGGATTGTGGCCAATTTCAGAGCTTGATGACATACTCATAGGGATGGCAAAACTCGGATCCGGATATGGGTCCGACCAGACCGGATCCGGAAGTATTTTCATTGTCCCGGGTCCGGACCCGGACCCGGGTAACTATACACAGGTCCGGAGCTGGGTCTACCTCTCATCGCGCTCACGGCTCGGCTGGCCTATCCTTTCTTAATTTTTAATTATATTATTTTATATTTGTATTTGTATTTGTATTTTGTCAATTTTATTAGTTTTATTTCAATTCTATTATATTTTTTTATTTATATTATATTATATTTTTTTATATGCATCTTATTTTATATTTTATTCTATTTTTTTTTCCGTACCCGGGTCTATCCAGGTCGGACTCGTGCGGGTCCGGATCCGGATTCGCCCGGGTCCTAATTTTTTAAAATCGGGGTCCAAATATTTTAATCGCGGACCCAAGTCTACCCGGACCTGGATCTTCCGGGTCCGGGTACTAATAAGCAGTAAATATATCAATATTTACCGTTCCTTTGACTTTATATTTTGTATAGTTTCTCGAGTATTGTGAATATTTTTATGTGTTTTGTGTTATTTTACAGATAAATAAAGTTTCAGAACTCATTGAAATTGAATTGGGGCTAAAACGGCGAAATTCGGATCAAAAAGGGCAAATTGGGAAATTTTCTGTTTACGCGTCGCGACGCGCAACATCTTTTGTGTCGCGATGCGCCATAATTATGCAGACTGCCGAAACGCATCATCGTTGACGTCATCACTGTAGCCCGCATCGCGACGCAGAACCCTCAACGCGTTGCGACGTCAAGCCAATAATTATGCCGACAGTATGTGTCTTCATCGCATCAAATCAACGGCACGTCACGACGCGCAAGTGTTTTGCATCGCGACGCGCAGAGCAAATTTTGCCTATAAATTGAAGCTGAAATCAGAAGGAAAATTCATACATTCTTCTAGAGATTTCCTTAAGAATACTAAGAATATTGTATATTGTTTGTTTATTTACAGCTTTCTTGTATTTAATTTTTATTTTATGCAATAGTTCTTTCTTTATTTTACATTTCAGTGTGAGGAGGTAACTCCCCTCTGCTGGGGTGAAGGGTAAAGCTTTTATTATTAATATTTAGATTAATCTCCCTTAATTATAATATATAAACTATTTTAAAACCTCACTTAATGGGATACCGCCTTTATGGTCGGTTGGACTTAAATAAATTGATTTTAAACTGACTAAATTGGATACCGCCTTTATGGTCGGTTGGAATTAATCATAAATTTGACTTAATCAGGATACCGCCTATATGGTCTGTTGATAATGTCATGCAAAGTTTATATATTATAATAAAGGAGATATCTAAATTAGAGGTAATAAAAGTGTATCCTCTAACCCCCATCATTTTCTTTTATTGTTTATTTATCTTTTTAATTTCCAAGTTTTACTTTACGTCATTTTCTTTATTTATGTTTTTAATAGTTTTAGACATGTGTTGTAGCTAAATATCATATTTGGGGTTGTGATGAATTCCAATATCAACGTTTTATAAGTGGTTATTTTGTGTCTTGGGTAATATAAGTTTATTTATTGACAGTGTTCTAAAACGCGCTAGGCGCTAGTCGGGCGGCGACTGATGAGTGATATTTATATCACTATTTCCCACTCATTTAACTTAATATTTTGTATAGTTTCTTGAGTTTTGTGAACGTTTTGATGTGTTTTTTTGTTATCTTGCAGATAAATAAAGTTTGGACAGCACTGGAGGCAATTTGGGCAAAACCGGACAAAATGCGTCAACAGGGTCATTTTCGTCTTTTGCGCGTCGCGACTCTGGAGCAAAGCGCGCCGCGACGCCCAGCATGAGCCGGATTTGCTAACATGCGCCTGGTCAACGGTCAACAATTTGAGAAGTTTTGACTTTGCTAAAATGCGCCGTGACACGTGTCACCATCACAGCCGATCTGCTAACATGCGCCGTGCCACGTGTCATCATCATATGCTGCCGACATTCAGACTTGACACGTGTTGCCTCGTCATCAGCCATGTCAGCGGTCAACGAGTCAACCTTGCCACGTGTCATGCCACATCGTCGTCCACGTCAGCAGGTCAACCGAGTCAACGTGCCACGTCAGCGTCAGCCAATCACAACTTGACACGTGTCGCCACGTGTCGCAATCCTATTGTGCCGACAGTGAACAGTCAGCCGCCTTGCCACGTCAGCGCGCACGTCATCAATGACGTCATCACAATAATTGAGAATTAGCCGCCTTGACACGTGTCGCATGTACAGTCAGCCGCCTTGCTACGTGTCGCCTTCTCATTGTGCCACGTCGACGAATCCATCGTCGCGACGCTGAGCTCCTTGGCGTCGCGACGCGCGAACAGTGCCCGAACAGTGAAAAATTTGCTATAAATAGAGGGCGAATTTTCAGTTTTTAGTACACCATTTTCCTCTCCCAAATCCTATGTAATTAGGGAGTTTTTCTCTCTCTAAATTTCTTTTAATTTAGTTTTGTAAATTTTAATTACGTTCTGTAATAATAATAATTTACTTTCTTTATTTTACAGTTTTTACTATTCACTATGCGGAGGTAACTTCCTTATGCTAGGGTGAAAGGTAATTATTTTACTATTACTATTTAGATTAATCTCCCTTAAAAATAATATATTTACTATTTAAAATTCTGATTAATAAAGGAATACCGCTATATTGGTCGGTTGGTAATTTTATTTTAATCTGGTTTAAACCCTGACTAATCAAGGAATACCGCTATATTGGTCGGTTGGTAAATTTATTTTCTGTTGGTTTAAACCTGATTAATCAAGGAATACCGCTATATTGGTCGGTTGGTAAATTTATTTTGGTACCGCCTTTATGGCTGGATTATGGACAAATATTACCACCATATGTATATGGCTAGTTGGACTTAATTTGACTTAATCAGGATACCGCCAGATTGGTCGGTTGGTAAATGTAAAATATTATCACAGTTTATATATTATTTTATGGGAGATATCTAAATTAGTAATAGTAAAAGTAATTCCTTTTGCCTTAGCATTTTATTTCATTTGTAATTTTCTTTTCAGCATTTTACTTATCGCAATTACTTTTCAGCATTTTCATTTCATGTCTTTTAAGTTTTTACTAGCCCTAGCTATGTGTCATAACTAAGTTAGTAATCTAGGGTTGTGATGAAATCCAATATCACCGGTTTATAAGGGTTAATTTATAATTTGGGTAATATAAAGATTTATTTATTGAGTCTTAATCTTAATGCTTTTTATTAACTGGCCACTAATAAAATTGATAAGGTGAACTTAAACGAACTAGACATAGGGATTTTAGGTTTAAGACCTCAGACTCAATAACCCACGATCTTCCTTGAGGATAGATAACCCTTTAATAGATTTCCTTACAGGATAGGAATATACCTGTTGGGCGGGGGTAGCCATAATTGGAACTTAATATTAATGAATCCAGTTAATTTGATTAACATAGACATATGGTTTAATTAGGTTAAATTGGATATTTGTAATTGACCATCGGAAGAGGCTTTTACATAATTTAGTGTTCCAGGTTAATATCAATATTTTACACCAATTATAAGATAACAACTTCATCTTTTAATAATATTGGAATAAATCACAACCCTAGATAGTTTTAATATTGAATTTTCTCAAATATCTTTTCAACCAATTTTAGTTACTTGCTTTTAAATTTAGAATCGTCGCCATTTCAAATCAATCAAACAACCTGATAGATATTAGTAATCATTTGACCTCATAAAATTAATAGAATAGATTTAATAGTCCTCGTGGGATCGATACTTTTTATACTACTTGAACGATACGTACGCTTGCGTTATACGTGTGTGTTTACGCCGGTCAAGTTTTTGGCGCCGTTGCCGGGGACTTAGTTATCTTTTACTATTAGTTTACAGGTTAAATTTGTTACTTGTATCTAATTTCTTTTTACTTAATATTTTGTTTTATTGTGTTTCAGGTTCTCAGAACACTTCATGAGACGAACCAGAAGCTTTGAAATCCGACCGCTTGACCCAGAAATTGAAAGAACCATCAGACAGTTGAGAAGGGAAAGGCGAGAAGGCCAAGAAGCCTTAGTCAACATGGAACCTGAACCTTTGGAGGTTGCACCACCAATTCCCATTCGAGACAGAACCATTCCGGTGGTAGATGGCCTCATTTCCTGTATTGTTCTTCCTCCTTTACCAGCAAATGCGGGTGACATCAAAACTTGCATTCAGATGATTCAGCAAACAGTTCAGTTTGGAGGAAATACAACTGAAGATCCTAATGCTCACATTAGCAACTTCCTGGAAGTTTGCGGCACTTTCAATTACAACCGAGCATCAGAAGAAGCAATGAGACTGAGGGTTTTTCCATATTCCTTGAAAGACAGAGCAAAAGCATGGCTACATTCATTCAAACCAGAGGTTCTATCACAACTTGGAACGCTCTACACAGCCATTCACCCATGCAAAAGCCCCTCTAATGCAATCTTGAGGAACTGCAAAGTTGAGGATGACATCACATCCTTTGTGCAGCAAGATTCAGAATCCCTGTACGAAGCTTGGAAGATACAAAGATTTGCTCCGGAAATGTCCTCACCATGAGATTCCAAAATGGCTTCAAGTCCAAACTTTCTACAATGGACTTTCTGGACTGATGAGAACCACATTGATGCTGCTGCTGGAGGAGCTTTGATGGCAAAAGGAGAAGATCAAGCCTGGGACCTAATCGAAGAAATGGCCAACAACAATTCATTATGGCCAACAGAAAGGAGCATTATTCAAAGAATTGCAGGAATCTATGAAGTTGGAGCTAATACAGCAGTCAACACCAAACTAGATCAGATATGCAAATTCATGGAGACTCTTACCACTGGATCCACAAGTTCACCATATGGAGGAGCACCAGAACCAAACCAACTTGAAGAAACAGTGAATTATGTTAACAATTTCAACAGACAGGGGAACAATCTATATTCCAACACCTACAACCCAGGGTGGAGGAATCATCCTAATTTTTCATGGAGCAACAATTTAGGGCAAAAGAACTATCCACCACCTGGATTCCAGCAACAGAATAAAGGCCAGGAGCAGACAAATGAACCAGTATTGGCAGAGATGCTAGCTCAATTAAAAAGATATGAAGCCATGATTCAGAGCCAATCAGCTTCCATCAAAGCACTGGAGAATCAAATCGGACAACTGGCCAACGCTCAGAGTTACAGACCACCAGGTAATCTTCCCAGCAACACAGAACCAAATCCAAGGAACCGAGGGAAGGAGCAATGTCAAGCCATTACCTTAAAGAGCGGTACTGAGATCAACAAAGATGTTGGAGTCCAGATATCTCAAGAAGAAGTTCCAAAAGAAGCCGAGAAACAGATAGAAGAAAAAGAAGCAAAGGAAAAAGAACCAGAACAAATCACTCATCACTCACCACCACCACCTTTCCTCAGCGTCTTCAGAAAAGCAAAATGGACAAACAGTTTGCTCGTTTCTTGGAGATTTTCAAAAAGCTGCACATTAACATACCATTTGCAGAAGCCTTGGAACAAATGCCCAGTTATGTAAAATTCATGAAAGACATTCTTTCACGAAAACGGAGATTGGGAGACTACGAAACAGTAGCTTTGACAGAAGAATGCAGCGCCATCATTCAGAGGAAACTTCCTCCGAAGTTGAAAGATCCTGGCAGTTTCACAGTTCCATGCACCATTGGAGAACATTACATCGGTAAAGCTTTATGTGATTTAGGTGCCAGTGTTAATTTAATGCCTTTTTCTATTTACAGGAAACTGCAAATTGGAGAAGCAATGCCTACCTCAGTATCTTTGCAACTTGCTGATCGAACACTCGCATTTCCGAGAGGAGTCGTGGAAAATGTGCTAGTTAAAGTTGACAAACTCATCCTTCCAGCAGATTTCATCATCCTTGACATGGAAGAAGACAAAGAAGTACCTATCATTCTTGGGAGACCATTTTTGGCTACAGGTAAAACTGTGATTGATGTGCAAAAAGGAGAACTAACAATGAAAGTGCAGGACCAAGAAGTGACCTTTAATGTTTTCCAAGCCATGAAATTTCCAAGCGATGAAAAGGAAGAAGAAGAATGCTTCAGAGTTGATGTTATTGATAAAATTGTTCAGAATACTGAGTCAAATCCCACAGATACACTTGAAGCTTGCATCACCAACATGACAAACAACGAACTAGATGCTGAAATCTTGGAATGTATCAATTACCTTGACAAACCATTCCGATTCAAAGTAACACCACCAGTTGAAAGCTTGGAACTGCCAAAGAAAGATCGAATCAAGCCTTCGATTGAAGAACCACCGCAGCTGGAACTAAAGTTACTTCCGAGCCATCTCAGGTATGCATTTCTTGGAAACTCTTCTGAATTACCTGTTATTATTTCTTCTTCACTAACATTGGAGCAGGAAGAAAAACTACTGAGAGTGTTACGAGAGCACAAAAGAGCCATTGGCTGGACTATAGCAGACATTCGAGGCATTAGTCCATCATTTTGCATGCACAAGATCCTGATGAATGATGAATACAAACCACAGTGGAGCATCAACGGAGACTCAATCCAATCATGAAGGAAGTCGTGAAGAAAGAAATCATCAAATGGTTGGATGCTGGTATCATTTACCCCATCTCAGACAGCACTTGGGTAAGTCCTATGCAGTGTGTACCTAAGAAAGAGGAATTACTGTTGTCACCAATGAAAAGAACGAGCTGATTCCAACAAGAACGGTGACTGGATGGAGAGTATGTATGGATTACAGGAAGCTGAACAAAGCCACGAGAAAGGACCATTTTCCGCTGCCATTCATTGACCAGATGTTAGAGACTGGCAGGACATGAGTTCTATTGTTTTCTTGATGGATATTCAGGTTACAATCAGATTGCCATCGCACACCAGAAGACCAGGAGAAAACTACTTTTACATGTCCCTATGGTACTTTTGCTTTCCGCAGGATGCCATTTGGATTATGTAATGCCCCTGCCACTTTTCAGCGTTGCATGATGGCCATTTTCTCAGACATGCTGGAGCAGAGTATGGAGGTTTTTATGGATGATTTTTCTGTGTTTGGAGATTCTTTTGACCATTGTTTGTTAAATTTGGAACAGGTACTACAAAGGTGCGAAGATACAAACCTGGTACTCAATTGGGAAAAATGCCATTTCATGGTACATGAAGGCATTGTTCTTGACACCGACGGATTTCAAAAAAGGGAATCGAGGTAGACAAAGCAAAAATCGAGACAATTGAGAACTACCTCCCACCAACATCTGTAAAAGGGATTCGAAGTTTTCTTGGACATGCAGGTTTTTACAGGAGATTTATCAAAGACTTTTCCAAGATTGCCAAACCTCTTTGCAATCTTCTGGAAAAGGATGTGCCTTTCAACTTCACCAAAGAATGCCAGGAAGCTTTTGAGATCTTAAAACAGAAGCTGATTTCTGCCCCCCATCATTGTAGCACCAGATTGGACCCTTCCATTTGAGGTAATGTGTGATGCTAGTGATTTTGCTGTAGGTGCAGTTTTGGGACAACGCAAAGCAAAGATTTTCCACACCATTTACTACTCCAGCAGAACTCTAAATGAAGCTCAACTCAACTACACAACCACTGAAAAGGAGTTGCTAGCAGTTGTGTACGCTTTTGACAAATTCCGCTCCTATCTGCTGGGTCCCAAAGTGGTGGTATATACAGATCATTCAGCAATCAAATATCTGATCACAAAGAAAGATGCCAAACCTAGATTGATCCGTTGGATACTTCTTTTACAAGAATTCGACGTAGAGATCCGAGACAGGAAAGGAACAGAAAACCAGGTGGCAGATCACTTATCGAGGCTCGAGAATGGAAAAACAGCTGACAAAGAACTAATAATCAAAGAAACTTTTCCAGATGAACAATTATTTTCCATAAAACAACAGGAAGTCCCTTGGTATGCTGACTATGTTAATTATATTGTATCAGGAAAATGGCCGTTGGAATGGACAACTCAACAACGGAAGAAGTTTTTCAAAGAAGTCAAGCACTATGTCTGGGATGAACCGTACCTGTTTAAACGATGTGCTGATCAATTACTGAGACGGTGTGTTCCACAGGAGGAAGTCAACAGTGTTTTGCAACACTGTCATTCATCACCATACGGCGGACACTTCAGTGGAAACAAAACTGCAGCCAAAGTCCTTCAATCAGGTTTGTTCTGGCCCACACTTTTTAAAGATGCTTATCTTTTTGCTTTTCAATGTGACAGGTGCCAGAGAACAGGGAATATTTCGAGAAGAAACGAAGGACCATTGCAAAACATTCTGGAAGTGGAGATATTCGATGTGTGGGGTATTGATTTCATGGGACCATTTTTCCATCATTTGGAAACATGTACATTCTGTTCTGTAGACTACGTCTGGAAATGTACATTCTGGTTGCTGTAACTACGTCTCCAATGGTTGAAGCAATTGCACTGACATCCAATGATCCAAAGTGGTGATCAAATTCCTGAAAAAGAACATTTTCACTCGATTTGGAACACCTCGGGCAATTATCAGCGATGGTGGCTCACATTTCTGCAACAGATATTTTGATGCACTTCTATCCAAATATGGAGTTACTCACAAAGTTGCCACAGCTTACCATCCACAGTCAAATGGACAGGTTGAAGTTTCAAACAGGGAGATCAAAAGAATCCTAGAAAGAACCGTTGGATCAACAAGGAGGGACTGGTCTACAAAACTGGATGATGCATTATGGGCCTACCGAACAGCTTACAAGACACCCATTGGTATGTCCCCATATCGATTGGTGTTTGGGAAAGCATGCCATCTGCCAGTTGAACTTGAACACAAGGCGTACTGGGCACTGAAGAAACTGAATCTTGATTCACAAGCTGCAGGGAGAAAAGACTTCACCAACTCAATGAATTGGAGGAATTTCGCCTACAGTCTTATGAGAATGCCAAATTATACAAAGAAAAGACCAAAAAATGGCATGACCGAAAAATAGTGCACAGACAGTTGGAACCAAGGCAGCAGGTGTTGTTGTACAACTCGAGGTTAAAACTTTTCCCTGGAAAGTTAAAATCTAGATGGTCCGGACCATTTGTGATCACTCAGATTTTACCATATGGAGCTGTTGAGTTACTGGATCCTAATACCAACAACACATTCAAAGTTAACAGTCAGCGTGTCAAGCACACTACTGGGGAGAATCATTTGAGCGACAAAAAGAAAGTGTCACACTTTCAGATCCAGCATAAACGTTCGAAAAGTCACGTCTAGCTGACGACAATTAAACTTAAACTTAGCGCTCGCAGGGAGGCAACCCATGCAATTTTTGTATATATTGTGATTTGGTGTGATTTAATTTTGTGTGTTTAGTTTTTGCAGATTAAGTCATTTCAAGATGGAAGAAGCTCTTGCAAATCTTCACAAGCAATTTCCTTCTCTCCCTCAAAAATCTCTGATGAAAGTCTACAAAGCTCGCTTGGAACGGATGAGACTACTGACAATACATGGTGTGCCCAATGACATTCGTTGGGTAATTGAAGCACGAGTCCGATTGGCAGGTGAATCCTCTGATTCTTTTATTTCACATCTGCCTGGTTTTGGAAGAAGCACCTATGCAAAGAAACGAAGAGCTAAACAAATGGGTGTTTGTTACAAATGTGCACGTTGGAATTGCAATACTCGTTGTCATTCTTTAGGAATGGTGTCTGTTAATCGCGAAGACAAAATTAAATTCATTAGGAATGGCTTGAGTAAGGAGTCTTTAGATGATATATCTTTAACTCTTGAGACGCATCCCAGTGGATATGTTCACATAGACTTTCGCAGATTACATACACAATATCAAAAAGAAAGACAACAGTTAAGTCTTGGGAATCTGACTCAAAAAGACCCTGTTTGCCAATTTATAAGAAAATTGGATGGGAAGCTTGTCCCTGACGCATAGATGTCAACCAAGCCGTTACTTTTCTTGCACATATTATATCTCTTTGTCTTTTCTTAATAATTGTGATTTGTTTTGTTATTTTCTTTTTTTCTCCGACAGGATCCATACCTTTTGACTATCACGATCTATTGTATAATAAACGTCATTTGGAAGATACTTGTGCTATTTTTACTCACCCCTTTCAGGTATTATAAATTCAACTCATCATTGCACATTTGAAGTCATCCAGAGTTAAGAAAGAAAAACATAAAAATGGAAGCCACTTCGAGAAGACGAGTTGAAAACATTTGTGTGTTTTGCGGTAGTAGTGTTGGTACTAAACCACAATACATAGAAGCGGCACAGGAGTTGGGTCGAGTATTAGCTGCAAGGAATATGCACTTAATATATGGCGGAGGAAATCTTGGATTAATGGGGATCGTTTCAAAGGCCGTACAGGAAGGAGGCAGTCATGTTTTGGGAATCATCCCAAAACCCTTGGCAGAGGCAAATCTTATTGGATCATCAAACGGAGAGGAACTAATCGTATCAGGTATGTCTGAACGTTGGTAGAAATGATTAATCGTGCTGATGCTTTTATTGCTTTGCCAGGTGGTTTGGGTACATTGGAGGAAATTTTTATTGTACTATCTTGGGCGAACCTGAACATACACCAGAAACCATTGGACTGCTTAACATTGATGGATTTTTGATTTTTCTTTGTGTGTTTCTTGATGATGCCCGGAGAAATGGATTCATTTCAAAACCTATGAAAGAACTCCTCTTCACTGCCAGACTTGCTCCAGATCTAATTGACCAACTCATAGCCTATGAACCACAAGTTGACCCTATAATTTCAAAAATAAATTGGTCTGGGGACGATCGTGGTAAAAGACGTCGGGTTAATCTGGATCTTAACCTTTAATTTTCTGTAGAATTTCAGTTAACCAGGTATTATCATCTAAACTCTTCTTCTACTGTTTAAGACATTAGGGACAATGTCTCATTTAGGTTTGGGGGGGATTTAGTTGATCAGTACCTTGTTTTTAGTTGTATGTTGTTTTTATTTTTAGTCCAAAATTTTTCGAAAAATACAAAAAAATTGAAAATTTTCAAAAATTACAAAAATATTTTGCATTTTTTGTGTTTTTATTTTGACTAAAAAGGTGAAATTGGTAAGAGATAGCCGAGTAAGGAATTTCCGCTCCTGAGACGTATCTCAAACCTATTTCAAAACAAGTTAATTTTTGTTTATTTCCTTTTGAATTATTTAATTTGTGAATTCTCCTTAACACTGACTAAAATGGATCTTCATATGTTCAGTTGACAGGTATTATGAACTTACATGGAAACATACGGACATGAGCTAAAATTGAAAAGTTTGTAATATTCCGTGCTATAGTTTAATTGGAGGAAGCATCTCTGAATAGTGATGGAGTAAAAAAAAAAAAAAAAAAAAAAAAAAAAAAAAAAACGTCCGAGATCCGAGTTATTAAGTCTGTAAGGGTGTTTTAATACCTAGTGCCCTAAAACCAACTGGTTTGGGAGTCATTGGCCCAAAGCTCGCTACATGGATCAAAGATGCTGCAAAAATATATATATCTGAAGTCTGAGTAATTAAGTTCGTAGGGGTGTCTTAACACCTGGTGCCCTAAAGCCAACTGGTTTGGGAGCCACCGACCCAAAGCTCGCTACATAGACGGAAGGTATTGAATATAAATAAAAAATAGAGAAAAAATCAAAAAAAAAATCAGAAAAATCAGAAAATTATTCCATTACTACAAAAAGGTGTGAAATCTGATAGAACTTTAGGACAAAAATATTACTCTCTTATCAACTGCACTTATGACTGTTGTGGGCAAAAATGAGTTAATTAATATTCTGTTGGCTGTATATATGGAGAATGGTAAAAATAATCGGAGAATTTACTTATTCGGTAATTTAGAAAGAAACAAAACAACTAATAACTTGGAGTAGAATTTTCACCTGATTAGTCACTAACTTTCTTTATTCTCTTTTCGCTTGTCTTTTTGCTTTTGTGTGCATTAGTTTTACTAACTTTTTACTTTTGTAAAATGTTTGTGGGTATCATTGCTGTAAACCCTCACGAGACTACAACTCGTCCACTAGGGACACCTAGGGGTTTAAAGGCTTGTTGCATATGCTAAATGCAACCGTGATCCCTACGAAAGTGGCTTAGTTAAATTTTGTTTTGTTATGTTATTTTGTATTTTGCTCGAGGACTAGCAAAATGTTAGGTTTGGGGGTGTGATGAGTGATATTTATATCACTATTTCCCACTCATTTAACTTAATATTTTGTATAGTTTCTTGAGTTTTGTGAACGTTTTGATGTGTTTTATTGTTATCTTGCAGATAAATAAAGTTTGGACAGCACTGGAGGCAATTTGGGGCAAAACCGGACAAAAATGCGTCAACAGGGTCATTTTCGTCTTTTGCGCGTCGCGACTCTGGAGCAAAGCGCGCCGCGACGCCCAGCATGAGCCGGATTTGCTAACATGCGCCTGGTCAACGGTCAACAATTTGAGAAGTTTTGACTTTGCTAAAATGCGCCGTGACATGTGTCACCATCACAGCCGATCTGCTAACATGCGCCGTGCCACGTGTCATCATCATATGCTGCCGACACTCAGACTTGACACGTGTCGCCTCGTCATCAGCCATGTCAGCGGTCAACGAGTCAACCTTGCCACGTGTCATGCCACATCATCGTCCACGTCAGCAGGTCAACCGAGTCAACGTGCCACGTCAGCGTCAGCCAATCACAACTTGACACGTGTCGCCACGTGTCGCAATCCTATTGTGCCGACAGTGAACAGTCAGCCGCCTTGCCACGTCAGCGCGCACGTCATCGCCACGTCATCAATGACGTCATCACAATAATTGAGAATTAGCCGCCTTGACACGTGTCGCATGTACAGTCAGCCGCCTTGCTACGTGTCGCCTTCTCATTGTGCCACGTCGACGAATCCATCGTCGCGACGCTGAGCTCCTTGGCGTCGCGACGCGCGAACAGTGCCCGAACAGTGAAAAATTTTGCTATAAATAGAGGGCGAATTTTCAGTTTTTAGTACACCATTTCCTCTCCCAAATCCTATGTAATTAGGGAGTTTTTCTCTCTCTAAATTTCTTTTAATTTAGTTTTGTAAATTTTAATTACGTTCTGTAATAATAATAATTTACTTTCTTTATTTTACAGTTTTTACTATTCACTATGCGGAGGTAACTTCCTTATGCTAGGGTGAAAGGTAATTATTTTACTATTACTATTTAGATTAATCTCCCTTAAAAATAATATATTTACTATTTAAAATTCTGATTAATAAAGGAATACCGCTATATTGGTCGGTTGGTAATTTTATTTTAATCTGGTTTAAACCTGACTAATCAAGGAATACCGCTATATTGGTCGGTTGGTAAATTTATTTTCTGTTGGTTTAAACCTGATTAATCAAGGAATACCGCTATATTGGTCGGTTGGTAAATTTATTTTGGTACCGCCTTTATGGCTGGATTATGGACAAATATTACCACCTATATGGCTAGTTGGACTTAATTTGACTTAATCAGGATACCGCCAGATTGGTCGGTTGGTAAAATATTATCACAGTTTATATATTATTTTATGGGAGATATCTAAATTAGTAATAGTAAAAGTAATTCCTTTTGCCTTAGCATTTTATTTCATTTGTAATTTTCTTTTCAGCATTTTACTTATCGCAATTACTTTTCAGCATTTTCATTTCATGTCTTTTAAGTTTTTACTAGCCCTAGCTATGTGTCATAACTAAGTTAGTAATCTAGGGTTGTGATGAAATCCAATATCACCGGTTTATAAGGGTTAATTTATAATTTGGGTAATATAAAGATTTATTTATTGAGTCTTAATCTTAATGCTTTTTATTAACTGGCCACTAATAAAATTGATAAGGTGAACTTAAAACGAACTAGACATAGGGATTTTAGGTTTAAGACCTCAGACTCAATAACCCACGATCTTCCTTGAGGATAGATAACCCTTTAATAGATTTCCTTACAGGATAGGAATATACCTGTTGGGCGGGGGTAGCCATAATTGGAACTTAATATTAATGAATCCAGTTAATTTGATTAACATAGACATATGGTTTAATTAGGTTAAATTGGATATTTGTAATTGACCATCGGAAGAGGCTTTTACATAATTTAGTGTTCCAGGTTAATAAATCAATATTTTACCCAATTATAAGATAACAACTTCATCTTTTAATAATATTGGAATAAATCACAACCCTAGATAGTTTTAATATTGAATTTTCTCAAAATATCTTTTCAACCAATTTTAGTTACTTGCTTTTAAATTTAGAATCGTCGCCATTTCAAATCAATCAAACAACCTGATAGATATTAGTAATCATTTGACCTCATAAAAATTAATATAATAGATTTTAAGTCCTCGTGGGATCGATACTTTTTATACTACTTGAACGATACGTACGCTTGCGTTATACGTGTGTGTTTACGCCGGTCAGCGACCCAGCGCCTAGCGCCTAGGCGGGGCCTAGACAATTAGTCGGCAGACAGTTAAAAATATAATATTTTCCAACATCATAATTCATAAATAATCCAAATCATATAAATTCAAACAAAATGTAATAAACATAAAACCATTAATGAAACTCAATCAACCACATAATGATATAAAATATCATTTAATTAAGTTCATGTTCATCATCCTATAACAAAGTTGAACTACACTAAATATCTAATTCTTCATCTAATTCGAACTCTTCATCTTGAAGTTCTTCATCAGAATCAAAATCATCTTCATCAAGTTCTCTGTATTCAACATTTCTGGCACTTTTTCGAGGTTGTGATATGTCATCAGCCCCAGATGCTTCTCCAACCATCCTCCAAGTAAGCCCTGAACCGGGCTCTACTTCTTCATCATCATCAGAGTGAGAGTCACCACCCTCAACGATCCATCCTTGTGCATTAGTAGCATCTCTGGCTTCTAATACATCAACTTTCAAATCCTTCTCCATTTTGCGCTTGTTCTTCAACTTGGCATTAAAGGAAACATAGACAAGATTGTTTAATCGATTCACATCTAGTCTATTCCTTTTCTTCGTGTGAATCTACATAAATAATTTAAATAAATCAATTAATATTAATAATTACAAAATAAAATAATCAAAATTTAGCTAATGTTAAATATTTATCCCCTCAAAAGTGCTCCAATTTCGTTCACACCCGGATGAACTAGTGGTTAATGACAATATCTTTTTTGCCATTTTTACCAAGTTCGTTGTATGATGTCCATATGTACGCCACCATGAAACTACAAATGAACATAAATAGTTTGAATGAAATATAAGATTTTTTATATTTTGCAAAATATTTCAAATGAATATTTTGTTTTTACCTGGATTAAAAACATCAATCGATTCCCGACATGCTTTTACCCCCACTTCTTTACCAAAAGCTTCTTCTTTTGCCTTGTATGAAGCCAACTCCTCATTTATCACCTTACTCTGCATGTCGATGTCATTGGGGAAGAAAGCCTCCACAACCGTAAATACTGCATCCATTACTTTCACATCGTACTCGATACTTGAATCCTTATAGTAGTAGTAAGGATTTAAAAGATAAGCAACACAATGTAATGGAGTATCAAGCCGCCCTTCAATTTTACTATCAATAATCTCCAAGATTGGCCGATAATTACTCTCAATATTGTTCAATGCATCATTGATCTCTTCTTTTGCAATCTTTAGCTCTCCATAAACAAACCCCATGGATGGCTTTCTATCCCCATCAACTAATCTAAGCACTCTCACCAAAGGTGCAAACACCTTCAAACATTGGGTCACCCCATTCCAAAAAGAGATACTCATCACCGTAGCAAATGCAGCTTTCCCTTTAGCTTGCTGAACGCGCAGAAAAGAAAGGAATGGAAATAGAAATGGCCGGCACTGTTTTTTTTTTTTTTTTGCCCTAATCCCCCAAAACAACGACGTTTGGGGCGATTCTTAATCCCCCAAAACGTCGTCGTTTGGGGGGATTAGGGCAAACAAAAAAAGGCGCCGAGTCTCGGCGCCTAAGCATCGAGACTCGGCGCCTCTGCGACCGATTTCCGTCCAAGTCGGAGCCTAGGCGCCGATTTGACGCCGACGATCGTAGCCCGCGCCTACCACGAGCGATTTGACCAAAATCGCCGCGGCTAGGCCGCGAGGAGCGACTACGCACCGCCTAGGCGCGCCTAGGCGGCGCGTTTTCGAACACTGTTTATTGAGTCTTAATCTTAATGCTTCTTATTAATTGACCACTAATAAGATTGATCTGGTAAACTTAAAATAAACTTGATGAAAGAATTTTAGGTTTCGGCCTTAGACTCAATAGCTCACGATCTCACATTGGGGCATGTTGATCCTTAGGTAGATTTCCTTCCATGATAGACATATACTTGTCGGGCGGGGGTTGCCATAATTGGAACTTAATCGTAATGAATTTAGGTAATTTGGTTAACATGGACATATGATTAATTGGATTACTTTGGGTGTTTGCATCTAACCATCGACATAGGTTTTTGCATAATTTTATTTTCAGGTTAATAAACTGATATATTGCACAAACATGAGATAGTCACTTCATCTTTAAAAGATATTGGAAGAATTCACAACCCTATATAGTTTTATAATTTTGAATTTTCCTTTAATTTACATTCGCACTGTTTTATTTAACTTGTTTTAGATTAAAATCACCATCTAATCAACAATCAATCTATTAGATACTTGTAAACATTTGGCTTCATAAATTATAGCTTAGGTATTAAGTCCTCGTGGGATCGATACATTTTATACTACTTGAGCGATACGTGTGCTTGCGTTACGTGTGTGTTTGCCACCGATCAAGTTTTTGGCGCTGTTGTCGGGGACTTATTTATCTTTTACTATTAATTTTGGGGTTAGATACTTTTACTTGTGTCTAATTTATTTTTACTTATTATTTATGTTTTCTTGTGTTTCAGGTTCTCAGACACTACATGAGAAGAATCAGAAGCTTTGAAATCTGTCTGCTTGACCCAGAAATTGAAAGAACCATCAGACAATTGAGAAGGGAAAGACGAGAAGGTCAAGAAGCACTGATCAACATGGAACCTGAACCTTTGGAAGTTGCACCGTCAATTCCCATTCGAGACAGAACTATTCTGGTGGTTGATGGCTTCATATCATGCATTCTACTTCCTCCCTTACCAGCAAATGCGTGTGACATCAAAACATGCATTCAGATGATACAGCAGTCAGTTCGATTTCGGGGGAATGCAACTGAAGATCCTAATGCCCACATCAGCAACTTCCTGGAAGTTTGTGGCACATTCAATTACAACCGAGAGGCAGAAGAAACAATGAGACTGCGGGTGTTTCCATATTCTTTGAAAGACAGAGGTAAGGCTTGGCTACATTGATTACCAGCAGGTTGTTGGGGTTTTGGGCGATGGGGCGCAGTGGAAGCGCGGGTTCGGGCGAAATTGTAATTTAAAACTTTTTCAAATTACCGAATAAATTATTCAATATCTAATATGAATAATTTATTCATATTTCACCTAAACCTATTTATTCAATATCAAATATTAACATAAATAAGTTGAAAACTCGCGAAATTTTTACGAAAATCATTTTTCCGTAAAATTACCTAAAACACGTTTTTGACCGAACCGACTACCCGACATATATGGAAACTGCCCAGGTCAGCTCCAATACCGTCAGGGCAGTTCATGGGCTGCCCGAATAGTGATGGATTCACTGTTTGGACAGTTGTCACCCGGTTGGCTAAAAAACCACCATGTAACGCCATTTTTGGCCGTTTTTGCTTATTTCAATCGGAAACACTTTCCGATAATTGTGTCTGAATGGGTATTATTGCGGAAATTCGGTAACGCATCGTAATAGTGGAAAATCAAAATTTTCCGATTTCAAAACTTTTTCTCGGATTAATTAAATAAACTTATTTATTTAATTATCCAATTATCAAATTATGAAAAATTGCACAATAAATCAAATTTTTATACAATTACCGAATTGCCCCTAAATCAAGTATTTTGTTCATTTTAGTCCTAAATTGTTCAAAATAATTTTGGATGATTCTAAATCATTTCTAAGATGAATTTAACATGTCTCAAATGTCAAAATACAAATTGCCACAAAAAAAAACCCAAAAAAAATCCCCAAGACCGAGAGCCTCCATTTTGTGACATAATATGCATTTTGCACTTCCAATATTCAAAACACAAGAAGATGAAATCCAATCAACATAATATTTTATATGTATTATATACACATTCAAATACACAACATAAATGAAAAGCCCCAAATTTGGAAGTGGTCTTAAACCTTAATTTTTCAATTTCATCAAATTGGAAAAATTAGACCAAATTGGTTAAATCCAATACTTCAATCATGTTTCTTCCATTCCAATTAAGCCTCGCCACAACGAAACAACTACAGAACAAATCTAGGTCATTTAATAGTGGGTCAATAACTCTAGATTGGCAACAAGTTTCTAAAAACTTCATAAGAATGCTAGTTAACATATTAGGAGCATTCTATCAACTTTACACATGCTCAACCCTATCATCAAACTTCCATCCACCAAAAACACAAAGAATAAAGAATAGAAAAACATAAGAAATTCATAGCATGAAGCCTAGAACTCAAGGAACATTTTCCTCTCTAATAGCAAGTTGGAAAAACTTACTAAAATCCAGTTTTCCTTTGTTTTCTTTTCTTTTCTCCCAAGCTTCTTTTGTTTTCTTTTAATGGAGTATTTTTGATAAGTTTTGAAGGTTATGAAACCCTAAATGAAAACAAAACAATTTATACTCCACCAACTAGCCTGGGCCGAAAATTGCATTACCAAATATCTAGATATTTTGATTTTTGTTTCATTTAATTTTGCCTTTATCAACTTGTTAACTTTAATCATTAAACCATTTAATGAAATAAAGCAAGTCAACAATGGCAACTCAAGTCATTAAAATAAATATCATAACTTAAAATATTCATATTTTAATTAATTTAATCATTTAATAATTAATTAATTAATTAATTAAATACAAATATATTAAATATATGTATTATATTTACATTAAATATAAAATACATATATATTTTTATAATATTAGTCAAATATCTCAATTTGACAATTAATTAATGTGTATTTGAATTAATTTAACATTAAATGCAAATATACAAAAATTAAGGAAATGACTATCGGGTCCCTACACATGTATTTTGCGTTTAACCTTTAAACGACTTTATAAATAATCAATATTATTTATAATTGTTGCCCTAGTACTCTACGAGTATATTTCATTAGTGGGAGGATAAATTATGACGATCACGGGTAAACTCGATGAATCATACAGGTCGAGGTCATGACAAATGTATAATTCATTCGTCACAGGTATCCGGATATATCCCAGAAATATAGATAAACGTCAAATCTCTGTAGGGATTATCTCGTCGACGTCTCTATTAGCAATCTCAAAAAAAAACATTTAGAACTGACTTCTAAAATGTACCACGGGCCCATGGTTTTTATCTGATTGCTAATCATATGGAATACCTATACTCTTATACACATAACTGACTGATTGTATCTCGATAAACACATGACACCCTGAGGATCTATCCACACCCAACGAACAGGCGGAGGTCTGATCTAAATAGATCGGTGACGTGACTGTCATCTAAGTGTGGAAGATGTCTCATGCGCCCACAGTGGTATCTCAAGTCGAAGAATCACAAATGCTACTCAACCCGATAAGATTCTTATTGACTTTGGTGTACCATCCATTAAGAATCTCTGGTGAGTCGTTCAGTGTTTATCTGCTATAAACACCTACATGTCTATACTAGTCTCCAAGACTTATGGTTCATTGAGAAACCATTGGAATCATATATTCCAGTATACGACATGTATCGGTCTCAACGGGTTTACTATACTGACCAAGTAGTGTAAACCTTGACCAGGATACAACTCAATGTCAGTTGCGACGCTTTTGCAACAGCATCATGACTAGTCAGTCATTACGTCTTTACCATATTAAAAGATACATTATTTTATAGAAACTGCATATATTATTCATAATAATAACGTTTTACAGAAGTATTCATAAATAAATACAACTGGGAATTGGCGCTCTGAGCACCAACCCCAACAGTGACAACTCCCAAAACACATCCATCACATTCATATGACAACAAAATCATCACATAATTTCCAGTTTGTGCAGATCTGATCTGCAGACCAAAAATTCTCATTTTTCATGCTTTAAATCCAATTTATTCAAGATTAATCAAACACGAAATGAGTCACACCACATATGAACAACTCTAGAACAATTCTAGGCTATCTAAGAGTGGATCAATAACTCTAGAATGGCAACAATATTATCCAACAATAATTTGAACAAAATTGGAATGAAATTACATTAATTCCATCAAATATCTACTTCACACATGCCTTATCTTCCTTCCCCAACAATCACAAACAAAAGCCCCAATTTTTGACAAGTAAAGGAACCCTAGAACTTTTCTAAGAAATCAAGAAACAAAAATCAAATTTCCAAGCTTTAGAGATTTGAAGATTACCTCTTAAACTTCAAAATTCCACAAGCCTTTTTCTTGATTTTTCTTGACTTGTATGCTTGAATCATCAAGCAAAAATTGAAACCCATTTCCATGGAGGTTTCAGCAGCAAGGAGACATGGACAAGAAAGAGAAAATCAAATCATCTCACTTTCTTGTTTGTGTTGACCGAATTTGGTCATTAAAATGGGGTAATATTGTCTTTTCAAATTTAATCACATTAAATCCATATCACTTTATTATTATCCAATCAAAATTGGACATTAATAAAGTGTATTCTAAAACCATGCCAAGTGTTCCAATCATTGGTCACCATGTATCATATTCATAATGACAATTGGATAAAGTTTGAAAATTCAATTATTCAATTATTTAACTATTAAATAATTAAAGAATTAATTTACATAAATATATGTATTTTATTTACATTAAATAACAAATACATATATTTATGGCATGTGTCAAAATCCCATTTGACAAATAATTAATGTGTATCTAATCGAATTATGTATCAAATACAAATACACAATAATTATTAGCGGACAAAATCCCCTAACTGCATGTGATGTCATTTAACGATTAATTGATCTGAATTAACTCATTTAATTCGATGAAGTATTATGAATAATCCGTATTATTCATATCGAGTTGCCCAAGTGCTCAACGAGTACACTTCATATTGTGGGACTCTCTAAGTTTAGGTCTATTCGTCACGAAATCCAATTTCGTGTCCATAATCCACACACTCATGGATTATGACGATCACGAATAATCTCGCTAAACTATACAAGTCGAGGTCATAGCATACATATAATCCATCTGTCACAGGTCATCCGTATTATACTTGGGATATAGATGAGAACGTCAAATTTGTTCGGTATAATACAGACGACTTTCAATTTACGATCAATAAATAACACTCGGAACTGATTTTCGAAGTTATACCATGGCCATTGATTTATTAGATCACAAACATGTGCTAGATGTCTATGCCATGTACACAGAACTGACATATCATATATTGATACGCACATGATATCATGAGCATCAGTCCACACCCAACGAACAGGCGGAGGTCTGATCATGACTAGATCGTTGATGTGACTGCCATTAAAGTGTGGAGGATAATTTATATATCCACAGTGGTATCTCAAGTCGAATGACCACTATGCTCGCTTAACTCGAGAAGGTTCCTATTGACCTTGGTGTACCATCTATTAGGAAACCTTCAGTGAGTCGTTCAGTGTCTTATCAAATAAACATATACATGTCTATACGAGTCTCCTGAGACTCATGGTTCACTGAGATAAACCATCGGACCAAATCACGATATACGACATGTACTGGTCTCAGCGGATTTTACTAACCGACCCGTGTCAGCAAATCTTGACCAAAAACTTTATTTAAGGATATACAACTAATGGTGTGCTTCCTAATGTCAATTACAAACTGCGTTGTAACTGCGCATTATATTGTAAAGCCTATGATCTTTGTCTAATATACACGCATCACTAAATCAGATTCAGTTTCGATCTATTCATAATCAGATATCTAATCGCAATTAAATCGAATAAGCGTATAAAAGACAATGGTGCTACCGTTAAAATTAGTAATATTATGGAAAATACAATTACTCGTATTTATGAATCAGACATAAATATGATCTGGATTGGCACTCCGAGCACCAACCCTAACACAGGTTCCATCACAACTTGGAACACTCTAGCCACCAAATTTCTTGCAAAGTACTTTCCCACAGCCGTAACTGCAAAACTGAGGAATGACATTACGTCATTTGTACAACATGATTCAGAATCCCTCTGCGAAGCTTGGGAAAGATACAAGGAGTTGTTCAGAAAATGTCATCACCATGAGATTGCAAAATGGCTACAAGTCCAAACCTTTTATAATGGACTTTCTGGACTGATGAGAACTACAATTGATGCTGCTGCTGGAGGAGATTTAATGGCTAAAGAAGAGGATCAATACTGGGATTTAATTGAAGAAATGGCCAACAATAATTCTTTGTGGCCAACAGAAAGGAGCATGATTCAACGAATCGCAGGAATTTACGAAGTTTGAGCCAACACAGAACATTGTGAGCTCATCTTCTTCAGGCAAACATTGCGAGCTCATCTACTACATGCAAGTAAATAATATCTTCTGTGTGAAAATAGATTCATCCTGCAACATAAAAGTTTTGAGTTTTGAGTTTTTTTCTTTCTTAGTTGCGATTGGATCCTGAAAGTTTTAAAAATTACAAGCTCATCTTCTTCAGGCAAGTAAATAATATATTCTGTGTGAAAAGAGATTCATCATGCAACACAAAAGTTGAAAGTAGCCCCGGACAATATCGGATTCAGATCAGATCGAACCAAATCTGATTCGATTCGTTAAGCAATGGTATATTATATTCGATACGGTTCAATATACAAACCCGAACCGATTCAATATGATAACTATCGAATTGAATCAGATTTGTTCGATCCGATTCGAATGCTTATTGGATAAGATAAATTTGATTTGATTAATGATCTGAATTTGACACTAGATCCGAATTTGATACTGGATCCGAATTTAATACTAGATCCGAATTTAATACTTGATCTGAATTTGGTAACATATCCAAATTTGATAACAAATCCTCGTTGGCGATCCGAATCTGAATTATAACATCCAAATTTCCAAATAGACAAATTTACTCCCAAATAACAGTTACAATACACATTACATACACAAGTCACTACAATTACAATCAAACAACTGCAATAAAAAATAAGACCACTATCCACAATTAGACCCGGCCACGGTTCCGGTTCGGAACCGGAACCGAACCGGTTGTAACCGGAATGTTCCGGTTCCAACCGGTTCCGGTTCCGGAACCGAACCGGAATGAGACCGGTTCGGTTGGGGTTCCACCCCAACTCGAACCGGTCCGAACCGGTGGAACCGTACGGTTCCACCGGTTCGGACGATTCCAACCGGAACCGAACGGTTCCGGTTGGAACCGTCGAGTTCCTGTTGGAACCGTAGGGTTCCAATAGGAACCCTAATTCCCCCAACGGCTACTAGCCGTTGGGGGATGCAGGGAGCCGTTTGGCTCCCTGCCAAGTGCCAAAAAAAAAATTAGAAATTTTTTTTTTATTATATAAAATAAAAATTACTAATGTACCCCTAATAACGGTAATAAAACGGTTATATTTAGGGGCATTTTTGGTATCAAAAAAAATTCTAAAATTCTATAAATATGATTCATTTTTCATAATTTCATCACACCAAATTCTCAACTCTCTCATTTTCTATAAATCTCTTATTCTCGATCTTACTTCAATATAATTCTCTTATTTCAGTTGTTAATTTGTTATCATTCGCATCACAATTATTCAAATGGCAAGCTCATCCGAGAACATAATGTCGAATATGCCGACCCAAGAGAGCGGCCCTAATGTCAGTGCACAATCACGGAGAAGAGAAGTCAAGGCTCGGTCCTCCGATATTTTCAAAATTCATTTTAATTTAGAACGCCTAGACGATGGTTCACAACGAGCAATTTGCAACTATTGTGGGGTTATCTATAAATTTTCTGGTGGATACGGCAATATGATCAAGCACATGGAGAAACATCATCCGGTTGAATTTGGCATTGATACGACGCAGACTCAAATGGCCAGGTACGCATCATCTAGTAGAGGTACGAGTAGTGTAGATTTATTTAAATATTCTGATGCAAAAAATAGAGAAGAATTTGCGAAATTAACATGTATGGCACATCTTTCTTTAAGCTTTGGTGAAAAACTTCATTTTACTAATTACGTGCATAATGCTTTAAACCATGTTGCATGTAGAATGACTCGAAACACAACAAAACGTCATATTTTCAAATTATATAAAGATGGTAAAATTATTTTAAATGAAATATTTAAAGAGATGAAAGGTCGTATTTCTATATGTTCTGATATTTGGAGTGACCATTGGCAAACACACTCATACATGGGTGTGACTTGTCATTGGATTGATGTATCATTTACCATGCAAAAACGACTTATTGCATTTAGAGTTTTTGATGACCAACATACTGCACATAATATTTATAGAATGATGAAGGTAATTTTTGATGAATATGGTTTAGGAGAAAAAATTTTAACAATTGGATTTGATAATGCATCTGCAAATACTGCATCCATCAATGATTTAAAAGAAATATGTCAACCAAATTTAGGTGGTCGATTTTTTCATATTCGTTGTACATGTCATGTCCTAAACTTATGTGTGCAAGACGGTCTAAAATTATTATCTCCTTTCCTTGATCCTATTAAAACGGCACTTAACTGTATTTGGTCATATTCTCAAGTTAGGAGGGAATGGACCAAGTTTTGTAAAATAAATGGTATTAAACCGATTAAATTTTCTAGAGATGTTCCAACACGTTGGAATTCTACTTATTTTCTTTTATGTCAAGCACTTCAATACAAAGATGCATTATGTAGTTTTTTTCTCAACATGTTCAAAATATCAAACTTTATCCTAGTCAATGGGATATTTGTGAAAGAATTTTAGATATTTTAAGAGTTTTTAATGATGCTACTTTAGTTTTTAGCGGTGTTTATTATCCCACTGCACATTTATTTCTTCTTGAGAGTTTGAATATTGTTGGCACTCTCGATGAACATGTTAACAGTGACGACCCTAATGATATTGTTTTGCTCGAAGCCATTACTGTTATGAAGGTAAAATGGTTGAATTATTTTAGAGAAATTCCTTTACTTTATCTTATTGCTGCTGTTTTTGATCCTAGATTTAAATTAGAAGGTTTGAATTTAATCTCATTTTTTTTAATTAATAAATTTTTTTATTTAATTAATTAAAAAAAAAAAAAAAAACCGAACCGAACCGGAACTGAACGGTTCGGTTCCGGTTCGGTTTTAGGTTCCGGTTCCACTTAAGTGTGGAACCGGAACCGAACCGGATTTAACCGGTTCGGTTCCGGTTCCACACTTGTGGAACCGGAAACCGGCCGGTTCGGTTCGGTTCCGAACCGGAACCGAACCGCCGGGTCTATACAATCCACATCCAAATATCCAACATCCAACAAGCGTCAAAGGACCTGCAAAAGTACATAATAACACCTTGTTAAGTAAGTACCATTTACTAAACTATTCAATCTTGTTTTATAGTGAAAAAAATATTATGCATCCATGCACACTGAGCAACAACAATAGATGAGCTGATAAAGTGATAAGAAACAGATGTTGAAGCCAGTAGCTCAACAATTTGGTCTTCAATTTATTCACATGCAAGAATATGAAAAATAAAAAACTTACATGTCCATAACGACCAGAAGGATCAGTTTCAACGTATTCAAGCTCTTTCTTTTCAACCAAGATTACATTTCAGAAACTGCAGTCAGTCTTAATCTACATTATATACTACTTATGTGGTGCTTCAATAGAAAATGATCTATGAATACTATATATATTTGAGCACGTAGAACACAAGAAAATTTTGACAAACATGATCTTAATTACATTTAATAAAAGTACTTATTACATAGAAATGTACATGCTTTGCATTAAAAGCAAGCATGTCTTATTATTAGCACATGATATGGATTTTACATGTACTGAATGTAATCTTAGTATGTGAAATAGTTTGATACAGAAAATTCATAAAGCTATGAGAAATACTTTGATATAGCAAATTCATAAAGCTAATAACAAAAGGGGAAAGATATAGATCATAAACTAGCTATAGACTTGTATATCATCAAGATGTTTGAAGAAGAAACTGCACAAAATCCAAACCTTTCAAGATGTGTGTAATGTCAGTGTATAACAATAATCATCATCTACGACTACATACCACAACTCAAAAAGATAAACTAAAAGAGAGACAAAAACAATACCCTCCAACCAGATTCGATAAAAGAGAGACAGCTCAAATAGATCAATTTATATTTCAGTCCAACTAGTACGAAAATTATACCTTCAAGATAATTGGAAAAGTTTCCACACTTCAGATCTTCTAGCACTTGTTGTAGTCGCTACTGATGTGATTAATAGCGATGAATCAGATTTTTTCGACAATGGAAGTCTATTAGGGTTTGATGGGAATTTTGCCTTCTGTTTCCTTATTTATGTTAATTGTACATCAATAGGATCTGATTCTGACCCACTACTGTTGGGTGAGCTTCTAAACCCACTTATTTACAATGAAAATAGAGAAGTGAACATTAAAGTTTTGAACAATGGGACACCATCAACAACAGGGGACGACGACATTCACAAATATACACCCACTCAACAACCGCCAACTCCCAGAGGCCACATACCTATTCGGCTATTCTCACAAGTAATCTTACTAAACCCTAAATTAAGAACACAAAGATTTTTGAACTGGAATTAACCTATAAACTTATATCCAAAGCCTTGAGTAGGATCCATTCACAAAATTTCATTTTAAATCAATCTTAATTTGATATTGGGCTAAGTGAGTCAAGTGCACAATTAACCCATAAACTTATATCCAAAACCTAATTATATGAACAAATAAATTAATATACTATTTTCACCAATAGCTAATTTGGTGTGTTTTTGTCTTCGGGATTGTGAAAAAATTTAGAGCTTGACACATTGGGAACATATTAATATATTGCTTGGCTTGTCTAGCTTTTTCTGTTTAATTTAAATATATTTCGTACATATTTTGTGAGACCAAATATTTCTGACATTATGAAAATATAGCTCCAATGAATTCATCTAAAGTTGGAGTACATCACCACTACCATTCATTGTCAAATATGACATGGTAGCCAAAGAATATTACGGGTAAAAATTTTAAATGTCAATTATAAATGTGTTTTTTTTATTATTTCATTTTTATTTTTTACTAATTGTAGTCGTAATTAATTCAAATTAAAGAACTTGGTCCAAGTAAACGTGGATGGTTTATTACGGCTGAAGGGATATGTGGACAGAAACCACTCAAGAAGTCAAAAAACTCTCAAACCGTTATCAATTAATGTTGGCTGTCGAAAATGCAGTATTGCAGAATGGGATGAAACAAGCAAAAAAATAAATGTGATAGGAGAGGGGAGGATAAAAATAAAAAACATAATTGAATAACTTAGAACCATCATGTCAAAGATGATAATAACTTGATTTTTGATTAGTCATTGGTTTACCGATGAGTATAGAGGGAGCACATGACGAGAAATTAAGTCATGGACATGTAGACAATTGTATACAAATGTTGGAAGGTGATCCTTTTTTCTATGGGGTTCATTTTTGTTTTGTGAATGAATATGATCCGTCTGTTAGTATGAATTAGATGTAAGTTAGATAGAATAAAATGGGAGAAAAATAAGAATTTTAGTTATAAAGTTTGTAAAGATAAGGAAGCCGCAAGAATCATTAAGGAGAATTTTGACGTGGCTATTAATTGTATCGGAATTCTGATGTGGTAGGCTGACGAGCAGATGACGTGGTAGATGAAATGGCAAATGACTGTAGAACAAAATTCTCTGTAATGGTTCTTGAAGCTTCCTTATCTTTACAAACTTCATAACTAAAATTCTTATTTTTCTCCTATTTTATTCTATCTAGCTTACATCTAATTTCGCCCTAACGGACGGATCATATTCATTTACAAAACAAAAAGGAACCCCATAGAAAAAATGATCACCTTCCAACATTTATATAAAATTGTCCACATGTCAATAACTCAATTTCTCGTCATATGCTCCCTCTACACTCATCGGTAAACCAATGACTAACCCAAAAATCAAGTTATTACCATCTTTGACATGATGGCTCTAAGTTCTTTAATTATTTTTTTTTTTTGTTTCTATCATTCCCTCTTATCACTTTTATTTCTTTGCTTGTTTCATCTCATTCTGCAATATCGCATTTTTGACTACCAACATCAATTGACCGCAGTTTGAGAGTTTTTTGACTTCTTGAGTGGTCTCTGTCCACATATCCCTTCCTCCGTAATAAAACATCCACATTTACTTGGACTAAGTTCTTTAATTTGAAATGATCATGAATGCAATTAGTAAAAAATAAAAATGAAATAATAAAAAAAAACACATTTATAATTGACATTTAAAATTTATACCTGTAATATTCTTTAGCTACAATGTCATATTTGATAATAAATGGTGGTGGTGATGGTACCCCGACTTTAGATGAATTGATTGGAGTCATACTTCTATAGTGTCAGAAATATTTGGTACTACAAAATATGTACGAAATATATTTAAATCAAACAGAAAAAGCTAGTCAAGCCAAGCAATATATTAATATATTCCCAATGGGTCAAGCTCTAAAATTTTTCACAATTCCGACCATAAAAACACACCCAATTAGCCATTAGCTAAAATAGTATATTAATTTATTTGTTAATATAATTAGGCTTAGGATAAAAGTTTGTGTTAATTGTGCATTTGACTCACTCAGCCCAATATCAAATTAAGATTGAATTTAAATCCAACATCACATAAATTGGAAGATATTTTAACTTATAAAGTTACTTACTGTTGACCCATCCTCCATCTTCAAACCATTTACACAACTTCAAACAAATTTGTATTACATGTGATCTTAGTATGTGAAATATTTTGATATAGCAAATTCATAAAGCTAATAACAAAAGGGGAAAGATATAGATCATAAACTAGCTATAGACTTGTATATCATCAAGATGTTTGAAGAAGAAACAATTGAATTAACATGATCTCTTATCACATGTTACATTCACAATTTTGTACCATTGCACAAAATTCAAACCTTTCAGTATGTTTGTAATGGCAGAGTATAACAATAATCATCATCTACGGCAACATACCACAACTCAAAAAGATAAACTAAAAGAGAGATAAAAACAATACCATCAAACCAGATTCGATAAAAGAGAGACAGCTCAAATGGATCAATTTATATTTCAATCCAACTAGTATGGAAATTGTACCTTCAAGATAATTGGAAAAGTTTCCACACTTCAGATCTTCTAGCTCTTATTGTAGTCGCTACTAATGTGATTGATGGCGATGAATCAGGTTTTTTCGACAATGGCGGTCTATCAGAGTTTGATAGGAATTTTCTCTTCCGTTTCCTTGTTTCTATTAATTGTACATCAATAGAATCTGATTCTGACCCACTAATGTTGGGTGAGCTTCAAAACCCACTCATTTACAATGAAAATAGAGAAGTGAACATTAAAGTTTTGAACAATGGGACAACATCATCAACCGGGGACGACGACATTCACAAAAATACACCCACTCAACCACCCCTAACTCCCAGAGGCCACATACATATACGACTATTGGGCTGAATGAGTCAAGTGCACAATTAACCCATAAACTTATATCCAAAGCCTAATTATATGAACAAATAAATTAAATTACTATTTTCACCAATGGCTAATTGGGTGTGTTTTTGTCTTCGGGATTGTGAAAAATTTTATAGCTTGACCCATTGGGAACATATTAATAAATTGCTTGGCTTGTCTAGCTTTTTCTGTTTGATTTAAATATATTTCGTACATATTTTATGGGACCAAATATTTCTGACATTATGGAAGTATGGCTCCAATGAATTCATCTAAAGTTGGAGTACCATTACCATCCATTGTCAAATATGACATTGTAGCCAAAGAATATAACGGGTAAAAATTTTAAATGTCAATTATAAATGTTATTTCATTTTTTATTAATTGCAATCGTAATCAATTCAAATTAAAGAGCTTGGTCCAAGTAAACGTGGATGGTTTATTACGGCTGAAGGGATATGTGGACAAATACCACTCAAGAAGTCAAAAAATTCTCAAACTGTTGTCAATTAATGTTGGTAGTTGAAAATGCGGTATTGCAGAATGGGATGAAACAATCAAAGAAATAAAAGTGATAGGAGAGGGAAGGATAAAAACAAAAAACATAATTGAAGAACTTAGAGCCATCATGTCAAAGATGGTAATAACTTGATTTTTGGGTTAGTCATTGGTTTACCGATGAGTGTAGAGGGAGCACATGACGAGAAATTAAATCATAGACATGTAGACAATTTTATACAAATGTTGGAAGGAGATCTTTTTTTCTATGGGGTTCCTTTTTGTTTTGTGAATGAATATGATATGTCTGTTAGAGTAGGAATTAGATGTAAGCTAGATAGAATAAAATGGGAGAAAAAGAATAATTTTAGTTATGAAGTTTGTAAAGATAAAGAAGCTGCAAGAATCATTACGGAGATTTTGACGTGGCTGCTGATTGTATCCGAAATTTTGATGTGGTAGGCTGATGAGCATATGACGTAGTAGATGAAATGGCAAATGACTGTAGAAGAAAATTCTCCGTAATGATTCTTGAGGCTTCCTTATCTTTACAAATTTTTGTAACTAAAATTCTCATTTTTCTCTCATTTTATTCTATCTAGCTTACATCTAATTCCTGCCATAACAGACGGATCATATTTATTCACAAAACAAATAGGAACCCTATAGAAAAAAGGATCACATTCGAACATTTATATAAATTGTCTACATGTCCCAACTCAATTTCTCGTCATATGCTCCCTCTACACTCATCGGTAAACCAATGACTAACACAAAAATCAAGTTATTATTATATTTGACATGATGGCTCTAAGTTCTTTAATTATGTTTTTTGTTTTTATCATTCCCTCTCCTATCACATTTATTTCTTTGCTTGTTTCATCCAATTCTGCAATATCGCATTTTCGACAACCAACATCAATTGACAACAGTTTGAGAGTTTTTTGACTTCTTGAGTGGTCTTTGTCCACATATCCTTTTTGCCGTAATAAAATATCTAGGTTTACTTGGACTAAGTTCTTTAATTTGAATTGATCACGACTGCAATTAGTAAAAAATAAAATTGAAATAATAAAAAACGCATTTATAGTTGACATTTAAAATATTTACATGTCAGAAATATTTGGTACTACAAAATATGTACGAAATATATTTAAATCAAACAGAAAAAGCTAAGCCAAGCAATAAATTAATATGTTCCCAATGGGTCAAGCTCTAAAATTTTTCACAATCCTGACCACAAAAACACAACACTAATGGAAGTCCAAATTCTATATTAATGTCCAACACTAACATAACCCTTATACAATCATTAGCCACCAGCATCAACAATCAATGTTTCACGGACACTAAAAACCAAAAAACATCAATAAAATAATAACAACTGCATCAACTTCAGAGAGGATAGCAAGAATATGGACAACATCAATAATCCAACCCCAACCTACTCACTAAACCCACGCACCTAGAGATCCACAGGGAAAACAAGCATTTAACACAACTAACCCATCCCGCAGTCAAAGATGAGCTCGCAATGTTAAAAACTTTCAAGATCCAACCGCAACTAAGAAATGGAAAAAAAAACAAAACTTTAATTTTTATGTTGCAGGATAAATCTCTTTTCACACAGAAGATGAGCTCGCAATGTTAAAAACTTTCAAGATCCAACCGCAACTAAGAAATGGAAAAAAAAAATCAAAACTTTAATTTTTATGTTGCAGGATAAATCTCTTTTTCACACAGAATATGAGCTCGCAATGTTTAAAACTTTCAAGATCCAACCGCAACTAAGAAAGAAAAAAATTAAAACTTAAAATTTTTATTTTGCAGGATGACTCTTTTCACGCAGAATATATTATTTAGTTGGCTGAAGAAGATGAGCTCGCAATGTTTAAACTTTCAGGATCCAATCGAAACTAAGAAAGGATAAAAAAAACCAAAAAATTAAACTTTTATATTGCAGGATGAATCTCTTTTCACACAGAAGATATTATTTACTTACCTGAAGAAGATGAGCTCACAATGTTTAAAATTTTGAGTTAGTCATTGGTTTACCAATGAGTGTAGAGGGAGCACATGACGAGAAATTAAATCATAGACATGTAGACAATTTTATACAAATGTTGGAAGGAGATCTTTTTTTCTATGGGGTTCCTTTTTGTTTTGTGAATGAATATGATATGTCTGTTAGAGTGGTAATTAGATGTAAGCTAGATAGAATAAAATGGGAGAAAAAGAATAATTTTAGTTATGAAGTTTGTAAAGATAAAGAAGCCGCGAGAATCATTACGAAGATTTTGACGTGGCTGCTGATTGTATCCGAAATTTTGATGTGGTAGGCTGACGAGCAGATGACGTAGTAGATGAAATAGCAGATGAGTGTATAAGAAAATTCTCCGTAATGATTCTTGAGGCTTCCTTATCTTTACAAACTTTTGTAACTAAAATTCTCATTTTTCTCTCATTTTATTCTATCTAGCTTACATCTAATTCATGCCCTAATAGACGGATCATATTCATTCACAAAACAAATGGGAACTCCATAGAAAAAAAGATCACCTTCCAACATTTATATAAATTGTCTACATGTCCACGACTCAATTTCTCGTCATATGCTCCCTCTACACTCATCGGTAAACCAATGACTAACACAAAAATCAAATTATTACCATATTTGACATGATGGCTCTAAGTTCTTTAATTATGTTTTTTGTTTTTATCATTCTCTCTCCTATCACTTTTATTTTTTTGCTTCTTTCATCCAATTCTGCAATATCGCATTTTCGACAACCAACATCAATTGACAACAGTTTGAGAGTTTTTTGGCTTCTTGAGTGGTCTCTGTCCACATATCCTTTTTGCCGTAATAAAATATCTAGGTTTAATTGGACTAAGTTCTTTAATTTGAATTGATCACAACTGCAATTAGTAAAAAAAAAAATTGAAATAATAAAAAACACATTTATAGTTGACATTTAAAATATTTACAGGTTTTTTTTTTTTGCTACAATATCATATTTAACAATGAATGGTGGTGGTGATGGTACTCCAACTTTAGATGAATTCATTGGAGCCATACTTTCATAATGTCAGAAATATTTGGTACTACAAAATATGTTCGAAATATATTTAAATCAAACAGAAAAAGCTAAGCCAAGCAATAAATTAATATGTTCCCAATGGGTCAAGCTCTAAAATTTTTCACAATCCTGACCACAAAAACACAACACTAATGGAAGTCCAAATTCTATATTAATGTCCAACACTAACATAACCCTTATACAATCATTAGCCACCAACATCAACAATCAATGTTTCACGGACACTAAAAACCAAAAAACATCAATAAAATAATAACAACTGCATCAACTTCAGAGAGGATAGCAACAATATGGACAACATCAATAATCCAACCCCAACCTACTCACTAAACCCACGCACCTAGATATCCACAGGGAAAACAAGCATTTAACATAACTAACCCATCCCGCAGTCAAAGATGAGCTCGCAATGTTAAAAACTTTCAAGATCCAACCGCAACTAAGAAATGGAAAAAAGATCAAAACTTTAATTTTTATGTTGCAGGATAAATCTCTTTTCACACAGAAGATGAGCTCGCAATGTTAAAAACTTTCAAGATCCAACCGCAACTAAGAAATGGAAAAAAAAATCAAAACTTTAATTTTTATGTTGCAGGATAAATCTCTTTTCACACAGAAGATGAGCTCGCAATGTTTAAAACTTTCAAGATCCAACCGCAACTAAGAAAGAAAAAAATTAAAACTTAAAATTTTTATTTTGCAGGATGACTCTTTTCACACATAATATATTATTTAGTTGGCTGAAGAAGATGAGCTCGCAATGTTTAAACTTTCAGGATCCAATCGGAACTAAGAAAGGATAAAAAAAACCAAAAAATTAAACTTTTATATTGCAGGATGAATCTCTTTTCACACAGAAGATATTATTTACTTGCCTGAAGAAGATGAGCTCACAATGTTTAAAATTTTCAATTATGTTTTTTTTTCATCTTTCCTATTTTAATTGATAGTGGTTTTTTTTTTTTTTGTATATTTGATCTTATTTTTTAAGACCACATTTGCGATTACCATATTTATGGTAACTAAAATTTCTCTAATTATTTAGCAATGGTGAAGAGGTACCGGAAAGTTAGAAATAAATTACCTTTAAGACTCAACCATCGCCCATTGTCCTCAACTACCCCTACTGTATACTTACTTTATTCTCTTACTCTAAAAGATAGACGAGAATTAATAGTTAGTAGTAATTCTGATACCTCATTCTCTTCTAACTGCTATAAAGAAACGAAAAAAATATTATCAATCTCAATCTCGTATAAAACAATGTTCGATGCGTGATATTTTTAAACCCTTATTTTAATTGATTGTTTGAGACATGTTGCTTCATTTTAGTGGTATCAATGACAGGTAGGTGACATTATTAAAAATTTTGTTGACAGCTTTATCATGTTTCAAAATTGAAATTTAGTTCTCCCCTGACACTTCCCCCCGTCCCCACCCTTAAAAATACAAAAATATCTATTTTTTTGTAAAAAATAATTTTCCTTTATCTTAAATCAATTTATATATATATATATATATATATTAATTAATTTACAAATAATATATATACTTATTTTATTTTATAATTTTTCTTTTATATTAATTAAATTTATATTTTTTTACTCTTTATAGTCGGGTATAACATTAGTTCGTTTCTTTGCCATGTTGACTAAGTCTCTACCACTCCACTCCTATGAGAAAACTCCACTGCATACACCATTCCGTTCTACAAGAACAGAAAATCTTGTAAGCAACCTCATTATAAACTCCCGTCAAAGAAACACATTACTCATACTGTGCCAACAATGTCTGAGACATGTGAGACAATTGTACCGGAGGCAGCACCGGGTTTCTTGACACAGAGAGAGCCAAATTTTCAATACACAAGTTGCTTATTCAAATAGGTTAATCGAAAAAAATAAAGCATAAAGGAAAGACTCACAATCCATATATTATCAACACCACCAAGAACAGCTGCAGCCAATTTAGAACGGAAGGGATTCCAAACTCTATATTCAACTTTAGCTCCATCTTCATTCTAAACAAAGAACAAACAAATTTAAATTCATGCAAACATTTCATCTTTACAATGCAAATAACATTGATCAACAAGTGTGGATAGCAAATGACCTGGACAGTAATCCTCTTCTCATTGTAGACAGCCTCACCGGGGACGAGATTCTTAGTGACAAGGGCATCTTCTTTACCCTTGACAATGAACACTCTGTCGTGTCTATGAGGCTCAACTACAACCTTGCTTCCACCCTTCATTCCTCCCCCACCGCGGCCTCTTCCTCCTCATCGGCCGCCACGGCCACCACCACTAGTACTACCACCTCTTCCACCTCCACCACCTCTGCCTCTTCCTCCTCCATCACCCCTGCCTCCCCTGAACCCACCACGTCTTACACACACACACCCAAATCCCATTAATATTTTAGATTTCTAATAAAATAAATGATATTTAAACATGCCCATATCCTTAAAAACCATAAAATCAAATACCCTATCGCTATATTTGATTTCTGAAACATAAATATAAAGGAGAAGACTCGAGGTTTAAGTTACGGTTACCTCTTGGAGGTCTCATATTTGATGCTCTTGCCGGCTATTAAGAGTCAGAGAGTAGAGGATGGGGAGTAAAAGTGAGGCTTAGTTGAGATTTTGTGCTTTTATAGCGGCGAATAGCAGCAACTAGGGTTTAGGGTTTTTCTTTGGGTTAGGTTGGTAACGTCCATTTTTATTGTTTAACAGAGTAAAATTAACCCTCAATATTATTGTTAATATACATTAATCCCAACTATTCCGAACTTTGTCTTTTTTATCTCAACTTTTGCTAGTTGATTTATTTGACTCATAATCATAATAGTACTATTTTACCCATGTTTTCTATGGATAGTGTTAGCTCCACAAATTTCTGTGCACGGGCATGTAAGAGGATCGAGTCCTCAAAGTTAAAATTGATGGTGACTGACTTCTAAAACAAATAATTGCTAACAGGTCATCTAAAGTCCGAAAGGGATGAACGACTAGATTGAAGCAAGATGTTGGAAAATAAATGAACACTAAAGTTATTGCAATTGGAATTGAAAAATGAATGCTTTGATTACTGTAATTTTATTACAAAATAAAAATTGGGATTAATAAAAAACTAAAACTACTGGGAATAAAGAATTCTAAAAGAGCTAAACTACTGGAAATATAATTATTGTTGTTGTTGGATTGTGTTGTGATCTTTTCACTGTCGATCTTCCTTGTCTTTTACAATCCTCCACGCAATCGCTCCCTCCACTTCATGCCTTTCACATTCTGCACTCATTTTGGTTGGAGGAAACTGATACACGATGGAGGAAAATTAACATATGTTCAATTTTGAAATAATCAACTTTGTGGATAATGCTTATCTTTGACTCCATTGGGCTAAAGGTCGAGTGCTTCTAACAATTGGCTTGTGCTTGAATATTTTGGGTGCAAACATATAGCAATTTGGATGAATATTTCAGATATCAGTTAATATTCATCTAAAAGAATATTTGATATCCGCATTTTAATGAATATTAGATAAGTTACAAATATGAAATTAGATATCTGTAATGGATATTGGACGGTTGCGTATATTAGTATCGAATATCCATTATTCGTCCAATATTCTTCAAAATTATATTAATTGTTGGTGTTGTGTTAATTGTAGCCTTATTAGGGATGGCAAGAATCAAGTGATAATGGGAGCTCGCGGGGACCCGGTATAATATGGGCGAGTAAAAGATAGTTTTATATACTTATTTGGATAGGCTGGGTACGGATATTGATATCCCCGTTCTAATAGAGGTAAAATCCACATGTGAATAGGGATTTGCAAGGTCCGCTACATTAAGATGGGTATGGGTGAAATCTTTGTACCCGTTGGTTCAACAGGCAAGGTACGAGCATTGACACCTTAATATCATACATGATTTGTTGTCATCCCTAGGCCTTATTTGTGATGATTGTATTGAAATTGTTCTTCAAAAATATGTTGAACAAATTTATATTGAATTTTTGGAGTGGTAATAAATGAACCAGTTGAATTTGATATTGTATATCCGTTAGTAGATTTATAAATTTTTTTTTTTTAGATATTTCAGACGTATATTAATATTTGCATTAATAGACATGCATATATGAATACCAACCTCAAAAATTTTAAAAAATAAAAATGGTTCAAATATGAGTTTCCAATTACAGATGTGGATGCAAATATCCCGAAATTACAACAATCAAACTTTCATTGTCATTTACAACAGCACATGTAAAGAAGTTATCTAAACGGCTTAGCATAAGGTTAGTTTCTATCCTTGGAAGAGCTAGAGTTGTTGCCCAGTTGGCTGATCCTGAACACAAAATCCAAGAAGCTATAAAAACATGTCTGGTTGATTGCATCTCTTCTAAGTTATTGAGCAGTTATTGTCCAACATATATGTATAATTCCCCAATGAGGAGAGAGCACAAAACCCATTCATAAAATCCAATCAACTTCGATAAATTAGAGGATGGGTACCTAATCATGAGAGGAATTAAGTGTTTGTTTTTCCGTAAAATTTTTGTTGGAAAATATTTTATTCATTTACGAGATTTAGAACATTTATAAAAAAATGTTGTCAACATAAACTTTTAATTCTTCCCCAAAATTTTTATAACTAACTTCTATTTATCAATAAATATTTAAGATAAATTTTTTCGAATGAATACCAACCCCAAGGAATACAAGAGTTTTTTATTACTTCTCTACTTAAGTCGGGACCCCGCATATAATCTCTAACCTCCCGGTCACTAATAAAAAATTTAAGGACAAATGGTTTTGGGCCATGGGGCAAATGTTGGCAGATCTCGGACGAGGACATCACAGTGCCAATCATCTTCAAGGTATGAGGTAATTACTCGTCTTTCTCTCCTCTTTTCCTTTCCCTTAGAATTCTCAGTTTTTTTTACTAACAATCTTGAACCTCTTGCAGCTTGCTGGGGTGATCCCCCAAAGTTTTCCATGAGGTCCGGGCTAGGGTGAAACATGCATCCCAATATGGAGGTCATTACAGAGACCTCGCCAACCCTTCCTCATTCGCTGATTCGGTCTCACCCTGATCACTTCACCACCCAATCTGGACAAACTGGTAATTAATAACCCACACCCATTTCTTGGTATATTGTTTACCATTATTTTGTCATGCTTACTTTATACCTTTCCGACCTATTCTTTTACCTCTCTTAACCATTTGACTTGTAAAATTTTTGTTACAGACATGTCTAGAAAGAAGAAAACTCATCTGTAGGTTGCTAGGGAGGCCATGCGTTCTGCCCGGGGTGGGTCAAGCAGCGTCCTCCCCTGAGTTACCACTCTTATCCCCCTATCAGCCAAACAAATTGTGACAATACACGCACCAACCCCTACTTCCCAAACCACAAACATACCCCCCAGCCTTCAAAAAGGCACCTCCACCAGGTAGGGGACGAGGCTGAAATTACCTACAAGCAATATCAAGTAGCAATACCCAAGAGGGGGTGAATTGGGTAATTAAAAATAAATACATAATTATAAATCTTGTCAATTTTAAGCTTTTAAGCTTTACTAACAATCATAAATAACAATATTGTATTAAGATGAAATTGCACAAATTTAAAAGAGAATGGAATAAAGATACAACACCAAGTTTATAGTGGTTCGGCCAAATCACTTGCCTACGTCCACTCTCTTCAAGCACGCTTGAAGTTTCCACTAGTTTCAACAAACTTACTGTTGGAGTCGGTGCTTGGAATGCCAATCCAAATTGTACATTTTATTATATATTAATAAAATAACTACATTTTCATTTCATATCTTATTAATGACATTGTTATTATGCGTATTAGATTGATGTATAGATATGCTAAGAATGACATCGACCTTAGAATAGTCTTGTAGTAATACTGGACACTATGTGGTCCGACATTGAGATAAGTATTACTATTGTAAACTATTCTTAAAGTAAATATTCATAGTCGTTTATTTTGGAATACAGTCGAATTCCTATAACCTAGAAGACTAACACATGTCGTATATTGGAATTAGAGTTCCAATGGTTTAACTCGATGTACCATGAATTTTGGAAACTCGTATAGACATGTGGGTATTCGTTGAAACGAATATTGAATGACTCATAGGTGATTCCTAATAGTTGGAAGTACACACCACCGTCAATAGGAATCTCCACGAGTCGAGTAGCATATGTAATCCTTTGACTATAGGATATCATTGATTTTTTGTGAGATAATCCACACTTTGATGTCATGTATGTCAGAAACCTTTCATGGTCTTGCCTCTAGATGATCGTTGGGTGTGGACCGATGCACTCAGTAATCAAGTGCGAAGTAAGATAGGATTCGTTGGCCCGTATGTGTACCATAAGAGGTTTAGGTATCCATGTCAGTAAAGTCAAAATTCTTAAAGCTTTGGCCAAAGTCGATCACTTAGGGTGGATCGCATAAGTTATGAAAAATCGTGGACATGTCGACATGAGATGTGCGCCTCAGAAACTTGACAGTGTATTCTATGTTTCCTAAGCACAATTCGGATAGCCTACGACAGAGTGATTATTCAACATATGTGATGACATCGACTTGTATAGTTAAGAAAAGTCGTTCGCGTTCTTAGCGAATTCAGAGGTGGCTAAATTGCGTACATATTATATAGGCTTATATGATGAACGTGTCTGAACTTAGAGAGTCTCAATATGAAGTGTACTTATTGAGTATTTGGGTAGCCAATTAATTATGATAAAAGATAATATTCGATATTATAATAATCAACTAAGATAATCAGCTGTTATTGGATAACATTGATTATTTACTTTGACCTAATTGAATTAATTCAATAATTACCCAAGGGCTTAATTGTAAAATCATAATTATCTATACCATTTAAGGATATTATGGTAATTATAAGTATGTAATAATAGGTGATTTTGGCTTGATTTAATTGGATTAAATCAAAGTGACAAACATTTAACTAATCAATTTCCTAATCTTTGGCTTGATTTAATTAGATTAAATCAAAGTGGGAGACAATGGAAATTAGTAACACCTAATTATACATATTTAGATAGATTGGATTAAGCACACTTAAAAGTTGATTATAACTTTTATTAATAAAAAATTGCCTAAGTTTTGCTATAAATAACAAGCTTTAAGAAGGTTTTAAGTACAAGTATAAGCATAAGCAATAGCTTGAGTAAGCCAAACACAAGCAATTCTTGAGAGATTAGTCTAAGTTAGAGAAATGTTTAGAGAAGCTTGTGAGGTTATAACATTTCATCTAGGAGAAATCAAGATTGGATCTTGAAGTGAAGCTTGCTACCATTGGAAATCAAGATTGGATCTTGATGTCAAGCTTACACACCTTGGAGGTTCACCAACCATTTCAACAAAGGAGAAGTAGATTGGATCTTGCATCAAGCTTACTAGGTAATATTTGATTTTCTCCTAAGCTATGTTCTTTTGTGTATTGGATGCATGATCACATAGTTTAATGTTGAAATAAGGCTAATCAATTGTGTTATGATACTTTGGAAGTATAAACACAACATGCTTATAAATTAGGTCAAAAATATTCATGTTGGACATGAAACAATTAATAAGAGTTTGGAACTTTAGATTAAAGCTTAGAGTTATGGCTACCATTCTAGATTCACTTGACCACCTTTAGGTGAACTAGAATTATTCATGAGACATTTCTTATTGGGATTCTAAAATGGTTTATGATTAGATTCAAACAAATACATATAAGTATTTAGAATACATATATGCTAGTTGTATAATATGTGTTGATGTTGGTTTTGATGTTAAAATTGGTTTAAGGTGTATTGAAATGATATGAGAAAATTGGAAGCGTTTAAGATTGGTTTGAACTTGGAAATTGCTCACTGCCTCGACGAGCGTTGCGACACGGAGCATCAGACTTCCCAATGTCGCGACGCCCAGCCTTTCATGTCGCGATGCGCTGACGTTCAGCTCTCGAAGTTGCTCTCGACATTTTAAGAGTCGCGAATCCCAAAACATGCACGTCGTGACTCCCAAAACATGTGTGTCGTGACACCGAGTGCTGATGAACACAAAAACTTCATTTTATTCATTTCGGAGCATTCTGACTCCGATTGGGTCCCCGTTTTTTCCCTACGGACTCGTATCCGAATTTAGTTTTCATTAAAATACTTTAAAATATTTTAAAATACATCTATCTCTAATATCATTGGGTTAGACCCACTTCCACTGCGCGAGGTACCGATCTGACCCTATGAGTTCAACAATTGCCCCAACAGAATGGTATCAGTAGCAAGGCTTAACCACACAACAAATGTTTTTGAATCTATGTCATAGTAATTTTATTTTAATTATGCATAAGTCATATCTGATATGTATTGTATGTTTTAAATTAAAATTTTGACCTAATTAAAATTAGTGACTTGATTGTCATAAATCTCTCGTGATTATGTGATTACTTTTAAGTAATAAGTATTAATAATGTTAGAGCATTATTGGATGGTCTGCCTTGTCAATACAGAGATGAATGAGTTCTTACTACTAATGCCCAAGACCGTCATTATTGTGAGGGTATTAGTGCTCAGAATTTAGGTTGCTCTGGTAAAATATTAGATATAGCGTGATGAGTTAACGTAGTCACCCAATACCGTCATTATTGTGAGGGTGAACATATGAAGCTGATTAGTGCACATTAACAAGTATACACCTGGAATACGTCTTAATCCAAGACCGTCGATAGTGTGAGGATAAAAAACGATTCAGGACCAAATTAGGAGTCACATGAATGTGATTGACCTTGGAGGTCTACCTTATGAGTTTATAATGGCCAAGACCGTCAATAATGTGAGGCTGGAGTAAATGTCAAGAGATCCACTTCCCGCTATGGAGTTTTGATAGTCAAATTCCTATTTTTCTCTAAGGGAGATTACGAAATTACGTAAAGTAGTGGGATGGCACTAATAGATTTAAAATTCCATAATCAATTAATGATATTATTTTGAAATGAAAAATATTCTGCTACTGTTTAAAATGTTGTCTTGTAGATGGTTGTCGCTAATCCATTGATGAGACTTTTGGATACCAATAAACTAAAATGAGCCGATAATTATTTTTAATGGGAAATGAACATACGCATTATCTTGGAATTTGAAAAGTTAACTTATGTCATTGTCAATCCACTGCCTGTTGAAATCGATCATGACTCCACCCTAGAAGAGTGAGAAACTTTTAATAGATTGAATGATGAAAACCTTAAGGTGAAATCCTACATTTTGGGATTGATGGTTCCAGATTTGTTGAGACAGTACATTGAAATACCGGATGCTTGGAGCATCATGCAAACACTCAAGAGTTGTTCGAGGAAAATCAAGAGATCAAACTCTATCGAAGGTCTAAGGAATTGTTCTGTGTTGAACTCAATGATGGAGGAGCTGTCAGCATTCATGTTTTGAACATGATCGACCGGATTCGATACGTGGAATGATATGGCATTGTGATTGATGAACGGCTGGCTCGTAATTTGATTTTGTCTTCTTTGCCTGGATCTTATGTTGGCTTTGTGTTAAACTTCAATATGCACTCGATGTAAGTCAGCTATGGAGACCTTCATAATATGTTACGTATAGTGGTGTTGGACAATTATGACCCATAGCGTCACTATTTGTACAGATCATAGTGTTGTTGTACAAATTAGCTATGTGACAAATGAGATTGCTCTCTTATCATTTGTGATTAGATCACCAAGATATATAAATGATAGGAGGTCCATATGATTTGTTCCTGGACTGAGAATGATATGAGACAGTATCAGTCCACGAATGATAAATCATTAAATATCCATAGTCAGAGTATTATCGAGATTGGACATCGATAAATACGTAAAAGACTAGTATTACACTTGTGCGCGTTGTGAGGGCACGACGGTATAATTCTCATATATTTGGGTATATGATACTCACGCAAGTGTAATAGGAGGTTGTGTTTTACCGATGGTACGGGAAACAGCTTCGCTCTGGATAGACCCCCTCGGAATTCCATTGGTAGTATGACTATGTGTCTATGGAAGTCCGAAATCAGGGTAGGTGTATTTGGTCTTAACCTGAGACTTGCACCGCTAATATTTGCGACAATCAATATACTTTGGTTGCGGTCGTCCAGGGCTTTAACCGGTTCTGTGTACGCCAATACTGGGTATATTGAGAATCGTAGTGTGTTGGGTGTGATGTCAAGACGGAAGTATAACTCTAGTCATTTGGAGATGATGGTCACGTAGGATACGGTACTGGTTCTCTTAAGTACTACAGTCATCGGGATAATATGACTAGGTCATAGTTATCCGATATAGAGACTAGTTACCAGACATTCGACATGTGCTTCGTACGGGGCAAACACAATTCCAGCCCCAATCCTAGGACGTGATCATCTGATACTGGATCGAAATACGCAATACCACGTATACTACGCCTGATATAGATCGCTTATTCCTGTAAGCATGTTTCTGGAGAATTGGGTAGGCATGGCGCTTTACTAGAAGCCAACCTTGTCTTGTAAATCGATACAGACGTAGTACGAGGTACTTACGTGTTCGGATAGTCCGACGACCCGATTTACTGCCAACATATCCGGGGATCTCATGGGTTGCTTCCCGAAAATTCACCGATGACGTATGACTCACACTTTAATTAATCTGGGATTAATTTAATGAGAGAAAATTAATCTGAGATTAATTGCGGAGATATTTTATCTGGGATAAAATATCAATTAAAGAGAGAGAACAATTAATTTAGAATTAATCGATAAAATAATATATTTGATATATTATACCAAATTGGATTTCGACGCGGAATTAAAATTAGATTTTAATTCGGGCGAACGAATTAATTTAGAATTAATTCGTTAGCGATGTGAATAGTGATTTCGCTAGGCGTAATCATTTAATTACGACGCAACGAAAAATTCGTTAATTTGGAATTAGCGAACCCGAGCCCGGGATTGTTTGCGAGCACATTCGCATTTCGAATTCGAGTGCGGCACGCAAGTCAAATCAAGCGTCAAATCACAAGTCACATCAAGCGTCAAATCACATGTCACTTTGAGTGATGTGACAATTGATTGATTGATGTGAGTTGATGTGTGATAATTGAAAGCATTAAATGTTTGATTTATTGAAATATAAAAATGGTAAATGGTTTAAATAATTTTGGAAATTATAAAACCCTTTTACACTTTTTTATTTCCCACTATCTCTCTCGGTTTTTAGGTTTTTGGAGCCAAAAACCATCACTCTCATCTCTTTTTCTTCTATTCTTCCTCACGCCCAAGGGGCTGCTGCCTTCTACTTTTCTGGTTCAAAACCGAGTGCAGTAAGAGAAGAAATGAGTGATCTTGTTGCAAGATCAAAGTGCTAACACACTCTAGGAGGCATACCGAGGTGATAGGGCAGTGCATGCGTGAGCATGGAAGTTTATCACAAAGATTGGAGCTTCAAAGGACATCCATGGCCGAATCTTGGAGGACCCAAATGGTGGACTGCCGTGAGAGCTACTGCCACTGCCGAGCTTGGAGAGGGCAGTTCATTTTTTGTCATCACCGCATCTCAACCGATCCTTGTGAGTTTTTCCGCACCTCCTTTGATTGTATTTACACTTGTTTCATGCTTTATTAATGATCTTGGAAAGCTTAGAGTAGACCAACAATGATATCAGAGCCTTTGAAAGCATGAAATTGATTTTAGGGTTAAAATTGGGCAAAACGAATTTGGGCATGATTTAATGAAATTGGATGAATTAATATGCTTAAATGTTGTTGAATTGATGATTGATTGGATCAATTTGATGAAAAAGTGTTTGGAACAATTTTCCCCAATTTTGGTGTTATGGCCGAAAATGAAAGAACCCTAAATTGTCTTGGATTTTTTTTTGGTTCATTGGATGACTTGAAAACAATTGGGGATATTGATTTAATGTTAATTTGGATTCAATTGGATTGGATATAAAATTGGACATGAAAATCCTCTTTGGCCGAGACTTTGAGCATAAATAATTGAGTTTGATTTTGATCAAAATGTGTTGGACATGTTTTGTTAATGATAAGCATGATTAATTGTACAAATTTGGTGTTTTGGAAATATTGATTTGGGTAATTAATAATGCTATACATTTTGGTTAATTAGAATGTGAAATTTAGAATTTTTGTATTTTAATTAATTGGGCCTTAAAATTGGATTTGGGCTTTAATGTTGTAAATGGGCTTATTGGGCTTTGTTGACAAAGTTGGGTTTAGGAAAAATTGGTTGGATCCAATTAGGCCCAAAACCGCTTCCATAAAGCCCAAATGCGACTTAATGTACCTTTAAAGTTTAATTGGGCCTAATGGGCCAAGATTGATTTCTAGGCTTATGGGGTAACTCCCGGATTGGATTTTGGTTATTCGGTTTGACCCGAGTTGACCAAAAGTCCACGCCTTAAGAAATTAATTAAAAGCCCATTGGACTTTAATTGAATTGACGTTGGACGTTAATCGGGCTTTGAGACCCGTAACGATTAAATTTGGAATTTAAGTCGTAAAAGGTTTATTATTAAAGTGTTGTATTTAATTTGGAATTAAATAGCGAATTAGAATTGAATGCATATTAAATTGGATTTAATGATGTAGTTTAATTTAATTCGAGAATTCGTACTTTGATTACTTATTCGCAAAACGAGTTTGACTCGAGCAAAATCAAATCATTGTTTGAACATTGGATGATCACTAATTATCAGATTAATTAATTTGATTAGATTGATTGATAGCATGCTTGTGTGAATACATGGTTGCGATGCATGAATAATGTATATCGGATGGATATTAGATGGGTGGGACAATTTTAGAAATTGTTGTAATAAATTTGATTTATTAATTGGACCTGTGTGTCCAGCCTTATCACCTCTCTATTCTTTGTATTCTCTTCTCACCTATTCCCCTCAATGTAAATGAGGTTTCTTTAGAAGTGTAGTGTAACAGGTAGAAGTAAATATTTGTGCTAGCGGGAGAGAGAAAGGGAGAGATTTGATATAGGATCAATGTGTAAAGTATCCATCTGCATATCATTATTATTTTTTCATATGCGCTTTATTATGTGTTTAAAATGCATGTTTAAGGGTGTATGATGATGAGACCTTAACAAAGATAATAAATTGGTTGCCAATTTGCACTCGAAAAACCCTCGCAAAATATTAAGCGTTTTTTCCTTCCATTGAGTGATTCTCACTCAAGATCCAAGACTGGCATTGGCTTGTTGGCCAAAGTCAAGGCCTTTGTCCGTCGAGGATGTGTTTGAATCACGATAGCTTTGTTCCATGTCAGTGTCTTGTCCAAGTTGTGGTTTGTTGGCCAAAGTCAAGACCACTTCTTGTCCATCGACATTGATTACGAAGCTTTCCATGGTCAATGGGTCGCGCTTGACTGAGATCACTAAGTTTGTTGTGCCAAAGTCAAGGCTTAGTTGATTCAGAGGAAAAAGGTTAGGTAATACATTGGATGTATTGGCATATATAAGATATATGTTTCAGACTTGGATGTTCCCCTACCGGATCTAGGAATTGGATTGGATCCAATTGATCTTAGAGATCTACCTAGTTAATTATTATACAATTTGTTGGCCAAAGTCAAGATTGTGTGATATTTAACGGGATCCTAGCCACTAGGAAACACGGTTTCCCGAGTACTCGACAGAGGGTTAGAGGCTCGCCGAAAAATAGTGGGAGGCAAGAATTGAATTTGCAATATTCGTTCAATTACTCGCCATACGCGCTCAAACAATATCATTCGTCAAATCAATTAAATGTTAGTTGGACTAATATTTAAAATCTTGTTTTAATAAAGCAGTTGGACTGTATTATAGTTGATTATATAATTGGATTATAGTAATCAATATATTTGAATTAATTAATTTCAATTTACAGTTGATTTTATAATTGGATTATAGTAATCAATGTAATTGAGGTTAATTAATTTAAATTATATTTGATTATATAGTTGGACTATAATAATCATTATAATAAATAGTACCACAAATCGTTGATTAAATAATTGGACTATTGGAATCAAGATAAATGAAATATTAGTGTTTAAAACATAATCCTGGGTGAAAATGTATTTAAACGACTATAATTTTCAAATTGGGAATTATTTCAGGATGGTCCTGGAAAAATAATAAGTTATTTTATTTGATAAAATAATATATTAAGCCTAAGCCCGGAGTTAAGCAAATAGTAGAGCATAATCTTTGGAAGATTTATGTAATGATAACTTAAGTGCTTAATCCATTAAGCTTGTCGCAGTAGACTCCTTAATTTCTGAATCAGAACTAAGGATTAGATCCTTAAAAGTATGATGACGAAATTGAAGGATATTCATAAATCTATGTTTAGATTTTAGAAGTACTAAAATTGCAATTGATAATTCTTGGAGAATTAATGGCAACTCTCAAGGAGAAAAGTCAAAGTTTGCAATTAGGCAAGTAGCGCAAGGTGCACCCTACTTTGATATTCTAGAAGGCCAAGGCTTGGCCAAAGGCTTCTGGAGTGTTGAAACTGGCAAAGGCAAAATCATTATAATCTTCTGGGAAGATAAATGACATATCCCAAAATGTATGCCTTAAATGTGGCAAACGGGATCACGGAAGCGTGACTGCCGTTTGGACAAAGCAGACATGAAGGAATAGAAGACGAGCAAGGCTCTGACTTCAAATGTATTTGTCATAAATATATTCATTACTAGTATTTAAAATTGGATTTTAGATACTTAGTGTGGTACATAAATATATATTGATGTTCAGAATCTGTTTTGAACAGGATACTGACTTCAATCGAGATTAATCTGCGATTTGGAAACGGGACGAAAGTCACTGTTTTAACCGTAGATACCTAAGTTTAGGAACTACCCTCGGGTGTGTACCTAAATTAGGAAACTGTTATAATGTAACTAGTTTGACTAGATAAATTATCTCTATATCAGTGTTCAACCCGCTGGGGGTGAACCTTTATATTCTAGAACACTAAAGTGTTTTATTATATAAGGATGATATTGAGATAAACACATTAGATGTGAATAACAGAATTTATATTTTGAATATAAATAAATCTCGAACATATAACATGACAAACAAATAGCTCAACTGATTCGATCAGATGAAACTAAAAGTGGCATTGTTGTCTGGGACACATTAAACAAGAATCGTATATCCACACTTTTGAAGAGTGGATACTATGACTGATTTGATTCCAATCAAATAAAGTCTGCGAATCTAGTTTATTGGGCAAAGTGTCTAAAACACTATTTACTTTGTAAAAGTGTAAATGCCATCGATCTGATAGCCCTAGTTCATAGTGAAGCAAGTGGGCCCATGTCTAGCTAGGCTAGATGTGGATATGAATATTTCGTGACCTTACGGATGTGGCATCGCGTTATGGTTATGTGTTTCTTTTGAAGAACACAAATCGGAAACTTTTACAGTTTCGACACGAAATAGACAAACAGATCGGCTAAAGTATTAAACCGTCACGGTTAGACCGTAATGGAAAATACTTAGACAATAAGTTTCTAATATACTTGAAAGAGTAAAGTATTCTTTCAAATGAGGACTCCTCCCGGAACACGTCAAAGTGACGATGTGTCCGAATTGAGTAACCGAATTTTGTTGGACATGATAAGGTTAATCATGAGTCGCTCTGAGCTACCATTTCCTTCAACGGATAAGCATTCAACAGTGAAGAACTTATTTAGAATAAGGTTCCATTATAATCTGTTTGACAGATTTCATATTAGATATGAACGGGAAAGAAACCAGGTTTCACATTCCTGTTAAATTTGGGAATGTTAGGCATATGTTTGGATGATACCAAACTAAAACCCAAATGGATAAGTGCCAATTATAGGTTATCCTAGGGATACCATAAGTATTGTAATTATACAACTCACATGAGAACAATTAGATTGTCACTCGCCATGTGGTTTTCCTAAGAGGAATACCGATATGCAGTGGTAAGTGGGAGGATACTAAAACTTGATGAAAATCGGAGTGATACTATTCCAGGCACAGATCCTTAAATGGAACATAAATAGTTCATCAAGGATGAAACTATACTATTAATCTTTGAATACACAAGAACCACGTAAGTCGGAGAGAGTCAGAAAACAACCTGGGGTATGGGTTTCTGATTTCACCTCATAAAGATGTATGTCTTATTGAGGTATACCAACTGACTACGTATGAGGAAGTGATACAAGGTATTGACTCCCTATTATGACAAAGTGTCATGAATCCAAAATGGATTCCATGTATATCAACTATGTTTGGACACTAGTTGATGTACCGTAAGACATTGTGCCTATTGGTACTTATAAGTATTCAAGGAAGACGTACATGGATGACAACATACCAACGTATAAAGCTAGGCTTTTAACGGAAAGGTATCGTCATCAACATTATGTTGATTTCGATTCAACCTTTTAACTGTTGCCATGGTAAATCCATTTGGATAATGCTTGCTAATGCTGCATGTCTCATTAAATGAAATATGACAACTGAACGGGAAAATCGCTTTCCTGAAAAGGAAACCTTTTGGAGGATGTTTACAACATCCTGTCGGTTTTGTCGTACCAAAACTAGTAAACAAGGTTTGCAGGTTATTCGATCCATGTTTGGATTGAAGCAAGCATAGTTTCTTGGAATTATCGTTTTGATGTAATCATAATGGTTTATGGTTTAATTCAAAACGAAAATGATTCTTGTGTATATAAGAGGGTTAGTGGGAGCGCACAGACAATGGATGTCCTATAAATAATGATAATATGTCATTTCTTGGAAATGATATTCCCATAAAATAACAATCGGCGAAAGCTTGGCTTTCAAAAACTCTCCGTGGAATCGTAGATTGAAAAATGTACGCTACCTAGTGTCTCATACGCTTTGAGCATATGAAATCACAAACAGGTCAATCCGAGTGATAGTCACTGGATTGAAGTTAATAACACCTTTAGTGTCTTAGAGAACTAATGATGTTGTCTTAATCCTTGGAGAAGGAGAACTTGAAGTGACTGAGATCACTGCTGCATGTTTCCTAACCGATAAAGACGACTATAAGTCGAAAACGGTACTATACAGTTTGAATAACGGAACAGTGAGCTGGAAATCTTCCAAGCAAGATACTGTTACCGAATAAACAACAAATGCGGGTTATTGCTGCAGCTGAAGCATCAATAGAAGCCTTCTGGGGTCGATAAATATCTAATTAGATTAGATATAGTTCTTTTAGCAGCTGAGCTAGGCTACAACACATGCTAAAGAATTAATGGTCTCATCAACGATCCAGATACATATTTCGATATTCATCTGATTCGTTCGGATCATACATCGTGGCGATGTGATGATCGAATAAATCGCATCAGATGATAATCATGAAAATCCGCTGACGAAAACCTTTTCTCAGCAATTTGAGCCAACCGTATATAGTTCGGGTGTTAGACACTCGAGTGACTGGCTATAGGCCAAGTGGGAGATTGTTGGACAATTATGACCCATAGCGTCACTATTTGTACAGATCATAGTGTTGTTGTACAAATTAGCTATGTGACAAAGGAGATTGCTCTCTTATCATTTGTGATTAGATCACCAAGATATATAAATGATAGGAGGTCCTTATGATTTGTTCCTGGACTGAGAATGATATGAGACAGTATCAGTCCACGAAAGATAAATCATTAAATATCCATAGTCAGAGTATTATCGAGATTGGACATCGATAAATACGTAAAAGACTAGTATTACACTTGTGCGCGTTGTGAGGGCACGACGACATAGTTCTCATATATTTGGGTATAGGATACTCACGCAAGTGTAATAGGAGGTTGTGTTTTACCGATGGTACGGGAAACAGCTTCGCTCTGGATAGACCCCCTCGGAATTCCATTGGTAGTATGACTATGTGTCTATGGAAGTCCGAAATCAGGGTAGGTGTATTTGGTCTTAACCTGAGACTTGCACCGCTAATATTTGCGACAATCAATATACTTTGGTTGCGGTCGTCCAGGGCTTTAACCGGTTCTGTGTACGCCAATACTGGGTATATTGAGAATCGTAGTGTGTTGGGTGTGATGTCAAGACGGAAGTATAACTCTAGTCATTTGGAGATGATGGTCACGTAGGATACGATACTGGTTCTCTTAAGTACTTCAGTCATCGGGATAATATGACTAGGTCATAGTTATCCGATATAGAGACTAGTTACCAGACATTCGACATGTGCTTCGTACGGGGCAAACACAATTCCAGCCCCAAGCCTAGCACGTGATCATCCGATACTGGATCGAAATACGCAATACCACGTATACTACGCCTGATATAGATCGCTTATTCCTGTAAGCATGTTTCTGGAGAATTGGGTAGGCATGGCGCTTTGCTAGAAGCCAACCTTGTCTTGTAAATCGGTACAGACGTAGTACGAGGTAATTACGTGTTCGGATAGTCCGACGACCCGATTTACTGCCAACATATCCGGGGATCTCATAGGTCGCTTCCCGAAAATTCACCGATGACGTATGACTCGCACTTTAATTAATCTGGGATTAATTTAATGAGAGAAAATTAATCTGAGATTAATTGCGGAGATATTTTATCTGGGATAAAATATCAATTAAAGAGAGAGAACGATTAATTTGGAATTAATCGATAAAATAATATATTTGATATATTATACCAAATTGGATTTCGATGCAGAATTAAAATTAGATTTTAATTCGGGAGAACGAATTAATTTAGAATTAATTCGTTAGCGACGTGAATAGTGATTTCGCTAGGCTTAATCATTTAATTACGACACAACAAAAAATTCGTTAATTTGGAATTAGCGAACCCGAGCCCGGGATTGTTTGCGAGCGCATTCGCATTTCAAATTCGAGTGCGGCACGCAAGTCAAATCAAGCGTCAAATCGCAAGTCACATCAAGCGTCAAATCACATGTCACTTTGAGTGATGTGACAATTGATTGATTGATGTGAGTTGATGTGTGATAATTGAAAGCATTAAATGCTTGATTTATTGAAATAGAAAATTGGTAAATGGTTTAAATAATTTTGGAAATTATAAAACCTTTTTACACTTTTTTATTTCCCACTCTCTCTCTCTCGGTTTTTAGGTTTTTGGAGCCAAAAACCATCTTTCTCATCTCTTTTTCTTCTCTTCTTCCTCAAGCCCAAGGGGCTGCTGCCTTCTACTTTTCTGGTTCAAAACCGAGTGTAGTAAGAGAAGAAATGAGTGATCTTGTTGCAAGATCAAAGTGCTAGCACACTCTAGGAGGCATACCAAAGTGATATGACAGTGTATACGTGAGCATTGAAGTTTATCACAAAGCTTGGAGCTTCAAAGGACATCCATGGCCGAATCTTGGAGGACCCAAATGGTGGACTGCCGTGAGAGCTACTGCCACTGCCGAGCTTGGAGAGGGCAGTTCGTTTTTGGTCATCACCGCATCTCAACCGATCCTTGTGAGTTTTTCCGCACCTCCTTTGATTGTATTTACACTTGTTTCATGCTTTATTAATGATCTTGGGAAGCTTAGAGTAGACCAACAAGTGAAGCATGATATGAGAAAAGACAACCTCATTTTGTACCTCCATGGTGGAGCTAGCTCTTCGAAGACTTCTGGGAAGTCAAAGAAAATAAAGTTTAGGAAGGATAAGATTACAAATAAGAACTCCAAGAAGCGCAAAGGCGCAAAATCGTAAGTAGCTCGTGATCAATGTCTACAATGTAAGAAGTCTGGACACTGGAAGAATGACTATCCAGAGCTGATATGAAAAGCAGTACCCTCATGTACGCTTTGTATTTTTCCAATTATTGACATCTTATTAGCCTTAGATGCAAATAGTAGATGAATGTTAGACACTGACAGTCTTACTAATATTTACAACTCCCTGCAGGTAATGGGGGTAAAAGGAAGGCTGAAAAAATTGAAGATCCAGCTTAGAGTTGGCAATGACGAGACATTGGATGTCAATATCATAGGAATATTTGTTCTAGATCTCTCAAATGGATGTAAATTAGATTTGCATGACTGTTATTATGTTCCCTCACTTATCAGACAAATAATATCACTGACAATATTAGATAAATATGGATAAAAAATAAACATTAAGGATGAAACTTTATGTTTATATGATAAAGATAATTTATTGAAATATGAATGTTCTTTATCAAATGGTCACTATGTTTTGGAAACATGTAAATATGTCTTTAATGTAGAGGAAAATACAAATAGGAAATCTGAATTAAATAATAATGAATTATGACATATGAGATTGGGCCACATAAGTGTTAGACGTCTATCCGAATTGTACATTTTATTATTTATTAATAAAATAACTACATTTTCATTTCATATCTTATTAATGGTATTGTCATTATGTGTATTAGATTGATGTATAGATATGCTAAGAATGACATCGACCTTAAAATAGTCTTGTACTAATACTGGACACTATGTGGTCCAATATTGAGATAAGTATTACTATTGTAAACTGTTGGAGTTGGTGCTTGGGGTGTCAATCCGAATTGTACATTTTATTATTTATTAATAAAATTACTATATTTTCATATATTATTAATGGTATTGTTATTATGCGTATTAGATTGATGTATATATATGTTAAGTATGACATCGACCTTAGAATAGTCTTGTAGTAATACTGGACACTATGTGGTAAGTATTACTATTATAAACTATTCTTAAAGTAAATATTCATAGTCGTTGGTTTTGGAATACGGTCGAATTCCTATAACCTATAAGAATAGCATATGTCGTATATTGGAATTGAAGTTCCAATGGTTTAACCCGATGTACCATGAGTTTTGGAAACTCTTATAGACGTGTGGGTATTGTTTGGATCGAATACTGAATGACTCACAAGTGATTCCAAATAGTTGGAAGTACACACCACCGTCAATAGGAATCTCCTCGAGTCGAGTAACATATGTAATCCCTTGACTATAGGATAACATTGATTTTGTGTGTGATCCTCCACACTTTGATGCCATGTATGTCAGAAACCTTTAATGGTTTGGCCTCTAGATGTTCGTTGGATGTGGACCGATACACTCAGTAATAAGGTGTGAAACAAGACAAGATCCGTCGACCCGTATGTGTACCATAAGGGGTTTAAGTATCCATATGAGTAAAGTCATGATTTTAAAGCTTTTTCCAAAGGCGATCACCTATGGTGGATCGCATCAGTTATGAAAAATCATGGACATGTCGACATGACATGTGCTCCTCGAAAACTCGACGGTGTATCCTATGTTTCCTAAGCACAACTCGGATAGCCTATGATGGAGGGATTGTTAGACATATGTGATGACTTCGACTTGTATAGTTCAGAAGGTCGTTCGTGTTCTTCGCGAATTCGGAGGTGGCCGAATTGCATACATATTAGCTAGACTTATATGAAAAACGTGTCTGAACTTAGAGAGCCCCAATATGAAGTGTACTCGTTGAGCACTTGTGTAGCCGATTAATTTTGATAAAAAATAATATTCGTTATTATAATTATTAACTAAGATAATCAAGTGTTATTGGATAACATTGATTATTTACTTTGATCTAATTGGATTAATTCAATAATTGCACAATGACTTAATTGTAAAATCATAACTATCTCTACCATTTGAGGATATTATGGTAATTATAAATATGTAATAATAGGTGGTTTTGGCTTGATTTAATTGGATTAAATCAAAGTGGCAAACATTTAACTAATCCATTTCCTAATCTTTGGCTTGATTTAATTGGATTATATCAAAGTGGGAGACAATGGAGATTAGTCACACCTAATTATACATATTTGAATAAATTATATTAAGTCCACTTAAAAGTTGATTATAACTTTTATTAATTAAAAATTACCTAAGTTTTGCTATAAATAGAAAGTTTTAGGAAGATTTTAATTAAGCAAAGCAAAAACTTGAGAAAGCTAAGTACAAGTAAATTCTTAGAGAAATTAGCCTAAGTTAGAGAAGTGTTTAGAGAAGCTTGTGAGGTCTCTACAATTTGATTTGCGTATTGGATTCAAAATTTACGCAAGTGCGTATTTAGAATTTATGTTTTTGTACAAATATTTGCTATTTTGAAAAACTTGAATTTTATTCTATAACATGTGTGATGTTGTTTTTTATGTTAAAAATTATTATTTTTTACTTTCCTTTAGCTCACTTTCCAGTGAGCTGAAGGAATTAGAGCTATTATACTAATTTCTTCCGGTCTTCCCTAGGGGTTCCACAACTTCCCCAACATAAACTATTCTTAAAGTAAATATTCATAGTCATCGGTTTTGAAATACGGTCGAATTCCTATAACCTAGAAGACTAGCACATGTCGTATGTTGGAATTGGAGTTCCAATGGTTTAACTCGATGTACCATGAGTTTTGGAAACTCGCATAAACATGTGGATATTCGTTGAAACTTGTATTGAAATGTGTGTATTTTGCATGTATATAAAATAAGTGTGCTACGGTATGTGTGAATGTATATGAAACCCAAGTGTTAAGCTACTGTAAGGTTATCGTGGATTAAAGAAGGTTAGAGAAAAATTGTTTTGATATTGAAGAAAGAAGTTTTGGTATTAAAAATAGTTTATAACTAATCAGAAGAAAATTTGTTAGATTTACCGATTTGATGATATTTCAAAGATATTTAACTATGATAAGTATTAGTATATGACTTCATGTTCAAAATATAAATGTTTTCGATGTTATGTGACGTAATTTGTGATTTCGAATTCATGTTTCGTGTGCTTTGGATGTCTAGCCACTATATTGACAATATGTAAATATGTAAAATTTGATATGGGTAAAGTATAAAGGATAATAGAAAGCTTATAATTCTAAGACTCGTAACAACTTGATAATTTTGAAAAAAAATATATTCTAATGTAATTGACTTGTACGTTTTGTTTGTAGTGCTAGTGTGGGACACAGAAACTGGGCGACGCATGTTATTCTAGGCTCGCAGCCTAGTTGGGAGTATAGAGTAGTCCGCGGGGAACTAAACCGGAGAATAGTGGATTCGCCACCCGGTGTGAACCGGGACAAAGATTTAAGGCCGCACTCACCCTTCACAAGGGAATACCTCAAACCGTTGGGTTCGGAATGGTCCCTTACTTATGCCACTTGTAATAAAATGATTTTTACAATAATTTAATCGAATCTAGCAACATACATTCCCAGGGGTATTCTATTTCACATGCATAAGTCAAAAGTTCATCTAAGTTCACATGTAACATATTTTCATATAATCTATGTCCAAATTTGCATACAACCTATTTGCATACAATCTATGTCCAAATTTGCATACAACCTATTTGCATATAATCTATGTCCGAATTTACATGCATAAAGATAAATTGAAATACGACAAGCATACAATATCATAAGCACATTACATTCATGGACACGGAAATGCAAACAAATGGCAGTTGCACAATCATACGTAATAAAGAGAAACAATAAGGTATATAATGCAAAGAAATAACCAAAGAGGCAATCGTACATCAAAATAAATGTGCCATGATGCGATTTGAAAGATAAATAATGGAAGTGAAAGAAAAGAGATGCGACATATGCCCATATATATATATATATAGGACTTCAAGTGTCCGATTGAACGTATCTCACACTCAATCGAATGCACTTTGTCTGGCGCGGCAAAACGTCGTGGCAAAGGTAGCCCGTAGGCTTTCTATCCCTCGAAGTGGAGGACCTTTAATCCAAATTGATTTGCCCATGCGCGATGCAACATGATGCATGATTATGCAAGAAGATGACATACAAAGAAAAACAAATAACGAAATAAAAGGTGCGGCGAAGTATCGTAGTAAAGGTAGACCATAGGCTTTTTATCCCTCCAAATAGAAGACATTTAATCCAACTTACTAAGCCCATGCGCATCACATCATAATGCATATAAAAGTAAAGACAACAATATCGGACTTCGTATACCCGATTGAACACATTTTACATCCAACCGAATATACATCATCCGGCGCGGCAAAACATCACGGTAAAGGTTCTTTAACCTCTCAAAATAGAGGACCTTTAATACAACTTACTAAACCCATGCGCTAATAACATAATGCATATAAAAAATAAAGACAACAATATCGGACTTCGTATACCCGATTGAACACATCTTACATTCAACCGAATATACATCAACCGGCGGGGCAAAGCATCGTGGTAAAGGATTTTAACCCCTCAAAATAGAGGACCTTTAATCCAACTTACTAAGCCTATGCGCTCGATCACATCATGCATATAAAAAATAAAGACAACAATATCAGACTTCGTATACCCGATTGAACACATCTTACATTCAAGCGAATATACATCAACCGGCGCGGCAAAACATCATGGTAAAAGGTTTTAACCCCTCAAAATAGGGGACTTTTAATCCAACTTACTAAACCCATGTGATTGATCACATAATGCATATAAAAAATAAAGACAACAATATCGGACTTCATATACCCGATTGAACATATCTGACATTCAATCGAATATACATCAACCGGCGCGGCAAAACATCGTGGTAAAGGATTTTAACCCCTCAAAATAAGGGACCTTTAATCCAACTTACTAAGCCTATGCGCTCGATCACATCATTACACAAACGAATAACATGCAGAAATTAAATAACGAATAATAAACACATCAGAACAACATAAAATAAAATATGCGCTGTTTACTCAAGTGGTACATGGAGTTGTATCCCGAGTACAGATCATACTACCGTCCATTCGGAATCGGCTATGAAATTTACGTCCGGGTTTCCATCCTATATACCACAAGAGGCGACACATTTTCCGTTTTATTCAAAGGCCACAACATACATAACTTCACAATACATGCATTATTTATCTATTGAAGGGCCACAACATGAATCACTTCACAATAATCATGCAAATAAAATTCAATAAACAGTAAAAATATGAATAAAAATGGATATGAAAAGTGCCATCAGGTCTAACCTTTTCCGTCGACTCTCGGACTCGCGTTTCACGGTAATCGGAAGGGCTAAAGCACCACAACTTTTATGGTTCACTGGTTTGCATTTTTCCTCGCTGTTTCTCTGCTCAAGCTACTGTTTTCACTCCGTTTTGCTGCTGTTTTGCGGCTATTTTTTGGTCAGTTTCTGGACAGTTTCGGTGACTGTTCACTGTTTAGGGATTATTTTGGGGCATTTTAGGGTGCAGATCATGGGTTGTTCTAGGGACTGGTTTACTCTCGATTTACTCACTGTTTTGGGGTGATTTGTTCACTGGTTTTGTGGGGTTAAGAGGTACGGTTTATGGCTGTTCAAGGACTGATTATGGAGGCAGTTTATGCGTAGATTTGAGGGGCCACTGAAGGGTCTGTTTTGGGTGTTTTAGGCGTGAAGATTGAAGGGCAGGTTGAAGGGCTGATTTGCGTGTTTGGAGGGCTATTTCACTGGTCAGTGGCGTGTGAGATTGAAGGTAGTGTAGGGCGTGATGAAGGGCTGGTTCTTTAGGGGTGTGTTTGTGGCGTGAAAGGTAGTTGGTTGCTGAGTGTTTTTGCTTGATGGGCAGTTTACGTGAGGTGTTATGCGCTGAAGGGCTGGTGGACGTGAAGCTTTGGTGGCTGCCGAATGTGTTGAAGTTTGTTGGCTTTTCTTAAGGAGCGTGAGGGCTGATGGATGAAGGCTGAAGTGTTCATGTGCGTGGGCTGTTTTTAGGGTTTTGTGGCTCAGTGCATGGGGCTGCAGTTTGTGCGTGAGAAGGCCGGGCTGTGTTGCGTGCTTAGTGAATCTACGTGTGTTCATTTTGGAGGGGTTTCTCGGTGAAGGTTGCTAGGTGAGTGGAGTGGCTGTTGTGTGTATCATTTGTGAAGGGGCTGACTTGGGGCTAAGAGAGAGGAAGGCGAGAGGTTCCAAGAGAGAACTGATGAGTGTTTTTTTGGTTTTTTTTTTGTGTTTGTGGCCGTGAATAGTCTCTGAGAGTAGAGATGGCAAAAATACCCGGATCCCCCGGGTCTTTAATATTAAGACCCGAGTGATCCCGGGTCCGGACCCGGGATCGCCGGTCCGGACCGGGTAGACCCGGGTCCGGAAAAATTAAAAAAAAATAAATTAAAAAATTAAAAAATAAATTAGATTTTAATAAAAAATATAAATATATATGGGCATATATATATAAAAATAATAGAATTTAATAAAAAATTAAAAGAATTGAAATAAAACTAATAAAATACAAATATGAATATAAAATAATACAATTAAAATGTTTAAAAAAATTTAAAAAAAATTAAAAAAAAAAAGATTCCGGGTAAACGGGTCCGGACCGGGTAGACCCGGGTCCGGAATCGGACCCGGGGAAGTGAATTCTCTTCCGGATCCGGACCCGGGTCCGGCCGGACCCGGGTCCGGATCCGAAAATTGCCATCCCTATCTGAGAGAGCTTTAAGGTTTTCTTTTTATTTTTTCTTTGTTTTTGCCGTGAGAGAGGAGGCGTCTTAGGGTTGGATTTGTGTTCTTTGTTTTCTCTTGTGTTGCTGTGAATATGAGTCCTAGGGGAGTGTCCTGGAAAAGTGTTTCTTTTATAGACAAAGGCTAGGATTGACAAGGAAAGGGATTTGGCTAATTAAAAAGGGATATGATTTAGTGTCATGTAAGGAAAACCTAAGATTGATTGGAGACAAGATTGGTTCAAATTAGGAAGCTAAAATATTTGATTTATCTTGTTTAGGCATGAGATTTGTTAAGTTAGGAAAACAATATATTTGATTTATCTTAATTAGGCATGCAATTTCTTTAATTTGTGTAAGTATTTTTATTATTTTGGTAGGTGATTATTTAGATTTTATTTGTTTTATTTAATTACACATGTGTTAAATATATATTTAATTAATTTGGATGTGTTTTAAGTGGGCTTGGGCGTGTGGGCTAAGGCTTGGGCGTGTGGGCTTGTCTTGGTGGGTTAGGTGTTTGGGCCAAGGTTAAATGGTTTGCAGGTTTTTTAGGCTAAAAGTGCTTTAAAACGGAGGTCCAACGAGTGAGCCTGGAGCTAAACAAACGAATAAAATTTAACAAACTACCGATTCCCTTCCGACAACCGTTTCCCGCAACTTCCTCGACTAAAAAAGGTAGTGCCTCCAAATGAGACTCATCATAGGGACTCACATGCAAAAATGCAGTGCCTACAGCTAGCATGGTTACTTACTGAGTTTTTAAAACTCACACCAAATCAGTTTTCTAGTTTTGTAGGTTGGCTTCCAGATTGGTCAACCACGACAATTTAGGAAGTCCTTTTCGAGACACAGATCACCCAAACAACAGTCACCCTCGCATGTGTCCTGGAAGAAGTTTTAGAAGTTTAGAATATTTGATTTGTTGTTTTGTTTGTCGTGCTAAGCACACCGTTTGTATTAAGTAAATGATTTGATTGATTATGATATTGTGGGCACAGAGCCCTTAAGTGTTGATAGATGATATGGGCACAGAGCCCTTAGGTGATGATTTTGATGTGTTGGTGTGGACCTGAGGTCCATTTTGATATATGTTATTTGTTTTAGGTTCGTTTTGATGCTGGACCGAGATCCAGGTTGTCCGATTTTAGGATGCATTATGTCTGATTTTTGTAAATTTGGAGGCTTATAGAGATTGATCAATCATGTCTCTTGCCAGTAACATCCTGTCCGTGGCGGGGTGTTACATGACTGATCACTGCCCGAGTGACCGAGTTGGCCCGGCTCTGCGATTGGTCAACTAGTTCGACCGTTTGCCCGTTACGCGTAATATTTATCGAAAAATATTTTCATAAAATAATTTATCGTGTTTCGAAATAGATAATGTTATTAATTGTTAATAAATAATATATTTAAACTTATTTGGGTGAATTAAAAATATTTGATATTAATTAATTCGCTCGAAAAATTTTATGGTTACTTGTAAGGACGTTAAGTTGTTGTAAGAGAGAGTGAGTTGTTGTAATGAAGGGTGATCAAACAATACTGAAAATATAGTTCTGGATTTTCCCATTGGATTCTCGAAGAAAAAAAAGAAGAAATATTTCGGGAAAAGCTAAGCAACAATATGAGACAGGTGGGCAAGGTGCTGGAGTGAAGGTGGCGCGTGACGGGTGAAACACTCGTGAAGGGGTGGCGCGTGATAGGTGAAACACTTGTGAAGGGGTGGCGCATGAGGTTCACGGGCTGATGGTGGCCGTGATCCCCACGCGCCGATGAGAAAAGAGGCAATGAAAAATTAGAAAAGTCAGAACCCGTTGTCTGATACCATATTAGATAATGAAAGAAAGTCTTGAATTCACTCTATATTATATTTAAAATGATATGGGCATTTATATAGGTTATATAGAAAACCAAAATAGAAAAATGAATCATATAATTATGTACAATAATAATGAATATATGAAATCTTCATATAATAGAGAAATGTAATAAAATCACAAATCCTATGGATATTATGAATTTAATTTTGGAGATTGATTCCATAATATAGAGATATTATTTCTTTAATATTGTTTCCATAATAATATTTCCTTTGTAATGAAATCAATCTGCTGGATAAAATTCCTAATATCCTTAATATTATTTTCATAATAATATTTCCTTAACATTAGAGATTTAGAGATGAATGTAAATAAATGAGATGATGAATCAAGTGAAGACTATAGGAATAAGAGAACAAAATTTAGGGTATTTTGGGCTTTTCTCACCTCATTTTATTAAATTGAGGATCAAACTAAACCTAGAGACAAAAATAATAGAATTCAATAATATTTATCACTTAATGTATTTAAAGATATATTTTATTGTCCTTTTTATTTAGTCTTTAACCCCCTTTTTCTTTTTCTTTTTTTTCCTTTTCCTCTTCCTTTTTTATTTTGTTGTATTTGTACGATAATAAAAAGAGAGATAATAGACATACATAAATTCTTATTAAAAATTCCTACACCCATCTACAGTAAGATGAATGTAATAATTTTATGTAAGAATTTATATATGTCTATCATTTTTGTAATAAAAAAGACGATAATATGCCCGCCATTCAATATTTTGGACAGGCTGTTTACAAAAAACAAATTTAGGATTGCGACTACAATCGACAACGAAACAATCTTCAAATTATTTTACATTTATTAATAATAAATCTTGGGAAAGGGAGAATAATGCTGGAGATGTCACTTCTGCCCTTGTAAGTTCGGATATTGCAAAGGAACCCCTCTTTATAGCATCGACCCTTTATTTGGTGATTATCCGATAACGACTAACGCAACAGGTTAAAATTTTTGACTCATGTATTTAAAGATGTTTATATATATTTGTCAAACGTAACAACCACGATCATATTTCAGCTGAATAGTGATACTTCCATTTGTGTTTTGACTCACTAAATGGAGCTCAAGCCTGGCTTGTCAGCTTTGGTCACTGGTGGTGCATCTGGGATCGGTAAAATTTTTCATGCCTTTTATTTTATTTTTATTGCAGTTTTAAGTACCCAATTCTGATTACTGTACTGGGTTTGTGTGTGTTTTTTGATTGCGTTTTGTTTAACACTTGATACTTGTTAGCCGTGGAGGAGCCATATACTGCCTGTTCAATCCAAAAATTATTTAAATATGTTTTATAATTTTGATTTGCTCTCGTTAAAATAAATAGTATCAATCACTTTTTTAAAAAATTAAAATTTGTCCCTTTTTGACTACGCCACTGCTTGTTAGGTTGTGTTTGTTGGTTGTTTATTATTGAAATTTAGATCCTTTCTATGTTTTAGAATCTGGGTTTGTGTTTTTGAGATTTTTGGAGCCATTAGTGATGGAGTATATGCTTATTGTTCTTGTAAATGCATATCCAGGAGTTATTTCAGGATTGGTTAAAACGGTTTTTTTCCATCGTTAGGAAGGGGAGTTAATGAAATTTGAATTGTTGTGACGGATGATGTATAATTTGCGGATTTTGTCAATTGTGGTGTATATTATATGCAGGTAGAGCTTTGAGCTTAGCTCTTGCAGGGAAGGGAGTATTTGTGTCGGTTGTTGATTTCTCTGAAGAAAAGGGAAAGGAAGTTGCAGCGATTGTTGAAAAAGAGAATGCCAAGTTCCATTCAAACTTGGGATTTCCATCTGCTCTGTTTATAAGATGCGATGTGACCAATACAAGTAAGTTTGTTTAATCTATTTGTCAAATCGGATTCTCATCTCATCGTTTTTCAATTCCCTTGTTCAGAGTTTGTTATGCCTTTTCTCAGGCTGCAAAAGAGAGGATTTCGAATAGTGAATTTTGATAATTTGCATATTACAGTTTTTATCTATTTATTTATTTTGTCTTAATATGTTGAAACTTTGGAAAACAAGAACAATTTAACTTAGTATGACGTTGCATTGTAGACTATTGGTTTTATGTGTTTTGTCTTCTCAGTGTGAATTTGTATATCCGATCATTTCATAAAATGTTACTAGATAATTTTACAACAAATCATCAGTTTCTGGGACACGTCTTCTTTCTTGTTTTCCTAGATTATAAATGATTTCAGTATTTTGTAGTTGAGAAGTTGGCTTCTCTACCCTCAATTTGTGACATGCTTTCAGATAGTCATATGTATCCATATTCTACTAACAGGAGATATAACTGCTACTTTTGAGAAGCACGTTGCAACATATGGAGGATTGGATATATGCATCAACTGTGCTGGTATAGGTAATCCTATTCCATTCTATGAGGATCAATCTGATGGCGCACGTTCATGGAGACTCACTGTCGATGTGAACCTGATTGCAATTATTGATTGCACTCAGAAAGCGGTATGCTTAAAGTTTGACTTGCCTTTCATGATTTATTCTCAAACTTAACTGCTCTTACTCAACTTAGTGCCATGGTTTTGCTTGACATAGTTGATGAGGTTAATATCTGTTGGACTTTTCTTAATGTTAATGTGAGAGCTGGATACATTCTTAAGATGTTCTCAAGCTGCATATATCGTCCATATGGTTTAAAAACTTCTAACTAGCCTTTTGACAAAATAGATGATTTATTGTGTGAATTTGTTTCACATAAACTGATAGAAACCTGCCTGGAACAAAGCCAAGCAAACCCCTCCACGTGTTCTAAGCCCCAAGAACCGAGAATCTTGATTTTGTAAGAACAAAATCCTTCCAAGATCAAGTCCAACCCTTAAGGAGCATTGCCCTTAAAAACCTTTCTTTATTTCTTTGGAGAATCCTGAATAGCGATACAGCGCCACAACGCTTGCCACACGTTGATAAGCTTTTGTTCCGTAAAACCAAGGAAGAATCCACTCTCTCAAGATGACACAAGTCAATTTGTTTTGTAAAAAGATATATTCTTAGTTAATTATCCATTACAATGAATAATGCCCCTTTAAATAGGTGGCTAACCCTAATTCTACCAAAATATAATAAAACCCTAATAAAATACTTGAAAATTTCGTCCATGGGCTTTTTAATTTAATTAATGTTCAGCCCAACACTTAAACATCACATAACTTAAAAAAAATATAAAATATAAAAACTATAGGGATACATTGCGTCCTCATTTATACCATGAAGGAATCTGAACTGGACTTTGATGAAAACTTCAAAGTTGTAGAGCTATGAGTTCTCTTTTCAATGCAACTTGAATCACCAAAATCGGACATCAGACGAGAAAGTTACGTCCAAAATACGAAGACTGCGTAAATCCCGCCACCGCTAATGCACCATTCGGAAATAAAGCCCAAAATCAATCAAGGCAGCCCATGCACATCCTAGTTCCATTCCAATATTGCTTTAGACATAATAAAGCCTTCACATAATGTCTCATGCATGGACCAAACTTCAAAACCCAAGGAATCTTCCAAATCCACCAAAATGGCCCAAATACACCAATTTGACCAAGCCATGCAACAGCCACAACTTCAAGTTAACTTGGCCCAACAAACAGAGCTCATTCTGGATCACATCATAAACCCTACAAATTTTTTTTTTTTTTGGGATTAGTAATGCTCCTGCCTGCCTGACCATTTAGCAAATTTCGAGATATTTATTGATTTTCTTTTTGGCAGAAGTTAACTCTGCACAATTTATGCTTGATAAGTTGCATTCTTTGCCCACATTGTGAAAAAAAAAAAGAGAAAAGGAATGTACTTTATAACTTCAAGACGTTAAAGTTTCCAATTTTTGTTATAGTTTTAATTTGCTAATTGGAAGCGAATATGTTGTAGCCATGAGTACTTTTTTGTTGTTTCTGAACAGATAAGAATAATGCAAGCTAGAAAAAAGCCTGGAGTGATTATAAATATGGGATCTTCTGCAGGTCTTTATCCAATGCCAAAAGATCCTATCTACTCTGGCTCCAAAGGTTTGGTGTTTTCACTATATTGCGTTACTGATTTTATTTTGGGCACACATTTAGGTTAACTTATAATTTCCATCTGGCGTCATACAAACAAAGAGAGGTCTTTATCATGTAGAATTTGATTCTTTTAACATTTGTTTCGATAGGTGGTGTTGTTTTATTTACCAGATCACTTTCTCCCTACAAACACGAGGGAATCCGCATCAATGTGCTTTGCCCTGAGGTACGACTCTACCTGAGCATTCTGGATGTCCTCTGGTGTGATATCTGGCCAACCTTTTGAAAATGAGCCAGTTTCAACTAGTTTCACCTTGATTTTTTTTTATGCAGTTTGTTCAAACTGATATGGGCACAAAAGTGGACTCCAAGTTTGTTGATCTGATGGGGGGCTTTGTGCCTATGGAAATGGTGGTGAAAGGTATTTACAACAAAGACTCATTAAAATGAAATTAAATTACTCTAGCTGAGAGTAGCAAACATACCCCTCCCTCTCTTAAATTATGTTTTTTTTTTCTGGAGAAGAAGAACAAATAAATCTGGCTTGCAATTTCATTAGACATTTGCAGGTTGTCAACTCTATTCTCTTTATAACTTGTTTTGATGTGTACCCATTACTGATGATGGATACGGTTCTTCAAATATACAAATGATTAACAATAAGAAAATATTTGATGCCGAAGTAGTTGTACAAAATACATTTGGAAAAAGAAGTTGACCCAACACATGAGATCATTGGCCATTTAACCTTCTGCCCTTGCCTGCCCCTTTTTTTTCATACCATTAAATATTTGGTATCCCCAATGTCTTTGCTTTTAGGTGCTTTTGAGCTTATTACTGATGAGCGTAAAGCTGGATCATGCTTATGGATTACAAATCGTAGAGGCATGGAGTATTGGCCTACCCCTGCAGAAGAAGCAAAATACTCGGTGCGTTCTTCAAGTTCAAGGAAAAGATTCTCATCACAAGCTCCTTTGAATCTGAACCTCCAACTTCCTGAGAGTTTCGAGAAAATGTGAGTTACGTAAACTTCTCTACTATATCGGTGGCTGGTGATGGAAATTTAACTACAATTTCAGGAATTCATTCGCTTATAATGTGAAGCTGTGAACATATAAATTAAGGTGAAGCTGGCATACAGACAATCTATGACATTTTTTATTTATTTCGAGTATCATTTTTTTTCAACTTTTTGGGTCATGAGTTGAATGTGGAGCTTGTATTTCATCAAGATGGCTACCCGGGTCTCTGTGTATGAATAGCTAAGTTCAATACCTCTTTTTACATTTAATGCTTGTCAGATTTCTGCTTATGTGATATCCATTCTCTCAACCAATGTTATATTGCCAAGGTCAGAGGTCATAATGTCAAACGTTTTCTCTTCCAGTAAACTCAGAAATTCTTCGCATAACTTGGCTCCTCCCATGAACATATTTTTGTAAGAGTGTTAAAGACTGATTCTGAAATTCTATAAATTCAATGAAATTCAATTAAGGTGTGTGAAATGGCAACTGTAGTTGGTTGAATTATCAATGGCAGGATAATATGAAAGCAGACTGTTTATTACTACACCCTTGCAGTACTCACGCATTTGGTTCTTTGAAATGCTTAATAGTACTTGATAGTTACTGACCACTTTATTTTATTTTGTTCTTCAGAGTTGTTCATACCTTGAATCATAATTTCCGCAATGCAACCCGCAAAGTTCGTGCTCCATTGAGATTGCCCATCGAACCAAATCACGTTCTTGTGAAAATAATTTATGCTGGTGTAAATGCTAGTGATGTAAGTCTACAACACTTGAAAATAATTAATGTCAGTATACGTCTTTCCTTAAGGTAAAAAACAAGAAAAACATGAACTCCAATGCAGTGTTTATTTTTTTGTGTTGGAGTTTGTAGTTTTTGTCTTTGAGCTTGGCCTTCACTTTACCAAATGAGAGCTCCCTCACTAGAGGATGGCTCCCTCTCTCCCTCCCTCCCTCCCCCCTCCTCTCTCTCTCTCTCTCTCTCTCTCTCTCTCTATCTATCTATCTATATATATATATATATTTATAACCTAATGTTGTTTGCTCATTTCTCACCCTCTTTCTTATTTATTTGGATATTTCTGAAGTCTAAAGTTCCTGGACCACAAGTCTTAGACATGTATAATCTTTCAACCACATGACCAGTGACTCGGTGCTGTATGGCAGTGGCTAATTTTAAAAAACTTTTTAATACAAACTTTTCTATGCTCCCTTTTTCCACTGTATGGTTATTTTTACCAAGCTTGAGAAAATGTAGTCACTATTGGCTTATGCTTACTAGACTTCTGAGATTTTCAGAAGCTTGTTTATGGAACACTCTTTCATCTTCCTTTGTCTATTTTCTGAATGGACTTTGTCACTTCATCCATTTTCCTGACCTTTTTTTTTTAAAGTGTTTATCATGTTCATAAGAGCTATGAGCCACTACACATGCATGATTTTTGTCGAAGTCTAGCCAGACAGTGAGACAGTTATACTGCTCAAGCATAGCCAGGAAGATGAAACCATTGGCACTTGTCCTGGAGATGGTCATTGTTTTGAGAAATGTTAATGACATGTAGAAGGAAGTCTGTTGGTTTATAAAATGGGCAATGGGTCTGATCATTAATCTTTATTTTCATTATTTCTTACCTGACATCAAAATGTTGGAGAACGTTACTTACTGTTTTTTCCTCCTTTGCTACTACTGAGTAAACGGCTGTACCAGCTAAATAGAAATCGTTTCTATATATAGTTTTCTCTCTCTTCTTATTCAGTATATATGTGTGTTTCTGTATGCATAACAAGGATAGGTTATCGATTTGTGGACAGGTTAATTTCAGCTCAGGTCTTTATTTCTCTGACAGCAGTAATGTTGGCTCTCGTCTTCCATTTGATGCTGGCTTTGAGGTGCATAACACTAACATTATGAACGTCTAGCATAATTATGCAGTTCATTTATGCTGATATGCTATAACTGATCATTTTGTTGATATGACGTCTAAAATTATTGCTGCTTATGATATACTTTGCAGGCAGTGGGAATAATTGCAGCAGTGGGTGACTCTGTCAGTAACTTGAAAGTTGGCACTCCTGCTGCCATCATGACTTTTGGGAGTTATGCTGAATTTACAGTGGTACAATAACCTTGAAAGCATTGTTTCTAGTGTTTAGCACAATTTGCTTTCTTAATCAATTTCATGAATGTCTTTTAATATTCCATATTTTAATTAATTCTAGAATCACTATATATTATTTATCTTGGTTATCAATTATGGATATAGGTTCCTGCTAAACACATTCTTCCTGTGGCAAGACCAGATCCAGAAGTTGTTGCCATGCTTACTTCTGGGTTAACAGCGTCAATTGCTCTGGAAATGGTAAGGCTTTCTATCCTTGTCAAAAATAGGTGCAGACTTCTCCATTGCATCCATACTTGCACTCACAGACAAAAATATGTTATAATTTTTTTTTTTGGGGGAAAATGACACTCAACTACTCTCAAATTGACATAAAGACACTTTGGTCCCTGCAGTTTCAGAAATATATTAGTAAATAGATTTCTGAGGGTAGTATTGTCTTTTTATGTTGTCAAACCATTAAATCTAACCATATGTTTATATCTATGTCTATAGGTCAATCTGGAAGATAGTTGGGTGTCATGTTCTCTTTAACCTATTTATTCTTTTTAAAGAAAGTTATATTCACCAACATAATTTTTATATTCATCTATTAGATTTTTCAAATTTGTGCACTATACCCTTATGTTCTGTGTCCTTATCATCTTCGATAGCATGTCTTAAACACTTCATTCAGCAGTACATTTCACTTCTTCCGACAATATTTCTTTCTTTGGGTCTTTTCAGGCAGGACCAGAATCTGGTAGAAAAGTGCTTGTTACAGCTGCTGCAGGGGGGACTGGGCAATTCGCAGTCCAGGTTTATTTTCATATACAAAGATAATCCTCTAATAAATGGGCCCAATATGTATGTTTGTATTGTATGAATATGAAACTGTGTGGCTATTTTAATAGTGCGCCCATTCTCTAGACCATTTTGAGCTCAATTATATATATTTTAATGAATTTGCAATAGAGTCATAAATTCTCTACTAGCTAAATAACTGCCTCAATTGTGAATTATTTTAGTTGTTCTTCAGTGTAATTATCTTATTTTGATAGATACGTAATTTAATTATCTCAGTAGGCCCGGCATCTATCATCAGGCTGCCAAGTGAAGGCTTCTTCGCATCTAATTAAAACAAAATGATTAAATGATACCTTTTTTGATTGGTGGTAGGAGCTGTGACCAAGGGAATTAAAAGAATCATCAAAGTGGAAGGATCTCTTAACGTGGTCAGACGAGATCAGATTTATAGTTAGTTGCAGCTTGATTGTTGGGTTCGTTATATTAGATTAGATACGAAGCAATTTCCATTTTTTTTGTTGGTTGATGCAGGAGCTGAGTTAATCAAATGGCTTACTGGATATTAACCGCTTTGATAGTGAATTAAACTTTAACTTTAATCTTAAGGAGTCACTTTTGATTTATACATGTACTTTTTAAAAGTAGGGGCTGCCTAGTTTTTCCAAGAAATACTAATTACCAAGAAAATAGTATTATGATAAGCAAGGAAGATGCAACTGAAAACTTGTACCGCGGTTTGCGTCACATGACTTCTATTTGTAGATGATTTTTATCCCCGATTTCTTTCTTATAGTTTTCCTTGTGAATTGTCATTCCGCGTCATTAATGTGAAAATCGATTTTTGTTTGCTCAACTCATTAGTTTAGCATCTATTTCATGGTTGGTGAAAACATTTGCAGCTCGCGAAATTAGCTGGAAATACAGTGGTTGCTACTTGTGGAGGTGAGGAAAAGGCCCAGCTTTTGAAAGAACTGGGAGTTGATCGAGTCATAAACTATAAAGCTGAAGACATTAAAACAGTATGTCTATAACATTTGTTTTCATTTATCCTCTTTGTTGTCTATTTGGTTGTTGGGATTACCAATGATATTATTTGTGATTCAGTGAGAATTTATTTTGGCAATGAAATTGATTGGGTCTGCATTTATTGGTAATGGACCTTTTCATAGGCTTCTAGGAGTAATTGTTCATATTTAATGTAAATAAATCCACATCCTTCAAGTTACAAATTTAAACTCTTCCTGAGGTTCAATTTAATGCCTTGAGAGTTTAGAAGTTCAGCTACACTTATTTTTTTCCTCTTGAACAAACCTGTGTGAAACATTCTCATCATGTAAACTTTAGTGCTTTAATTCAGGATTTCTTGTTCGCTCCAAATTGTTTGACCCATCAAATGGTCTTCCTTAGCTACTAGAACTAGGTTTGTTTCATACTTTTTTTATTCCCATCATATCAATAAACTCTGTGGTGATTTCTTCTCTCTCTCTCTATTGTTAAGTACTTGTGCAGATAATGATCATGATTTTTTTTCTGCCAGGTGCTAAAGGAGGAGTTTCCCAAAGGTTTTGACATCATTTATGAATCTGTTGGTGGTCACATGTTTAATATGTGCTTGAATGCTTTGGCAGTTTATGGACGGCTTATCGTGATAGGAATGATTTCCCAGGTTTTTCTCAAGTGCAAGTGCTTTCATATGAATAGTGTTTCAACGAAATTACATTTGTTGTTGTTTTTTGCTTGCTTTGTTATTTCTTAGTTTTGAATCTTTCATATATTTTCTTCTATATATCACTTTGGCATGCCATTTATATGGAAGAACTGATACCCATTGGCTACTTTAAAGCTGATTGATTAATTCCTTGCGTGAAGGTTATAAGTTTTTATTTTTGATTTTCTGGATTTATTCCTAATATTCGCAGCTAAGTCATACTGTTAATTAGCAACCTACTTTCTCAATAACTTTTGGCATGAAAATAGAAGTGTTGGATTTCTGTTGAATACATCATGATTTAAATCCTATTTGGTTTGGTGGAAAATAAGCTGGGGAATATTTTTGGGTGATTTCCATCTTTTTATAGAATTTAATATGGACATGTAGGATTGAAAGTAGAAGAGTTCGAGTATAAAAAAGTAGAAGAGTTCATGAACTATTTCTGGAAACATATGCAATCCATTTTCAAGTTTCTTTATTTTTTTGTGGAATAACTATTTTTGGCTCTGTTCAGTGGAACGATTCATTGCCAATGAAATAATTTTCATTTTTGGTTTCAGTATCAAGGAGAACGTGGATGGCAGCCATCAAATTACCCTGGATTATGTGAGAAGATTTTAACAAAAAGCCAAACTGTGGTATGTAGCCGTAGATGATGATTATTGTTATATGCTGCCCTTATACCATTATCATTGGAGATATATATATATATTTTTTGTTCCATCTCCACACAGTCTAGCTTGGATGTATGATTCTGATATGTATAATAAATTTTGCATCGTAGACCCATATAAAGATTTCACGGTGACATCAAATGTTTAAAACTCTTAAGAGTTTAAATACTCTTTTGGTCCTCTTCCTAAGAGCTTAGGCTTTAAGATCAATGGTTTCTCAACATCATTTCAGACAAGGTTGACCATTGATCTTAAAGCCTAAGCTCTAATAGAAACCATTGATCTCACGGTTTAAATTGTTGAGATACTGGCTTCCCATTTCGGTTCCTTCTTCTGTTTCTTATCTGGTGGAGCATCCCCTAGATTATCTTGTGGGAGACGAGCAACATTGGACTCTTTTTTTGTGGTCGTTTTAAAGTTTGCTGATATTTTTTCAGGCTGGTTTCTTTCTGGTACAACACAGTCACCTATGGCAACAACATCTGGACAAACTCTCTCAACTTTTCTCCGTGGGGAAGCTCAAGGTAATACATTTACCCAGTTCTATCTCCTAGCTGGCTCGTTTGACATGGAAAATCTTTCATTTATTAGCTGTCTCTTGTTCTTCATACTGACAAAAATCATTTTCCGATTGTTATAGGTATCCTTGGACCCAAAAAGGTTTTTGGGTCTCGATGCAGTTGCAGATGCTGTTGAGTATCTTCATTCCGGTAAAAGTGTTGGCAAGGTATTTACTTTCGAAGAATCATATGCTCATCTTCTGCTTACCAATAATGTACCTAAAACTGCAACACCAATTATTTTACTTCTTCAATGAAATTCTGCAGGTGGTTGTTTGCATTGATCCAACCTTCACTCGCCAAACGGCGAAATTATGAGCAGTCCTCCTTCAATCTCCCCTCGAGACATAAAACTGGTTCAATTCCTCAAACAATTAAGTGCAAGTGGCAGTAAAGAAAAATAAACGATATGTTTACTGTATACATATCATTATCCATATGAGGTTTGAACCATTCTTGAAAGTTTTTAGGGGCTTGAAAGATCCACAGTAAAGATCTCAAGAAATAAAATGAAGCAGACTCTTGAAGCAGCTTATCTAACAGTCTGCTTTTTTCTTTTAAATTTAAAGCTTAAGATGATGCTTTTTTTATACCAAAGAATCTGATAAAACTACAATGAAACCACTGGATCTGGGTAACTTCTGAGCTTCTGCAAAAGTTAGTCTCGAGAGTTGGTTGCTGAATGAAAATGACTTTTATGCCTTGGCTTTTATGTTATAGTTAAGCCGCAAATCAAACCAAATCAAGTAAAGATGCGTGGATATTTTGACGTCATTGTACAATTTGTATTATATCTGATATCATTGTTTCTTTCAACTTAAAAAAATCTAAGTTTCTTTTTATTATTTCTATCCATGTCAAATTATGTTTTTCTCAGTCTGGACACCTTTTGCTCTCATTTTTGTCTATGTTGGACACAGTAGAACCATCTTAGTCATTTCTTACATCTCCTCAGTTGTTTCTAGAATCATTTTCTTTCTAATTTCTTCATTTCTAAATCTTTCTTCTAGTCCATCCATATATTCATCTAAACAGTAAACATCCTCGTATCAACTTTCTAATTCTAGCTTTCACGGCAGTAAAAATTTTGTAGAGAGAGTGCTCTTGATGAAGATACAGAGGGGTATTTTAGGCAAAATTCCACCAAAACATCAAAGACATTAAATCTTAAAAAGTTGTCAAATTTATACATAGTAAAAATGATTTTGTCATAAATAAATAAATAAAATCCTATAATTATTAGGATTCCACAGTGGAAATCCTGATCAAACCCTATAATATTGTTGAAACCAAGAGCTTAAACATGTAATAACATCTTGATTCCAAGAACCAACATCATTAACTCCAAGAGATAAAACTTCTAAACAAACCTTGGATCCATTTTTGTATATGATCGTATCAGCAAGTCTATTTGTAGCAACATTGGAGTCACAGCGATCGGAGCAGGGATCTGATGTCCAAGAAAGAGAAGACACTGAGATTTGTATAGTGCTTAAAAGCATCTACAAAAAGAAGAAACAAAGAAACAAATATAAAGAAGCAACCAAATGTCTGTGTAAGGAGGAATAATGCATTTCGTGAATAAAGAATTGCAGAAAAGAGAACTGCTCCAATCAAAGTACCACAATGTAACTAAAACACCTGGAGCTCGGCCTTCCAAGAGCTTTATGACCTATGCTGTCAAAGACGGTTGGCGAGGCAAGTCGTTTTGGAAATTCAATCCAGTCAACGCTGCCTAAATGCCACCCAAGCGCCGCCTTGACCAGTCGAACGACGGGTTGACTAGTCAAATATGCATAATTTTATCTAGTATATAAAGATTCATAACTTAAAAAACCTAATCAGCACCTTTAACAGCATAGTTTATGACAAGTAATTCAAGCCAAAAAGCTACTCAGTGCCATATCATATATATTATTTAAACATGTGCAAATAAGGGCAACGGAAGAAGTAATACACAAAATCGAAGATAAAGTGTACTCAGTGAGTCAGTGATTGATTCCTGTGATCTATAAGTAAAATAATCACAAGATAGAAACATGTGCAGAAATAAGTAACAAAGACAGAAACAATATTCTCTAACAAACACCATCAATTCTTTATTCCACGCATGGATGTCATGCATATAAGGAGTCCTAATGTAACTCAAGCTATATGCAGGAAATCTACTTCATGTCATATCATTCACAATACTTAAGTGCAATACATAATATAACTTGCACACCTTTAACAAAGTGCTGGCAATAGTAGGAAAACATGGTCACAAACACGGAATCTCAAAGCACTTGAAAGGATTCCAGCATCATCAACAAGGAAAATGGTGATGAAAGAGATACAGCTGCCTTGACAGGGCTCTCTATTGGTCCTGAAGAATTATAACCACAAAGATATCCAAGCGAACTTTGCGCTCCAAGCCTCCAACTGACTTCTTATGTTGGAACTTGAGGGAATTTACTTTGTGATCACCGATGTCACACAGTACTTAAATATGCCATACACTTTAGTCCCTATAAGTGCGTCTCCCACTATTTGGAAGGAGGCCATCCTTGGCCATTTCAGTAAGCACGTTGAGAACCGCATCCATGTTACCTTCTTTGTGATTGATTTCGACAAGCACTTTTGCAAGTTCAGCATCAGTAAGCCTACAGCTTCTTAGTATGTTCTCTATAACCTGGCTCAACTCTTCATTCATTCCTGCAGTGTTTAGAGCTTTCACCAGAACAATAATAGTCACAGTATGAGGAACCAAACCTGAATGGACCATTTTCTTGTACAGATCATATGCCTTCTGTACATTTCCAACTTTACCATGACCGTGAATAATAATGTCATAGACTGCTTCATGAGGCATGCGGTTTCTCTGAAGCATCAACTCAAAAACTCGATCAGCTTCATTCATCAAACCCTTCATGCAGAATCCCTTTAGAAGAGCTGCCCCATTTTTAAATTCATTATTAGTGCAATTCTCTACCAGTGTATTATAAATGACATCACTTGGGACAGACTCATCATAAAACAATTTGAGCAGAAGCTTCTTTGCTTCCACTGTCCGAGCCTGTTTATTGAGTCCATTAATAAGCACACTGTAGGTGACAACATCCGGTAGAAAGCCTTTCTGGATCATTTCATCATGCAGACGAAGAGCCTGAGGTATATTTCCTTCGGTACAATAAGCATTTATCAAGGTTGTATAAGTAAATTCATCCGGGGGCATACCTCTACTCAACATCTCTTGAAAAAGTTCACAGGCTTCAGTTATTCTCCTCTGATAACACAGACCATGAATGAGTGAAGAATAGGTAATGGTATCAGGTGAAACACCTTTCTCAACCATCTCCCGCTTTGTGTAGAATGCCTTATCCAACTCCTGATTTCTGCAAAACCCAGATATAATCGTACTATAGCTTACAACATCTGGGAACAACCCTTTCTTGTCCATACCCCGAATCACTCCTAGAGCCTCTTCCACTCTTCCCGCAATACAATGTCCCTTTATAAGAGCATTGTAAGTCACTATTGAAGGCAAAAATCCATTCTCAGTCATTTCATTCAAAAGCCTGTAAGCTTCATCCAAAACACCATGCTGTGAAAACCCATCAATCAATGTCGTATATGTCCTCTCATTAGGACGAAGCCCTCTAACACGCATTTGATCGAAAAACTCCATTGCCCTATTCAAATTCCCAGACTTACACATACTATTGATTAACGAAGTATATGTAACTACATTTGGAGATAACCCATTCCTCACCATCTCTGCATGCAAAACAAGCGCTTGGTGAAAATTTCCCTCCTTACAATGTCCATTCACCAGCGTATTATACGTCACCTCATCTGGGACTAACCCCTTCTGACTCATCTCCTTTAAAATCTCACTTGTCTCCTTCAACCTCCCTTGTCTACACAACCCATTGATGATCACATTATATGAAATCAAATTTGGTTCAATACCCTTCAAACCCATCTCTCTCAACAACTTAAAAGCATCATCAATTCTCCCCCACTTGCAATACCCATCAATCAACGTATTATACGTGACCACATTCGGTAAACAATTATTTTTATCCATCTCATTAATAAACCTCAACCCCATTTCTAAATTCCCCACACCACAAAATCCCCTAATCAAAACATTATACGTATACACATTTGGCGAAATTCTATTTTTACGCATCTCAATATAAAACTCCTCAGCAAATTTAACCCAATTATTTCCTCTAGACCTAATAATTGAATCTAAAATTGCATTATAAGATAAAACACCAGGCATAAAACCATGAGCCTTGGCTAAATTAACAATATTTACAGCTTTATCAATCATGTGTAAATGGGAATAAGATTTTACCACTAAATCAATTACAGCTGAGCTTGAGGTAGAATCACACAAATGGTAAGTCTCTTTGAGGCATGAAAAGACGAAATTGCCATCGTCAAGGGGTAAACTGACGGCGAGGTTCTGTGCTACGGTTTGGCCGGATTTGTAGAGCTTGAATTTGGTTAAAATTTGGAGGGTTAGGCATTTCAATTTGGGGGTAAAGAAAGGCAGGGGCTGAGCCCAATCGAGGAATTTTAGGGTTAGGGTTTGGTCGGATTGAGTTTTTAGGAGTAAATTGAAGGCGGCTTCAGGGGTAAAATCGGAAGAGAGAGAGTTTAGCTGGTATGGGTGGCGCTTGAGGAGTGTTAAAGCTTTGTCTGCTAATACGACGTCGGCTGTGGCTGAGACGGTGGACAGTGAACGGTGAATTCGAATATTTGGGAAGGGCATTCTCGGATCGAAAATCTCACCGGGTTTCGCAGAGGTTTTATTTTGGACCCAGCAATTATGTGAATTGTTATCAACATGGAATATTACATTAGGAATTTTTTTTTTAATAAATAATTGTTTTTTTTCATTGGAAATAAATAAATAATCTACAACTATCTAATCTAAACTATCTAGTCTTTTTTTTTTTGGATAACCGGGTATCCGGGCCAGCTTACGCGCACCTCGATTAATCCCCGGGACCTATGCCCCGTGCCCTCAGAATAAACTATCTAATCTAGTATATATAAAAGTTAAATATTTCTAAGCTTCCACATCGCTTCACGTGACGACTTCATATTAAAGTTATAAAATTGAATTAATAAATCTATTAAATAAAACCATATTACAATAAAATACATATTATAATTTATAAGAATTTTATTATAACAAGAAAACATATTAGATTATCTAATTAAAAAAAACACTATTAAATTATTTACAATTAACCTAATCTATACAATTCATTTTTTATTATTAAATTATAAAATTAAAATAATAAATTTTTAACATAAGAAACCTATTATAATATAAAAACATAACTTACTATTAAAGTAAGAAATCTATTAATTAATTAATATTTTAACTTATTATTATTAAATTATAAAAATAAAATAAAGAAACCTATTATAATAAGAAAATATATTATAATCTCTCATTATAATAAAAAACATATGTGATACTCAATCTCTAGTCTAACTTGTACAATTAATTTTGCATTAAATAAAAAATTTATTACAATAAAAATATGTATTATAATTTTATAAAACTGTATTATAATAATAAAATATATTATACTATCATATTATAATTAAAAAACACTATTAAATTATAAAATTAAATTAATAAATCTATTCCATAAGAACCTTATTATAACAATAAAACATAATATACTAAGTGATTAATTTTTGAATTATATCACAGATAATCCGGTAAAGAATATATATATATAATTTAAACATTTTAAGTTTTCTAATAGCATCAAATGACACATAATCTCTACAATTAATATTTTTTTATTAAATTATTAAATTAAAATAATAAATTTTTAACATAAGAAACCTATTATAATATAAAAACATAACTTACTATTAAAGTAAGAAATCTATTAATTAATTAATTAATTAATATTTTAACTTATTATTATTAAATTATAAAAATAAAATAAAGAAACCTATTATAATAAAAAAAAATATTATAATCTCTCATTATAATAAAAAACATACGTGATACTCAATCTCTACAACTAACTTGTACAATTAATTTTGCATTAAATAAAAAATTTATTACTAATAAAAATATATATTATAATAATAAAATATATTATACTATCATATTATAATTAAAAAACACTATTAAATTAATAAATCTATTCCATAAGAACCTTATTATAACAATAAAACATAATATACTAAGTGATTAATTTTTGAATTATATCACAGATAATCCGGTAAAGAATATATATATAATTTAAACATTTTAAGTTTTCTAATAGCATCAAATGACATATAATCTCTACAATTAATATTTTTTTATTAAATTATTAAAATAAAAAATATATTACAATATAAAAATATAATCTCCTATTAAAAAAATATAAATAATAGTCGTCTAGAAAACCTAATCAATTTTTTGGATTTCGGGTCTATTATTATTTATTATTTTATTTTGAATTATTTTTATAAAAAAAAAATTTCATGAATTTTTTATTATTTATTGTGCTTTAGGATGCAGACTCTGACTATTGGCTCTTACATAATGAATTAGAAATATTATTTGAGAATTGTGAGACAAACGAATGAGACATAAATATTAGGTGTAAGTAAATCAATTACCTCAATTAGACTATAAAACCGACAAGATCCAGAGTATTTACAATATCAATACCTAAAATATATGTTCAATCTGCACAAAGTGTGGACCCATCCTCATCGCGTCATGTGTTGGCTTCATATTAAAGTTATAAAATTAAATTAATAAATCTATTAAATAGAAATCATATAACAATAAAAATACATATTATCTTATTAGAATAAAAAAATACTATTAAATTATCAACAATTAACCTAATCACCACAATTAATTTTTTATTATTAAATTATAAAATTAAAATATCTCTACAATTATTTTATTATAAAATTATAAAATTAAAATAATAAATTATTAACATAAGAAATTTATTACAATAGAAAAACATAATCTACTATTAAAGTAAGAAATCTATTAATTTAATTAATATTTTAATTTATTATTGTTAAATTATAAAATTAAAATAAAGAAACCTATTATAATAAGAAAACATAATACAATCTCTTATTAAAATAAAAAATATATATGTGACACTTAATCTCCACAATTAACCTGTACAATTAAGTTTTTATTATTAAATTATAAAATTAAAATATCTTTACAATTAATTTTGTATTAAATAAAAAAAAAAACCTATTATAATAAAAATATATTATAATTTTATAAAAACTGTATTATAATAAGAAAACATATTTTACTGTCATATTATATTTAAATAAACACTATTAAATTAATAAATCTATTAAATAAGAATCTTATTATAATAACAAAACATATTATACTATTTGATTAATTTTTGAATAATATCACAAATAAATCGACAAAGAATATATAAGTTGAACATTTTTAAAATTTCTCATTGCGTTACATAACACATATATTCTCTATAATTTAATTTTTTATTACTTATTATAATAAGAAGATATGATATAATCTTCTATTAAAATAAAAAAATATATGTGGCACATAATCTCTACAATTAATATTTTTATTATTATATTATAAAATGAAAATAAAAAATTATTAAAATAAAAAATATATTACAATATAAAAATATAATATCCTATTAAAATAAGAACTTAAATAGTAGTCGCCCATAAAATCTAGACATTTTTTTTGGATTTCGGGTCTATTGTTATTTTTTATTTTATTTTGAATAATTTTTATAAGTTTTTTTTTATTTCATGAATTTTTTATTATTTATTATATTTCATGATGTAGACTTTGACTATTAGCTATTACACAAAAAATTAGAAATATTATTTGAAAACTGAAAGACAAACGAATGAAATATAAATATTACGTGTAAGTAAATCAATTATCTCATTTAAACTATAAAATCGACAAGATCCGAAGTATTTACAAGATCAATACTTAAAATATATGTTCAATCACACAAAGTGCGGGCCCTGTACTAGTTGTTATAAAAGAATAAAAAATAAATATCTTGTGAAGTTGCAGATTTTATTAATTGATTAGAAAGACTATTAAAGTAATAGTAGATCATATATTTATCATACTCTCTCTTGAGTCCTACCACTTTAATTTCACACAATTTATTTGATATTTGGATATGTATAACATTGTCTCATTAAAATCTTGCCGGTAAAACCTAATGAGATTAAAAACTGGTCGAAGTAAAAATAATACAATGCACTTATATTTAAGTATAGTTCTTCAACTCTATAAATATCCTCCCATGATGAAATCTCCCCCTCAGAAGATATTATGATGCGACATTGAATAGGCCATCTAGTCAAGTTATTTGGGCTTCTTTTACAAGTCAATCTTGGCTCATTCACAAGAAAAATGGCATTAGCTTAGCAAGCTATTGATAAATCACCCCTCGAATGACCATCCAGTCCGTTCAAATGACCAACACATAGGCAAATCTCATTCGAATGAGCTTTCGATCCAAGTAAATGAGATTTTATTATTTCATGTTTTCCTTTTAATTGATTTTTATATTTAATTATAATATCCTATACTTTATGGCAGATAAGTCAGCCCATGTTAGTTTGTATTTTTGTCATTGGGTTTAGTATTATGATTTTCCTTATTATGGATAAATTAGGTGATGTGATCCAGAATGAGCTCTGTTTGTTGGGTCAAGTTAACTTGAAGTTGTGGCTGATTGCATGGCTTGGTCAAATTGGTGTATTTGAGTCATTTTGGTGGATTTGGAGATTCATTGGGTTCTGGAGTTTGGTCCATGCATGAGACATTATGTGAATGTGTTAAGTTTTGTCGCAAAATACGTCAAATCAATCAATCAAGAATGCACGATTTTACCGTGGTTCGCCGGAAAGATTCCCGACTACATCCACGTTGAACTCCGGAATAGGGAGCTCGCTGCACTAATCAATTTCAAGATTACACACGGAATCTTGAATCCGTTTACAAATTGTAATTCCCCAAATCTCACAAAGAACCCTAATCTCTAAAAGTGACAATCTCTCAAATTCCCAATTGAAGATTACACTAACTTGGACTAGGAAATAGGCTCAACACTTAGCCAAAATAAGGGAATACAAATAATGAAAACCTCTCCTAATTCTCAACCTAAGTGGCCTTTATATAGGATGAGCAAATACATGTAATTGGGATAACGGCAAGGATTGCGCCACGTGTCCCTTATCCAACGGATGATAATGCTTCACATTTTACAATCTCCACCTTGAAGCCAAAAAACACCTATCACTCCCAATCATACACAACGACACACTAAGGCCAATATAGCACAGCAAACCCACCTACTCACATCATCGCTCATGTCGGCTGCAAGGTCAGCCAACCCCCACCTGCAACAGCTTCATGCAGTGGGAGAGTTTGGTTGCAGTCACAATCTTTGTCCCCATGTCCGATGAGTTATCTTCTGTTGGAACCTTCTTAATCTCAATCTTACCGCTTGAGATAATTTCCCGCACAAAATGGTACTTCACATCCACATGCTTGGTTCTCTCATGATGTACTGAATTCTTGCTTAGATATATTGCACTCTGCAGCTGTCGTATTTTGGTTAAGATACCCTGAAGCCAAATTGCTTCCTTGAACACATCAGTTATGGCTATATACTCCGCTTCGGTAGTTGACTTTCTTAAGTCTCTGTCACCTGCAAACTCAGAATCAACACACCCTACAAAATCTAAAGCGTTAGATTTGTTAAAACATAAGCCATAATCAATAATAGTATTCAAGTATCTTAACAACCATTGTAAAGCACTCCAGTGTGCTCCACCTGGTTTAGACATAAACCTACTCAATAAAGATACAACATATGACAGGTCAGGTCTAGTACTAATTCTGACATACATCACAGAACCAATAGCATTAGCACAAGGTACATTTCCCATTTTAATCACCTCAGGTCTAGTACTAAGAGAAGACATCTCCTCTTTTATAGCCGCTTCCCATTCAAGTTTATGGGTAGACTTCAATGCCTCTCCTAAGCTAGCAGACTCAACCCCATTAATTTCATAACTTGATATTAATGCACAGAAATACAAATCATTGGTTGAGTAATCATACCTGGTAGGAGGCCTTACCTGCCTCCTACTTCTGTCTCTTGCTAGCTGGTAGTTGGCCAATGTGTCTTGAGGTGTTTCATCATGCTGCACAGTTTGATCCAGTTGATCTACTGTGTCCTCTTCAATTTGTTCTTGTATCTCTGCTACTTCATTTCTGTTTTCCTCCTGGTTATTTCTCCTGGGCTGGGTGTCCTCAGATGTCTCCGTGCCTGACATGTCACCAACTTGCTCAGCGGTCCTTGATGTCCCTGGCTCCACCTGCATCTGAGCTCCACCTGCAAAATCAAAATCTGCTAGATCCTTTTCTAAGGCACCTGCATTTTTGTTAGTAGATTTACAAGGAAAACAAATTTCATTGAATATAACATCCCGACTAACTATGACTTTGACTCCAGGTGATTCCCTTTCCCATAACCTATACCCTTTTGTCCCTTCTTGGTATCCTAGGAAAACACACTTGATTGACATCAGTTCAAGTTTACCTATGGACTGGTGAGCATAGGCTTCACAGCCAAATACTCTAAGGTGTGCAAGCTTATGAGCTCTACCAGACCAGATTTCCTATGGTGTCTTAAACTGAACTGAACTGTTAGGACTAAGGTTAATCAAATGAGTAGCAGTATTGAGGGCTTCACCCCAAAAGGCCCTCGGAAGTTCGGAAGAAAATAAAAGACATCTGATCTTTTCTAATAAGGTTCTATTCATTCTTTCCGCAACTCCATTCTGTTGAGGGGTGTTTCTAACAGTCCTATGTCTCAGGATACCCTCACTAGTACAGTATTGATCAAACTCAGTATTACAAAATTCTAAGCCATTATCTGTTCTCAAGACTTTACTTTGTTACTAGTTTGATTTTCTACCAATACTTTCCATTCTTTAAATCTAGTCAAAGTTTCATCCTTTGATTTTAGTAAGAATGTCCATACCTTCCTATTGTAGTCATCAACAATAGAGAGGAAATAATTCTTACCCCCATGTGTCTGGACCTTTGCTGGTCCCCACAAATCACAATGTAGATACTCCAGACTCGCCTTTGACAAGTGAATTCCAGTTGGGAAGCTCTGTCTGTGCTGTTTGCCCAACACACAGATCTCACAAAACTCAAGTGGCTTCAACTGGTCCTTTCCAAATTGTCCCTTCTTGCTGAGTACCTGCATTCCTTTCTGGCCTATATGGCCAAGTCTCAAGTGCCATATATTAGTCATATCAACATTAGAAGTTAAAGCAGAAATGGGTTATCCGAGAATACATGTTGGCCATTTAGAACATACAATCCATTTCTCTTAATACCAGTTAGGATTAGTTTATTACCCTTAGATATGTGCATGTTTCCTTTATGTGCTTTATATGTGAAACCTAATTCATCTAGTGTTCCTAGTGATATCAGGTTCCGTTTCAAGTCAGGTACATATCTAACGTCAGTAAGAATCCTAACTTTACCATCATGGAGTTTAAGTGTTGTGTCCCCAACTCCCTGTATCCTACAAGTATTGTCATTACCCATATACACAGTCCCTTGGTCAGAATTTCTAAAGTTGACAAACCAGTCCCTATACGGACTCATGTGAAAAGAACACCCGGAATCCAGAATCCATTCTCTACTAATGTGATCCCTACACACAGTCAATGCCTCAGATAGGCACATCGACTCCTTTTCGGCAGCCACAGTGGCACTGCCTTCATTTTCCTGTTCCCTCAGGAACTTATAACAATTCCTTTTAAGGTGTCCCATCTTTCCACAATGATAGCACTTCTTGTCACTATCTTTATTCTTATCATGTTTGTTCTTTTTCTTGCCTTTAGGTTCTTGGTTACTAGTCTGATGATTATTAGGACCATTATATTTCCTTCATTTTTACCTTTCACGAATAAGTTCGCTCCTCCTCTCCTACTGGTTCTAAGTTCTAGCTCTCTAGCCCTTATACCAGATATCACCAAGTCTAGCCTAGGTACAACTCCTGTGTACTGTAGAGAATTCTTAACGAAACTATATTCTTCAGGTAATGCATTTAAAAGTATCATAGCTTCGCTAGAGTCTCCTAGGGCTTGATCAGTTCCTTTAAGGATTTGAGTCATTTTCGTGAATTCATCCAAATTATCATCAATCGACTTACTAGTATCCATCTTGTAATTAAACAAATTTCCTTTTAAGAACACTAAATTTGGTGCAGAAATAACAGAATAAAGAGATTCAAGTTTACCCCAGAGTTGAATGGCAGTGTCCATTCCATCAACCTTCCTGATGACCGAATCTCCCAAGTGGAAGAAGATCAAGTTGTACGCCTCTTCCAGGATTTCAACCTTCGTTTCCTTTTCCATCTTTGGCCACTTTTCTGGATCCGGTTCCAGTGCCAAAGCCACCTTATGGTGGGAAAGCAAAACTTTCATTTTCTTCTTCCATGTGGTGAAATCCCCTTTTCCGTCAAATATCCCAATGTCGAGTCTCATGGTCGACATTTCTGTTTCTTTCACAGTAATCACCCGATGAAAATTCCGCAATCACTCTCGGCAATTACTCCCCAAACTGCCTTAAGTTTGACAGAATCTAAATCTCCCAACAAGGCAGCAAATTACAACACACACAGGCCCTCAATTCCGCAACACAGTGACTGTAACAGTTTCACACCCAGAAGCAATTCAATTTGGCAACACACAGTTGATCAACCAAAACAGTAATCGGTCAGTACAAAATCAATTTCACTCAACAGCCCAATTGACTTCGACACTTAATCAGCAAATTCCTAAACACCTTAGCGCCAACTCACAGAGACTTAACCTCCAGAACTCACACCAGAACACACGCCAAAAACACACACTTTGCAACACACAATTTGCAAATGGCTTATTTACCCATACAAATCCAAAATCGGCAGCCACAAATCACACCCTGCAATTCAAACTTAATACCCAAATCTGGCAACCAGTATCCAGAATCCACCCAATCTCTAAGCCTTAAACGCCCCAAGAACAATTCCACAAACTCTTGGCCGATTTTGGTCTTGGTCACAAGTCTTGTTCTCGGCCGAGCTGTTGATTGTTGCAGTCCTTCAATTTCGGCAAACCCAGAAGATGGATTTTGGTTTCAAGATTCGGCTGGGCTCTTCAATTCTTGTTGTCGTATAGGTGTTCTTGATTTCTTGCCCTTGATCATTCAACACGGGCTCTGTTCTCTGATCTTGTGTTTGGTCGGCAGTGGTTTAGATTGTGTTACGGCTGTGTTCTTCTGATCTTTGATGGCTCCTCTGTTTTTTTTTTCTTTGATTTGCGTCGATAACTCTTGTTAATTTGACAAGAAATTAGGGATTCTTCATCTGCCGAATGATGAAGGAGATTGATTGCTTTTGGGCCTTGATCTTGAGTAGGCAGATCACCCAAAGAATTCGGCCCACTGGATCAATTGTTAATTCTGTTTTTCGATCTTGGGTCCTGCTTGTCTATGGCTTCTTGATTATAGATCTCTTCAATTTCGGCCCACTGGATGCTCAATGCTCTGATACCAATTGTTAAGTTTTGTCGCAAAATACGTCAAATCAATCAATCAAGAATGCACGATTTTACCGTGGTTCGCCGGAAAGATTCCCGACTACATCCACGTTGAACTCCGGAATAGGGAGCTCGCTGCACTAATCAATTTCAAGATTACACACGGAATCTTGAATCCGTTTACAAATTGTAATTCCCCAAATCTCACAAAGAACCCTAATCTCTAAAAGTGACAATCTCTCAAATTCCCAATTGAAGATTACACTAACTTGGACTAGGAAATAGGCTCAACACTTAGCCAAAATAAGGAATACAAATAATGAAAACCTCTCCTAATTCTCAACCTAAGTGGCCTTTATATAGGATGAGCAAATACATGTAATTGGGACAACGACAAGGATTGCGCCACGTGTCCCTTATCCAACGGATGATAAGGCTTCACATTTTACAGAATGCTTTATTATGTCTAAAGCAATATTGGAATGGGTCTAGGACGTGCATGGGCTGCCTTGATTGATTTTGGACTTTATTTCCGAATGGTGCATTAGCGGTGGCGGGATTTATGCAGTCTTCGTATTTTAGACGTAACTTTCTCGTCCGATATCCGATTTTGGTGATTCAAGTTGCATTGAAAAGAGAACTCGTAGATCTACAACTTTGAAGTTTTCATCAAAGTCCAGTTCGGATTCCTTCATGGTCTAAATTAGGACGCAATGTATCCCTATAGTTTTTATATTTTATATTTTTTTAAGTTATGTATTGTTTAAGTGTTGGGCTGAACATTAATTAAATTAAAAAGCACATGTACGAAATTTTCAAGTATTTTATTATGGTTTTATTATATTTTGGTAGAATTAGAGTTAGCCACCTATTTAAAGGGGCATTATTCATTGTAATGGATAATTAACCAATAATATATCTTTTTACAAAATAAATTGACTTGTGTCATCTTGAGGGAGTGGATTCTTCCTTGGTTTTACGGAACAAAAGCTTATCAACGTGTGGCAAGCGTTGTGGCGCTGTATCGCTGTTCAGGATTCTCCAAAGAAATAAAGAAAAGTTTTTAAGGGCAATGTTCCTTAAGGGTTGGACTTGATCTTGGAAGGATTTTGTTCTTACAAAATCAAGATTCGCGGTTCTTGGGGCTTAGAACATGTGGAGAGGTTTGCTTGGCTTTGTTCCAGGCAGGTTTCTATCATTAGGGTTAATCACTTTATAAAATGGATATTATTTTATTTATTTCAACATCCTTCTTTTTTATTATTAAAATATTTGCTTGAACAACTTGAAAATGTTCCTATCTTTAATTCATGATTGAACTTGGACTTATCAAAGATTTACCACCAACCTTTGTGGTATTCTTCACTCGACCAAACGTTTGTGAAATGGGTTTCCAATGAGTTTAGTATTTTCGTATCACTATATTATTGGAACAGAATTTCATCATATATGAGGCAATCCATCCGATCTGAATTGAGATATTTGGAATTACAATATGATCGTCAGGGCCGGTCCTGAGTTTTTGGGTGCCCGATGTGAAGGTTCAAAATGTGCCATTTTTTATTACGAAAATATGTTTAAAAAAAATATTTAATGAGGGCTGGAACCCAGTCGAAGCTGGGGGGCTCGGCCCTCACGCCCAAATTATATTGCTTAAGAAAATATACAAGGGGGGGACATAGTACCTAAACCCCGACAACAAAAAATACAATCATATACAACCATTCCTAGCAAAGCTCCTTGAAATTTCAACCTTTAATAAATTGTCTTCTAGCATTTTTTGAAGCAAGATCATCAATTATATCATCATACTCAAAGTCTTCAATCTCATCCTTTTCAATGCATAAGATTGCTAATCCATTTAGCCTATCTTGAGTCATGGTGGTCCGCAAGTAAGATTTTAATAATTTCAATTTGAAAAACTTCTTTCTGCAGATGCCACGGTCACAGGTACAGTCAATAGTACACGATAAACAATCATAACATTAGGACACGTGTTGGTTTCTTTACAAAGTTTGCTATTTCCATGGATGTCCAAGGGTTATTAGAGAGAAATGCTTCTTCAGGTAACATCATTTGCAACACCTGTAATTCAGAACATAAGTCCGCTCCATCTATATCCATGGTATTTCCATGTTTCAAATGTGCTTCAAGATTCATACAATTTTCTTTTAACTGTTGATCATCCAATGAAATTAACTTCGGTGCATCAAACAAGAAGCCAAAAATAGATTCAAAAGCCTTTAACTGTTCAAATCTGTTTTTCAGTTGAGAAAGAGCAATGTCCACTATAACAAGAAAATAATCTGTTCTAAATGATTCTTCAACAGACTGTTGTTCCCTCTCATTACCATCAACTTCATCATAATGTCTTTTCTAAACATACTTAATGTATAAAGCACAAACGATCAAACGTCTTTTCAAATTCCTCTATCAAACAACAACTTAATTCATAAATTTAGATTGGAAAATATGCATATAATATAAAGAACAATAAAAAATATCGATAAATTGATATTCAGGAATATCACATAAATATTTAAATGGGAAAAGAAAACTCTAAATCAACTCCTACTTGCTTCTGATTATTAATAAAGCTCACAGAAAAAGCAAACATTTAACCTGAAAATCAATAAAATATGATAATGACTAAAACGAATCATACCACGTCTGCGAAAATAATTTCAAGCTCCTCGAAAAAAATTTCTTTGCGCCGATTATACTCTGCAGCTGTCTGGACAATTAAAAATTAGAAAAAGTATTAACATCCATTGAGATTTATATTCTACCCCAGTATATAAATTACGAAAAAATCACAGAAACAATGATTTTCTAGTTTGGCCTGACTCACAATCCACATAGTAATAGAGGAAAGCATTTCTTTTGGTGCCCTTTTGGCCTTGGGCCCTGGACAGCAGCCCTTGTGGCACTGTCCAATACGTGTCTTAATTTATTTATTTTTCGTTTATTTAATTGTTGTTCATTCTTATTGTTTCCATGTCATTAAATTAAAAAAACAACAATTTTACAATTCATAAATTCAGTATTCTGTGTTTCGTTTGTTTTTATTTCGTGTTGATTTTATGTTTCTTGTCTGAGTCATTTTTATTATTCAAATGCATCAGGGTAACATCAAGAAGCAAATTTGCAATCCACAGGGTCTTAAAAACACCATTGTCGCATCTTTTACTTGCTTGTTCTTTACGTTCTTAAGTCTTGCGTGTGTTATTTGCATTGCATGTTCGAATATTATTCCATATCATTCGAACAATAGTCCGCAGTTGATACGCGTGATCTATACCCACTTATTCATATATTTTTAGCTTACTAATTTGCTAAGTTTCGTGTCATTTAATGTATTTTGGAATTTGTTTTATGTTTTTATTAATAGGAAGCATTAAGACATGGACTTTGGAGCAGTTGTAAGTGTTTTGGGACCCTACGGACGCATCGGAAGCACGCAAGAAGAGCGAAAAATACAGAAAATAACATACCAGAAATTGTGTATGGCGTCGCGACGCCCCTTTAGTGAGCTGCCATAGTGAAATCCCGAGAGTTAGGCGTCACGACGCTGCGACATGAGCCCAAAATCTTTAGAAATTATTATTTTACATGCACAAGGACTCCAAGACTTTCCTATAAATATAGAGGCTCGTCCAAAACTATAGAGGGGAGGTTAATACACAACTCAAGACTCAAAACATATATTTTTAGAGAGATCCAAAGAGAAAGATTGAAGAGCGACAAGAGGAGACAAAATCGGTGACTTCCGAAGACGAAGAGATTCGATTTGGGTTTAATCTTCTAATTTATTCCTTTAACTCTAATGATTTCTATTAGATTCATGACCATGCTTTCATTTTTTTATTATTTAGTCATGAACTAAATTTATTATTTTAGAGGATGATGTAACCAATGCTTGAACCTATGTGTTGTTTGCCAATTTGATTTTTATGAAGTTTTAATTAAGTTTATTTATATTCTCTTGCATTTAATACTTCTTGTTTGTTGGCTACAAATTGAGATGACGCATGTTTAGAATCTATCACTCGGGAGATGAGATTTTGAATATGATCTATAGAATATAATTTAGAAGATTTGTAGAATTAGGGAAAATCTATAATCCTCTTTGAAGTCATTAATAAAGAATCACAGAGTATAATGAATTGTTAATTACTAGATTTTTATAGGGATATCGAAGTCGGTAATTGATAATATTTTCACTCGGCACTCGGGAGAGGGAGTTAGAATAATTTAGGGTTCTTGACTTATAAACAATGCAACTGAATAAGAATTGATTGGCATAACAAATACATAAGAGATAACTAGGTGAAATCAGACTCTAGAATCTCTCTCTTCTTGGATTATCTTAATTAAACGTTTTAATATCTCGTTTCTTTAGTTTTTAGTTTTAATATTAGTTTATTCCAAATTTAGTTGCTTTCTAAATAAAGTTAGGTTTACTAATTATAGTACTTAGTGTGAATTGAATATAATCCCTATGAGTTCAAAACTCTTTTACTTATCTTTACTAAAACTTGATACCGTACACTTGTGGTACGATATAAAGTATCACAATACATTTTTGGCGCCGTTGCCGGGGATTGTTAATTTAATTAACATTAATACTATTACCAAATAACCTTAGCTTTAATTTAGATTTATTATTATTATTATTGATATTTTTATTTTGGTATTTTTTCTTGTCATTTTGTGCTTCAGTGAATGCGAAGATCCACAAGTCTTGACTCACTTTTGTTTGATCCATGAATAGAAAGAACAACAAGGAGACTAAGGAAATAAAGGAAATTTGAGAAAGAAGCAATGACGGCTGAAAATATAGAGAACAACCCACGACAGGTAGCAATCAGAGATCATTTTAAACCAGTCATTAACGATAACTATTTTGGGATTGCGCACCCACTAATCAATGGCAATAACTTTGAGCTGAAACGTGCATTGATCAACATGGTGTAAAAGAACCAGTTTAGGGGTTCAACTATAGAGGATCCCAACGTTCATTTAAAGATGTTCTTGGAGATAGCAGATACAATAAATATGAATGGAGTCACTAAAGAGACCATCATGCTACTATAACATCCGGTAATCCGGCGACTTGTACGTTACTAGAGGTCAACGAATACTACGTTATCGGAGACATGATATATGATAAAAATCATGTTTAAGCATGTATGAGCTCATTGAAAGACTTTTTGAATATTCAGCAAAATTCTCACAGTTCCGATACGGAATTTATTCCAAGGTAAAATCCAGACAGCCCTTAGTATTTGGGGCATAACTTTTTCATACGAATTTTGATTTTTATTAATTTTATATCTTTGGAAATATAAGATCTACACCTACAATTTCCGTGTTGAACATTTTTCCAAATTCGAACCCGAAGTAGGTCAAAAATCGTGATATTCTTGATTGCTATAGTGAAATTCGAGAATTTACTAGAAATGAGTGATGTGACAAGTTTTAGACCATTCATTTACAAACAAAAATCTCTCCTAAATACTATAAATAGCAGGAACTATTTATTATCTTCTCTTCTTCCTCAAGTCACGGTTTTGACTCCAAAAATAACTTCAAATTTTTTTCTTTCTCATGCCAAGTGGTGAAGGAAAAAAATTAATGAGCTCAAGCTCCCTTCATGCAAGTAAGCTCTCTATCATCTTCCTCTTTTCTAGTTTCAGTTTTGAACTTGAATTTTAGAAGCCCTAAATTCGTACTTTATGAACCCTAGGATTTGGATTTGCTTAATTATCTTTGATTAAGTTGCTAACATGCATGATTGTGCATTTCATGATAATATAAGAATGGAATTGTGCATTGCATGTAAAAAACGGTCGAATGTGTCATTATTTTTAGAGAATGAGTTGTTATTGCTTTGATGGAAATTAATGATTAAGCTAGGAATAATGTGTATTATGAGAAGAATTTGATTTAGTGTTGAAACTTTTAAGGCGTATGCATTCTTTGATCTAATATTATATAAGAGGTTGGATATTGGGGTTGGTTCTTGAATATAGATATTGAAATTAAAAGATTGTTTATGTATTTTATATGCTGAAATATCTGGTGGCAATGACCTTATTAAATTAAGTTAAGAGAGTGGTGAAATTAGTATGTTGGGCAATAAACTTTAACAAAATTATATTCTGGACATGTCATAAATAATAGGTTGTAACTTGCGTTTTTGATATCCAAATGATAAACCGTAAACTTTTAAGTAAAATAGAGATATAGGAGAATAACATATCCAAAACTTAGAATTTTTGGACTTAAGATGAGACCAGACCGAATTTTTGAAGTTGGGTAACTTGCTGCCCCTATGCCAGTTTTTCAGATGGATAGCCCCTGAACTTTAGCTTATAACTTGAGTTTCTGAAGTTGGAATCATGATCGGTAAACTTATGGATAAACCAGATACATAAGGGAATAATATATCCAAAAATCAAAATTTTTGGACTTAGCATGAAGCCAAACCGAATTTTTGAAATTGGGTGACCTGCTGCCAATATACCCAGTTTTTGTTTCCATCCCAATTAGTTGCAGTGAATTTTTGAAGTTAATCTTTGAGCAGAAGATTTTAACGATTGGGCAGAATTTGGAATTTCGCTATCATACTTGCGTAACTCGAAACCTAAGCCGTAAAATTCATAGGCAGCATAAATATCTCATATATTCATAAAGTTTAAGAGTCCATGCATTACATTTTTTTATGCCATATGAAAATATTTCGAGTTATAGAAACTAGCAGTTGTTTTGGCTTTATATCGACGTCATGATACTCGATGATCCTCCACACTGTGTACCGCTCTCGATTTGCCATAGCACAGTGAATGAATGCTTTGTTTTATGTTTTTTTTTTACTTATGCTTTAAAATTATTTTCATGTTTTGAGGTTTTAAATTGAGAAAAATATGCATGATGATTACATGTTTCCATCTCAGCGCTTGTTTACTGTTTTTATGATTGCTAAACTATCTATATGTTTCCGCTGAAATGATTGATTGATGCTATATTTTCATCCCGACACTTGTTGCATGTTTTATATTTTTATGTCTCATCATATGTTTCTGCCGCAGTGCTTGTTAGTATCTCGTCCATCTGAAATGGTATGACCCGATTCCTTATCGGCAAGAGATTGTTCATTCATCGCTCAGTCTATGCGCGTGACTTGGGCGTTGAGCGCTTGATATGTTTTTAACGATGCATGCATGAAAAATAGTTTTACGGATATGTTTTGGATTTTTCTTATGGTTTTGTTATTTTCAGTATCCCCTCACCAGGTCATTCAAACGATCTGACCCCCCACTCTCAGATTCTTTGTTTTGTAGGTTTACCCGGAGGACGAGTTCGAGACGATGGATACTGATGACAGTCACTAGGGTGCTTGGGTCTAACAGATTGAGTACATAGTTACAGTCCAGTCAGAGTTATAATACAGTTGCATGCTTACACCTGAATTGAATAAGTCGTTGTAATAAATTAAAAGTGTCTGGTACAAAGTTGTAAAGAGAAGTATATTTGAGTCTACTATTATAGGTATTAAATTACATTGCATATTGTCTATTTGGGCTATGGTCTCATGTATGAATTAACATTCGAGATAGAGATGTAAGATGGATTATAGACAGAAATTTAGAGGCTTAGGGGGATAAATCAGTATATTCCCTGCCGGTAGCATCTCCAGGAGAGGGATGTACAGCTACGCTTATTCCCATTCTCTTTAAGGGATAAAGCAATGGGTTGGCTGCAATCTATTTTGATGGGGAGCATCATGACATGAAAGGATATAGCTAAAATATTTCTTGTGAGGTTCTTTCCACCAGCTAAATCAGCCCAACTGAGAACATAAATTAGCATATTTAGGCAGTTGGAGATTGAGAATCCGTATGAGGCATGTGAGCGCTTTAAAGACCTACTTAGGAGGTGCCCACAATATAATTTTGAAGACTGGGTTCAAATTCAGTTATTCTACAATGGGTTGAATGGTCCAAACATGACCATGGTCGATGCAGCTGCTGGAGGAATTTTGTTCAAGAAATCTGCTGAAGACGTCTATGCTTTATTAGATGAGATGGCCATCAATAACTTCCAATGGCTAAATGAACGCACTATTGTACCTAAGGTGGCTGATATATATGAGGTGGATCATATTGTTGCACTTACAATTCAAGTGTCACCCATCACGACTCATCTAGCATCATTGACCAATCAATAGGGCCAACCATCTATTGAAGCTGCTGCTACTAATAGAATGATCTTACCTGACAAAGGATATGAGCAAGTCCAATATGTGAACAATCAGAACTTCAACAACTATAGAGGCAATCCTATGCCTAACTATTACCATCCGAACTCGTCATATGCCAATACAGAGAATGTCTTGCAACCTCATACTGGCTATAATAATCAAAGAGCTGAGCAGAAACCTTCATTAGATGACCTCATGAGCACGTTTGTTTCTAAAACTTCAGAGAGGTTTGAGAAGAATGAGTCGAGGGTGAACAACATTGAAACACATATGGGCAATATAAGGGCAACGATGAAGCCCTTAGAAGTACATATTGGGTAGATTGCTTCTTCTATGGCCAATCAATAGAAATGGGTGTTTCCTAGTAATACTGAAGTCAACCCCAAAGAGCAGTGTCAATCCATAACCCTCAGGAGCGGAAAAAAGATTAAAGACACCTCTCAGGACTTAGGCAGTAAAGAAAAAGAAGCGATATTTTAGGAGGAAACATTAACAGAAGAAGAGAACATTGCAATAGCTCCTCCATATATGCCACCATCCATCCCGAAGAAACCTTTGCCATACCCTCAGCGCTTTCAAAAGAAGAAATTGGATGATCAGTTTGTTAAGATCCTAGACATCTTTAAAAAGATCCACATCAACATCTCATTCGCAGATGCTTTGGAACAAATGCCAAACTATGTGAAGTTTATAAAGGAGATGATGTCTAAGAAGAGGAACTGGCTAACTTTGAAATAATATCACTTACAGAGGAGTGTAGTGCCATTATACAAAAGAAGCTCCCTCCAAAATTGAATGATCCAGGCAGCTTTACTATACCGTGCACTATTGGAAATCGATATTTTGGTAAAGCGTTATGCGATTTAGGTGCTAGTATCAATCTCATGCCCTTATCCATCTACAAACAGTTGGGCATAGGTGAGGAAAAGACAATCACGGTCACATTACAACTAGCAGATATATCTCTCACTACCCACGAGGAATAGTAGATGATGTCTTGGTTAAGGTGGATAAGTTTTACTTTCCTGCATATTTCCTTTTTTTTTGATATGGAAGAGGATAATGATGTCACAATCATCCTTGGGAGACCTTCTTGGCAATAGGCAGAGCGAACATTGATGTGTAAAAAGGTGAACTCAAAATGAGAGTTCAAGATGAAGAAGTCACCTTCAGTGTTTTCAAAGTCATGTCGAGTCCTCAAGGTAATGTAGAATGTCACAGGTAGATATTGTAGAGAAGATAGTTGCAAACACGCAGGGTGAACCAGTATTTCAGTAACCTACTAGCATAATGTAGCCGTGCATAAAAGAAGATCCTCCACAGCCAAAACTGCAGCCATTCCCAAAATGCCATAAAAAGAGGAAATCCAGAGTCAATGCTCACTTGAAGATGATCATTGGAAAGCTAAAAAGATGGTCGAACCAATTTTACCATATGTGCAGTCAACAATTTCAACCATCAGTAGACCCTGGAAGACCATCAATGGATAAATTACCACAACCTGCCAAGCTGTATTTTTCATGTCATAACAACCGGTGGATACCAAAGAAGAAGGCAGATGAGACTATCCGGTCTGCTACATTGAAGCCACCATGACCATTTAGGTGGTTACGTCTGGTTGAAGGCGTTAAACTTAGAGCTAGCGGGGAGGCAACCCTTGCATTTATTTATTTTTATTTTATTTTCTTTATTTTATTTTATTGTGTTATTTGTTTTTTTTATTAGTTTGCATGCTATTTATGCAGGTATTAGCGCAACCCACACAACCCGCGCAATCAAATTCTGACCAGCAAGAGTCTGATCAACTCCATGCACGGTAGTGTTGTTCCTTACTTTTGTTTCTTTATGTTTATCTTACATTGAGGACAATGCAAGTTTTAAGTTTAGAGGTGTAAACATATAGTGATAGTTTCTGCCAATTTAAAAAAAAAATTATTTTTTGTTTTTAATCCTTGATAATAAAGCGTAAGTCTAATGATGAATTTTGTTTGCTTTCGATGAAGTCTTAGAAATGATAAGTTCCCAATTGATTTTTATCTAATATCTTGAGTAGGTGATCTAGGTTAGACTCGTAAGCACTTACCAATAGGTTTTTAGTAGTAAGAACCTAGGTAGTTGACAAAATGACTAGTTGAAGAAATTGCTTGCCGATGAATGACCGTTTGCTTAGATATCTATCTCGATTTGCTAGTGTTATGATGTATGGTATGGTTAAAAACAAAAGAAGAAAAGTTGATTGAAAAATATGAAAGCATAAGAAAAAAAAAGAAAAAGTTAAACCACCTATAACCGATAAGCGTGAAGCTACCCATGAGCGAGTGTTAGGACCACCATGAGGAGAAATGCTACCTTAAAGGGTAGGTGTGTTTAAAAAAAAAGAAAAAAGAAAAAAATCATACCATACTGAGCAAAGAAAGGCAAATACAAAGTACTTTTGAGATATCTAGGTTGGTTTGACCAATTGGATCTTAATTTTTGAGACGAAATCTTTGAGTTGGTTTACTTAGGAGTCGAGCTGTGAATGAACCTTTACACACACACACTGTGAGTCTAGCTTATATGATTTATTCAAGAACTTATATTTAAGTTGCGTTGAGTACCTTGAAGGTTCTCTGATTTCCTTAATAGGCATTCTTTGAGGAAAATATTATGCGTAACTATCATGACTATTTTATTTGCTTTTATTATTTTTGCATGAATGCATGTGTGTGAATGACGTTTGTTGGTGTCGTCGCTGTAAGCCCTCACGAGACTATAACTCGTCCACTAGGGCCGTCTAGGGGTTTAAAGGCTTGTTGCATACGCTAAATACAATCATGATTCCTACGAAAGTGGCCTAGTTAATTTAGTCAATTTTATTTATTAATCTTTATTTAGTATTTTGCTCGAGACTAGCAAAATCTTAAGTTTGAGGGTGTTTGATAATTGCGGTTTATACACACTTATTCATGCATTGTTAGCTTACTAATTTGTTAGGTTTCGTGTCATTTAATTTATTTTGGAGTTTGTTTTATATTTTATTAGTAGGAAGCATCAGGCCATGGATATTGGATCAATTATACGTGATTTAGGACCCTACGGATGCATCTGAAACAAGCGGAAAGAGCGGAAATGAAAAAAATAATATACAAAAAATTATGTCTGACGTCGCGACACCACGCATGGGCATCGCGACGCCACTTCAGTGAGCTGCCATAGTTAAATCCAGAGAGTTGGGCGCCGCGACGGTAATTCCGGCGCCGCGACGCTTCGACAAGAGCCTAAAGTCTTCAGAAATTATTATTTTACTTGCACAAAGACTTCAATGGGGAGGTTAATTCACAACTGAAGACTCAAAACACATATTTTTAGAGAGATCCAAAGAGAAAGATTGAAGATGGATAAGAGGAGACGAAGACGGTGACGTCCGAAGATGAAGGGATTCGATTCAGGTTTAATCTTCTAGTTTCTTCCTCTAACTCTAATGATTTATATTAGATTCATGACCATGCTTTCATTGTTTTATTATTTAGCCATGAACTAAATTTATTATTCTAGAGGATGATGTAACCAATGCTTGAATGTATGTGTTGTTTGCCAATTTGATTTTTATGAAGTTTTAATTATGTTTATTTATATTCTCTTGCGTTTAATGCTTCTTGTTTGTTGGCCACAAATTGAGATGATTTATATTTAGAATCTATCACTTGGGAGAGGGGATTTTGAATAGAATCTATAGAATATAACTTATAAGATTTGTAGAATTCGGGAGAATCTATAATCCTCTTTGAAGTCGTTAACAAAGAATCACATAACATAATGAATTGTTAATTACTAGATTTTTATAGGGATATCGAAGTCGGTAATTGATAATATTTTCACTTAGGGTTCTTGACTTATAAACAATGCAACTGAATAAGAATTGATTGGCATAACAAATACATAAGAGATAACTGGGTGAAATCAGACTCTAGAATCTCTCTCTTCTTATATTATCTTAATTAAACGTTTTAATATCTCGTTTCTTTAGTTTTTAGTTTTAATATTAGTTTATTCCAAATTTAGTTGCTTTCTAAATAAAGTTAGGTTTACTAATTATAGTACTTAGTGTAAATTGAATACAATCCATGTGGGTTCGACACTTTTTCACTTATCTTTACTAAAAATTGATACCGTACACTTGCGGTACGATATAAAATATCACAATAGCAGTTTATAGGATAATCTTATTCAAGAGTTCTTATTAGTGTTTGAGTAAGCAAAAGTTAAATTGAGTACAAACACGAATTATTGGATACATCTTGAGTGAAACACGTGAGACATTATTGTGGGGTTTTCTTTATTAAAATTCTCTTGCAATGTTTATTTCATTAATTTTTCTTGAAGCTTACTTGATATGGAGTCACAACTTAAACACGTCTATTGTACTAGTTGGTTTCACACTATATGTCATGTTACAACAAATTGTGTTGCGTGATTATTGATGAGGGAGTTGTACTGATTTAGTGACCGATGCTTACACACGCGTATAACGCAAACGCACGTATCGTTCAAGTAGTATAAAAGTATCAATCCCACGAGGACTTAATACATAATCTATTAATTTTATGAGGTCAAATGATTACTAATATCTAACAGGTTGATTGATTGATTTGAAATAATGATGATTTTAAATTTAAAAACAAGTGAATAAAATTGCACGAAAGTAGGTTTAAGAAAATTCAATATTTAGGAAACTATCTAGGGTTGTGAATCTTTCTAATATCTTTAAAAAGATGAAGTGGTTATTTCATGTTTGTGTAATAAATTGGTTTACTAACCTGGAACACTAAATTATGCGAAAGCCTCTGTCGATGGTCAGACGCAAATACCCAGTATAACCCAATTGAACCATATGTCTATGTCAACCAAATTACCTGTATTCATTAAGTTTAAGTTTCAATTATGGCTACCCCCGCCCGATAGGTATATGTCTATCATGTAAGGAAATCTATTAAAGGATTATCTATCCTCAAGGAAGATCGTGGGCTATTAAGTCTAAGGCTGAAACCTAAAATTCCTTTGTCAAGTTTATTTTAGATTTACCAGATCAATCTTATTGGTGGCCAATTAACAAGACGCATTAAGCTTAAGACTTAATAAGTAAACCTTTAAATTACCCAAACTATAAAATAACCCCTTATAAACCGGTGATATTAGAATTCATCACAACCCCATATAACTAATTTAGTTACGACACATAACTAGGGCTAGTAAAAACTTAAAAGTAAAATAAAAGACATAAAGGAAAATACTGAAAATTAAATGCTGAAAAAGTAAATACTGAAAGTAAATTACTGAAAAGTAAATGCTGAAAGTAAATTCCTGAAAGTAAATTGTTGAAAAGTAAATGCTGAAAGTAAATTGCTGAAAAGTATATGCTGAAAGTAAATTGCTGAAAAATAAATAAAGTAAAAGTACAATAAAAGAAAATGCTGAGGTAAAATGATCAACTTTTATTACTTCTATTTTAGATATCTCCCTTAATATAATATATTAACTTTGCATGATAATTACCAACCAGCCATATAGGCGGTATCCAGATTAAGTCAAATTAATAATTAATTACCAACCGACCAATCAGGCAGTATCCAGTTTAGTCAGGTTAAAACCAATTTAAATAATTACCAACCGACCAATATGGCGGTATCCTCGTTAAGTCAGGTTTTAACTAGTTTATATATTATAATTAAGGGAGATTAATATAAATATTAGTAATAAAAGTTTTACCTTTTACCCCAGCAAAGGGGAGTTACCTCCTCATTACTGAAAAGTAAAAACTGAAAATTAAAGAAAGAAAAATATTGTGCGTAAAAGTAAATTGCGGAAAGTAAAAACTGAAAAGTAAAGAAAAGAAAGTGCGAAAGCGGAAATTAATTACTGAAAGCTGTAAATAAACAAACAAGATACAATATTCTTAGTATTCTTAAGGAATTCCTTAGAAGAAAGTATGAATTTACAAATGAAATGGTTTGGTATTTATAGGCAAAATTTTGCCTCAATCAAATCATCCACCAAATCCATTATTAATTGCTCCACCAAATCCATTATTAATTGCTCCACTAATTGCTTATCATGTTTGGTGGTGATTTGATAATTTTTATTATTTATTTATTAATTTATTTTTTTTGCTTTGAAAATGATTGAAAATGACTTTAATAATCATACACAACACACTTCTGGATGGTTCATCAATTTCGGGCATGCAATCTTCGAAATTCGAAATTATTTTGTCTTTCAAAGTTGTAGATCTTTGAATCTTCTTTAATATGGAACTTGAATCCGCTAAATCCCATATCGGAGTAAAACGTTATGCCCAAAATACGACAGATGCGCAAAATTGAATTTCCAAAACTACACTTCGAATTAAAACGCCCTTTCAAGTTTCCAATCTCCAAAATTAATATGTCAAGTCCAATTTTTGCCCTTATTTGACCCACATTTCGTCCTAAATGATTTCATTTTGTCCCAATATTATTTTATCCGTAAAATAAACTAAAACACATCAAAACGTTCATCAAACCCGAGAAACTAAAGAAAATATTAAGTAAAAGGGGCGGTAAATATTGATATATTTTCCGCTCATCACACCCCCAAACCTAACATTTTGCTAGTCCTCGAGCAAAACAACAAAATAAAATACAAGAAACAATTAAAATTAAACTAAGCCACTTTCGTAGGGATCACAATTGTATTTAGCATATGCAACAAGCCTTTAAACCCCTAGGTATCCCTAGTGGACGAGTTATAGTCTAGTGAGGGCTTACAGCAACGATACCCACAAACGTTTTACAAAAGTAAAAAGATAATAAAACTAATGCACACAAATGCAAAAAGACAAGAGAAAATAGAATAAAGAAGTTAGTGACTAATCAGGTGAAACTTCTACTCCAAGTTACTAGTTGTTTTCTTTCTTTCTAAATTACTGAATAAGTAAATTCTCCGATTATATTTACCATTCTCCATATGCACAGCCGAAAAAATATTAATCAACTCATTTTTGCCACAACAGTCACAAGTGCAGTTGATAAGAGAGTAATATTTTTGTCCAAAAGTTTTATCAGAATTCACACCTTTTTGCAGCAATGAAATAATTTTTCTGATTTTTTTCTTTGATTTTTGATTTTTTTTTTATATACAATATCTTCCATCTATGTAGCGAGTGTTGGGTCAGTGGCTCCCAAACCAGTTGGCTTTAGGGCACCAGGTGTTAAGACACCACTACGGACTTAATTACCTTCAGATATATATATTTTTGCAGCATCTTTGATCCATGTAGCAAGCTTTGGGCCAGTGACTCCCAAACCAGTTGGCTTTAGGGCATTAGGTGTTAAAACACCCTTACAAACTTAATAACTCGGATCTCATACGTTTTTTTTTACTCCATCACTTTTTGAGATGCTGCCTCTAATTAAACTAGAGCACTGAATATTAAAAACTTTTCAATTATAACTCATGTCCGTATGTTACCATGCATGTTGATAATACCTGCCAACTGAGCATATGAAGATCCATTTTAGTCAGTATTATGGAGAATTCACAAATTAAATAATTTAAAATGAAATAAACAAAAATTAACTTGTTCCGAAATAGGTTTGAGATACGTCTCAGGAGTGGAAATTCCTTACTCAACTATCTCTTACCAATTTCATCTTTTTAGTCAAAATAAAAACAAAAACGCAAAATATTTTTGTAATTTTTGAAAAATTTTCATTTTTTTTTTTGTATTTTTCGAAAAATTTTGGCCTAAAAATAAAAACAACACACAACTAAAAACAAGATACTAATCAACTAATTTCCTCCCCCAAACCTAAATGAGACATTGTCCCCAATGTCTTAAACAGTAGAAAAAGAGTTTAGAAGATAATACCTGGTTAACTGAAACTCTACACGAAAAGTTAAAGGTTAAGATCCAGATTAATCCGACGCCTCTTACCACGATCGTCCTCAGACTAATTTATCTTTGAAAGGATATGGTCAATTTGTGGTTCATAGGCTAAGATTTGGTCAATTAGATCCGGAGCAGTTCTGGTAGTGAATATGAGTTCTTTTAAAGGTTTTGACACAAACCCATTTATCCGGACATCATTAAGAAACACACAAAGAAAATCATAAAATCCTTCAACGTTGTACAATTCAAGCGGTTTCTAGTGTATGTTCAGGTTTGCCCAAGATAACACTGTAAAAATTTCCTCCAATGTACCTAAGCCACCTGGCAAAGCAATAAATGCATCAGCACGATTAATCATTTCCACTAGTCGCTCGGACATACCTGGCACAATAAGTTCCTCTCCGTTTGATGGTCCAATAAGATTCGCCTCTACCAAAGGTTTTGGGATGATTCCCAAAATGTGACTGCCTCCCTCCTGTACAGCTTTTGAAACGATCCCCATAAGTCCAAGATTGTCTCCGCCATATACTAAGTGCATATTCCTTGCAGCTAAGACTCGACCCAATTCCTGTGCTGCCTCTACGTATTGTGGCTTAACATCAACACTAGTACCGCAAAACACACAGATGTTTTCAACTCGTCTTCTTGAAGTGGCTTCCATGTTTTACTCTGAATGTCTTCAAAAGTGCAATGATGAGTTGAATTTATAATACATGAAATTGTGAGTAAAATAATAGCACTAGTACCTGCAAAATGACAATTATTAGTTAACAGTAAAATAAATCGTGATAGTAAAAAAGGTTTGGATCCTGTCGGAGAAAGTAAAAGAAAACAACAAAACAAATCACAATTATTAGGAAAAGACAAAGAGATATAATATGTACAAGAAAAGTAGCGGCTTGATTGACGTCTATGCGTCAGGGACAAGCTTCCCATCCAATTTTCTTATAAATTGGCAAACAAGGTATTTTTGAGTCAGATTCCCAAGACTTAACTGTTGTCTTTCTTTTTGGAATTGTGTATGCAATTTGCGAATGGCTATATGAACATATCCACTGGGATGCGTCTCAAGAGTCGAAGATATATTATCTACAGACTCCTTACTCAAGCCATCCTTAATGAATTTAATTTAATTTTCGCGATTATCAGACACCATTCCTAAAGAACGACAACGAGTATTGGAATTCCAGCGTGGACATTTGTAAAAAATACCCATTTGCTTAGCTCTACGTTTCTTTGCATAGGTGTTTCTTCCAAAACCAGACATATGTGAAATAAAAGAGTCAGAAGACTCACCTGCCAATCGGACCCGTGCTTCAATTACCCAACGAATATCATTAGGAACACCATGGATCATTAGTAATCTCATCCGTTCCAAGCGAGCTTTGTAGACTTTCATCATAGAGTTTTGAGGGAGAGAAGGAAATTGCTTGTGAAGATTTGTGAGAACTTCTTCCATCGTGAAATGACTTTACCTGCAAAAATTAAACACACAAAAATAAAACACACCAGATCACAATATATACACAAATTGCATGGGTTGCCTCCCTGTGAGCGCTAAGTTTAAAGTTGTCAGCTAGACGTGGCTTCTCGAATGTTAGGCTGGATCTGAAAGTGTGACACTTTCTTTTTGTCGTTCAAATGATTCTCCCCAGTAGTGCTTGACACGCTGACTATTAACCTTGAATGTTTCGTTGGTGTTGAGATCCAGTAACTCAACAGCTCCATATGGTAAAACCTGAGTGATCACAAATGGACCTGACCACCTTGATTTCAACTTTCCAGGGAAAAGTTTCAACCGTGAATTGTACAACAACACTTGCTGCCTTGGTTCCAACTGTCTGTGCACTATTTTTCGATCATGCCATTTCTTGGTCTTTTCTTTGTACAATCTGGCATTCTCATAAGCCTGTAAGCGAAATTCCTCCAATTCGTTGAGTTGGTGGAGTCTTTTCTCTCATGCAGCTTGTGGATCAAGATTCAACTTCTTTAGTGCTCAGTACGCCTTGTGCTCAAGCTTAACTGGTAGATGGCACGCTTTCCCAAACACCAATCTATATGGGGACATACCAATGAGTGTCTTGTAAGCTGTCCGATAGGCCCATAATGCGTCATCCAGTTTTGTTGACCAGTCCCTCCTTGTTGATCCAACAGTTCTCTCCAAGATTCTTTTGATTTCCCTGTTTGAAACTTCAACCTGTCCATTTGGCTGTGGATGATAAGCAGTGGCAACTTTGTGAGTAACTCCATATTTGGATAGGAGTGCATCAAAGTATCTGTTGCAGAAATGTGAGCCACCATCACTGATAATTGCCCGAGGTGTTCCGAACCGAGTGAAAATGTTCTTTTTCAGGAATTTGATAACCACTTTTGAATCATTGGATGGTAGTGCAATTACTTCAACCCATTTGGAGACATAGTCTACAGCAAACAAGATGTACAGATTTTCGAATGATCGAACAAAGGGTCCCATGAAATATATACCCCATGTTGGACAATTATGACCCATAGCGTCACTATTTATACAGATCATGGTGTTGTTGTACAAATTAACTATGTGACAAAGGAGATTGCACTCTTATCATTTGTGATTAGATCACCTAGATGTATAAATGATTAGAGGTCCCTATGATTTGTTCCTGGACGGAGAATGATATGAGACAGTATCAGTCCACGAAGGATAAATCATTAAATATCCCTAGTCAGAGTATTATCGAGATTGGACATCGATAAATACGTAAAAGACTAGTATTACACTTCTGCGCGTTGTGAGGACACAACGACATAGTTCTCATATATTTGGGTATAGGATACTCATACAAGTGTAATATGAGGTTGTGTTTCACCGATGGTACGGGAAACAGCTTCGCTCTGGATAAGACCCCATCGGAATTCCATTGGTAGTATGACTATGTGTCTATGGAAGTCCGAAATCAGGGTAGGTATATTTGGTCTTAACCTGAGACTTGCAATATTCTTTGGTTGAGGTCGTCCAGGGCTTTAACCGGTTTCTGTGTATGCCGATTCTGGATATATCGAGAATCGTAGTGTGTTGCGTGTGATGTCAGGATGGAAGTGTCACTCCAGTCATATGGAGATGATGGTCACGTAGGATACGGGACTGGTTCTCTTTAGTGCTGCAGCCATCGGGATAATATGACTTGGTCATAGTTATCCGATTAAGAGACTAGTTACCAGAGATCCGACATGTGCTTCATACGGGGCAGACACAATTCCAGCCCCAGGCCTAGCACGTGATCATTCGATACTGGACAGAAATACACAATACTACAGTATACTACACTTGATACAGATCCTTTATTCCTGTAAGGATGTTTCCGGAGAATTGGGTAGGCATGGCGCTTTGCTAGAGGCCAACCTTGTCTTGTAAATTGGTATAAACGTCGTACTTGGTACGTACGTGTTCGGATAGTCCGACGACCGAATTTACTGCCAACATATCCGGGGATCTCATGGGTCGCTTCCCAAAGATTCACCGATGACGTATAACTCGCACTCTAAAATTAATCTGGGATTAAATAGAAGAGAGAGAAAATTAATCTGGGATTAATTACAGATATATTTTATCTGGGATAAAATATCATTAAAGAGAGATAACGATTAATTTGGAATTAATCGGTAAATTAATATATTTGATATATTAAACGAAATTGGATTTCGACGCGTAATTAAAATAAGATTTTAATTCGGGCGAGCGAATTAATTTAGAATTAATTCGTTAGCGACGTGAATATTGATTTCGCTAGGCGTAATCATTTAATTACGACGCAACAGAAAATTCGTTAATTTAGAATTAGCGAACCTGAGCCCGAGATGATTTGCGAGCGCATTCGCATTTCGAATTCGAGTGCGGCACGTCAAATCAAGCGTCAAATCGCTAGTCGCATCAAGCGCCAAATCACAAGTCACTTTGAGTGATGTGACATGACAAGTTGATGGATTGAGTGATGTAGGTGGTTGGAGGCTTTAAATGGTTTGATTTTTTAAAGCCAAATTCAAATGAAATGCATGTGAAATTCAAATGGGTGTATATAATACACAAATTTGGAACCAACCAAATTAATCTCTCTCATTTTCTTCTCTTTCTTGCTCACGCCCAAGCTGAAAAAAACGTGAACATGGGAAGCCAAGAGTTGGATTTTTGTGGCAAAAATCACAAGTGCTAGCACACTACGAGACATGCGAAGGTGATAGGGAAGTCCACCAATGAGTCGAGAACCGTTCGACGAAGCTCGGAGCTTGACGAAGGAACCAAACGAAGGCCAAAACAGTGAGCAAATCTGCTCACTGCCGTGACCGGTGGAGGATGGGCAGAAAGTCATTTTGTTCGTCTCCGCGTCGCTCAACCGATCGATGTGAGTATTCCACAACTTCTTCGATTTGTATTCGCACATTATTCATGCTTATAATTGATCTTGAGACCTTAATAGAAACCAACACCCCACACATCGAATATCTCCACTTCCAGAATGTTTTACAACGGTCCTGTTGGAACAATAAGCACAAATTAGAATAATATTACCGTTCACCAAGGATGCAAAAAGTGTAACTGGGTTGAGTCGCGGACTAGGTCGCTCTCTTTAAGACGTTTCGCGGCTCTGCTCGGAATTTGTGCTAGCAGTAATCGGCCCCGACGTCCCCAGGATAAAATAAGCCCAGATAAACACTGTCTCAATCGATTTTGCACAAAACCGATTGGTATACTCACACCCAACACTTGGATATTATGCTCGGTATCAAACGAAGACAAGAAAAACAGTATCCACGAAAATAAAATTTGATTATTCTCGATTTTGCAAGAAAACAGAAACAAATTTGATAATTGTAGATTTTGGTTGCAATAGTCATGCACGAGAACTGTGACTTGAAAACAATTAAAAAATTTCAAATGGTCATGCACGTTTCTCTCTTTTTATTTGACTTCAACTCTGCAAATTTTTTTTTTCAACAGGAAAATATGTTTATATATAAGGAAGCGCTAATTTATGATCTTCAATTTCTATTTATTTAATAATACGTTGGGGATCACTCTTCTTTAATTCAAACAAAAACGTTTATAAATTAACATTGAAGAATCAGTTTTTTTTTTTTTTAACAAATTAACTCCCCTTTAATGATGGACAATAAAGAATAAAAAACATTTGCGAAAATAAAAAAATGTGTTTAAAAAAATAAATGGACTGTTACATGTTGCTGGAAAATTAAGGAGCATAAATGTAATAATTTTTTTTCATTCAAAACATGTAACTCATGTAATTCCCATTTATTGAAATTCAAATTTACAACAATCCCCCACTTGAATTTTAATAAAACATTTTCATCGAGCAATATGATATAAGGTCGTGCATAAATAAAAGTGTCTTTCGACTTGAACCTTTAGATAGTGTTGACGATTCAGATTATACTAGAGTAACTCGTAGTTTTGAACTCTATCTCTGACAACGTCACACACACAAACCTTTCAGGGTGTAGTCAAAAGCCCGAGCATTACGGCCGTGCTCGTATATCCCAGTATAGTGAATGCTCTAGAAACTTTTGCCAAAAGTTTCATAAGAAGCGGCCACACTTCTACATTCACATAGGTGTGTCTATAAAGAGTACTCCTGTAGTTAGGTACTCCACTGTATATAGAGTATAGAACACATTAAGAGTTAAATAACTCATCCTTCTATCGCTTCAGGATATCATGCTCTCAGAATGAAACTCACAAAAAAATAAAAAATAATAGCATGATTCATCATCACTTCATGACTTGTTATTACCCATTGAACCTATTTCTTGGGATCTCCAGTCATTAGATCAGGTTACCATCATAAGTGATTGTCTAATGGCAATAGTCTCATTCTTTTCTAGGTATTGTATATCTTCTCTCTTGCTAGTCCTTTTATCAAAAGATCAACTAAATTATCATCAGTCCATACATGATCCATTCTTACAGCACCAGAAGAGAGGTATTCTCTATCTGTACTGTGTATCTACAATCTCTTACTGTTATAATAACAGTTATGAATATTTGTAATAGCCGTGGTACTATTACAATGGATCAAGACAACTGGTATCAGTCTTTCCCATAAAGGGGTATCTCATAGCAAGCTTCATAGTCAAGCTGCTTCTTCACAAGCTGATGCTAGTGGTATCATCTCATACTCAAGGAAATATATCCCTTGGTAACCTTGGAATCATCCGAAAAGATGTTCCAATTAACATCGCTATATTATTCAAGGATAGCGGAAAACCTCTAAAAATATAACTCTAGGTTCATGGTCCTTTTCAGGTACCTTATAACCTTCTCAATAGCATGTCAATACTCATACCAGGTCTGCTAATAAATCTACATAGTAATTATACGACATATGCAATGTCAGATATAGTGTAATCAAAATATAACGTTAGTTACCAGTGTTGTTCGCATACTCAGATTATCTAACACTGTCACAAATGTTCTTGAACAACTTTAACTATAGTCATAAGGAGTACATGTAAATTTATATTTAGATTCTCTTTTTCTGACTAAGTAATTTTTTATTCCAAGAATTACACTAGTTTTTTTCTAAGTTTTTCATAACAAATTTAGAAAACAACATAGACTTCGATAGAATTTACAATATGCATATAGAAAAATAAGCATATCAATATACAAACATTTCTCATGTTGTTTTTAAACAATATTTGTCAATTTCATTCACTTTAAAAACATGAGTAAAATATCCACTCTTTCCAATTTATCATTGGAGGTCGAGCCCCCACTATTTCTTAATATCAAAGAAATATTTTTGTCATAGAAACAAGATGCTCATCAATCATAAAATTTATATGTTTCTATTAATATTATACCCAAAGTTTTAGGTTCTCAACCTTCCATATTTCATAAAATAAAATTTAAATTTCACAGCTTATACAAATAACTCGAACATAGCAAAATCATATCAGACATGACGGAAAACGACAATGTCTACCCACCATCCCTCGAATCTACCAAACATGTTGATCTAAAGGATCGTAGTAACAAGTTGGTCTTCGGTAAAGTTTGCTTTTGGAGCAGAACTCTTTAACCGGTAGTTCCGGGCAAGGTGCCATAGTTTGCTACAGTTGTAGCATTGGAACTAACTATCATCATTTCTTGAGGGAGGTTAGTGTCCATCCAGATTGTTTCATTTTCGGTGATTATGATTCTTGTTATTCCTAAGGTCATAATCATTCATATTGAAACAAAGACCATATATGCATGTATTTAGGACAGCCTTAACTTTCTATTATTCTTTTGCAGTAAATTCATCATGATAAATATCAAATAATGCATCAAACATACCGTTGAGTATTTGATTCCCACATATTTCATCATCGTTGTTTTATTAGTTTCAGCAATTGATTCATCTTCATTACCTTCTGCTTAGCAATTATGACAACATTCCCAGCTCTTGTATGTGAGGCCAGTGAGAATATACGCATATAAGCCTCTAGGAAAAACAATGTCAGGAATCATTGTTATACTTAGAAATGCCAACCTCCATGCTTCTCACTAACATCATGTTGAACAAGAAGAGTATCCGTTGAAACGTTGTCTCTCTCCAGTGTACATTCAATAAGCAATCGCATTATAGGAATAAAAACACACAATGAGAACAATCATACTTGTTAGCAAAAGAGTTAGAAAAATAATTAGCAAGCTTTACTCTTCTTCTTCTCTGCCTTAGGTGACATTATCTTTGCTGCTTCAACAGTTGGCTCAGCTATTATATATACAACAAAATGGGAACAACCTTCAAGTCTCAATTGAGATCAAGCACAAAAAGATCTAAACTGATTAAATCATTGACACATGAAAGATCCAAACACCATTTTGAACTAACAAGTAACAACAAGTTAAAAGTGTTTAATTATTTCTAGAACGAGAATCGATGAAAGCCATTATGTTAGGAAAAATGAACTATATGATTGTATGAAAAACCAAGAAATTTTTATATTTAATTTTTTTTTACCACACGTGCTCTTGGTTTTCCAACATCATCTTGAGCTGATACTATTTTCTCATCATCCATAGCTAGAAAATTAGATGACCAGATTCTCATCAAACTGAAATATATGTATCACCATTTATGATGATCCCCACTACTACCCTACGAGTCTCATATCCTAGTCCACTAGCAAATGCTTGGGGTAAAATAAAGGCCACAAGATCCGCACAGAAGTTCAAACATGGAACATGGTCAAGCCAATCCTAGTCAATGAAGTCATTGCATTTTCTACATATTTAAACCATATAAATAAGCCACATACAGGGACTGTTCGGCTTCCAAGAAACCATAAAAATCATGATTTCAATAACAACAAATTTTAATCCAAAATCATTCAAATCGATAAACACATGTCCAATTCATTATAGGCAATATATTCCAAATAATTTCTCAAATAAAACTCACATGATAAGTATAAAAATTTCAGAATATGACATCAGACTATCAACATCAATAATCTATATATCCACTCTCTAGCAAGCATTGAAAAAATTTCAATAAACAGTTAATAGTCATCAATTAAATTATAAATGTATTTAAATATTTTCCTGCAACTTCTTGAAATTGTTGGCAATTCTAAATAATCATCTCTATGATTAACAGCCATTTCGCCATTGTCTATTCTAGAAGTTCAACAACTTCATCAATCTTAATGTCTCATCTCATATTTAGCATAAATGATTTTATCAAAATTATATACTCAAACATGCATATTCAAATACTGTAGAGACGTTGACAAAATAAAGTAAGTCATGCAACATATACACCAAATATTTTCAAAAAAACATCAATTCTAAAACATCAGCATGACTGTTATCACATGAAAGTTGTTACTTCATGAATGTGCTTATAAAACTACAACAAAAGAGCTGACCATCTAAATTTAAGGAATATCATAAGCATACCAACAGAAAATTTATTAAAACATACAATCCCACATGGTTGAACATCTAAACCAATAATCATGTATATTTTTTCATGTAAAAGCTCAATTCAAAACAACACTCTGCAGGATGCAAACATCAAATATTCCAATTTCATGAAGTATGAATATTTGTCAAGACTCAGGATATAAAATATGTTAAAGCCAATTTTCTCACAAGCCTATCAATTCCCTTAAAATTTATTTCTTGCATAATTTACTTTATAATTGCAACATAAGAACAGTAACAAACATAACATAAATGAATATGGCAGATTGATAACGTCTTAAAATTGTTGGAACAATAAGCACAAATTAAAATAATATTACCGTTCACCAAGGATGCAAAAAGTGTAACTGGGTTGAGTCGCGGACTAGGTCGCTCTCTTTAAGACGTTTCGCGGCTCTGCTCGGAATTTGTGCTAGCAGTAATCGGCCCCGACGTCCCCAGGATAAAACAAGCCCAGATAAACACTGTCTCAATCGATTTTGCACAAAACCGATTGGTATACTCACACCCAACACTTGGATATTATGCTCGGTATCAAACGAAGACAAGAAAAACAGTATCCACGAAAATAAAATTTGATTATTCTCGATTTTGCAAGAAAACAGAAACAAATTTGATAATTGTAGATTTTGGTTGCAATAGTCATGCACGAGAACTGTGACTTGAAAACAATTAAAAAATTTCAAATGGTCATGCACGTTTCTCTCTTTTTATTTGACTTCAACTCTGCAAAATTTTTTTTTCAACAGGAAAATAATGTTTATATATAAGGAAGCGCTAATTTATGATCTTCAATTTCTATTTATTTAATAATACGTTGGGGATCACTCTTCTTTAATTCAAACAAAAACGTTTATAAATTAACATTGAAGAATCAGTTTTTTTTTTAAAAACAAATTAACTCCCCTTTAATGATGGACAATAAAGAATAAAAAACATTTGCGAAAATCAAAAAACGTGTTTAAAAAAATAAATGGACTGTTACATGTTGCTGGAAAATTAAGGAGCATAAATGTAATAATTTTTTTCATTCAAAACATGTAACTCATGTAATTCCCATTTATTGAAATTCAAATTTACAACAGGTCCTTCATTTCTCTTCGAAATATTCCCCATTCTCTGGCACCTGTCACATTGAAGAGCAAAAAGATAAGCATCTTTAAAAAGAGTGGGCCAGAACAAACCTGATTGTAGGACTTTGGCTGCAGTTTTATTTCCGCCGAAGTGTCCGCCGTATGGTGACGAATGACAGTGTTGCAGAACACTGTTGACCTCCTCTTGTGGAACACACCGTCTCAATAATTGATCAACACACCGTTTGAACAGGTATGACTCATCCCAGACATAGTGTTTGACTTCTTTGAAGAATTTCTTCCGTTGCTGAGTTGTCCATTCCAACGGCCATTTTCCTGACACAATGTAGTTGACATAGTCAGCATACCAAGGGGCATCTTGCTGTTTCATGGCGAACAGCTGTTCATCTGGAAAAGTTTCTTTGATTGACAGATCTTTGCCAGCTGTTTCTCCATTCTCGAGCCTCGATAGATGATCTGCCACTTGGTTTTCTGTCCCTTTCCTGTCTCTGATCTCCACGTCAAATTCTTGCAGAAGAAGTATCCAACGGATCAATCTGGGTTTGGCATCTTTCTTCGTGATCAGATATTTGATTTCTGAATGATCTGTGTAGACCACCACTTTGGGACCCAGCATATAGGAGCATAATTTGTCAAAAGCGTACACAACTGCGAACAACTCATTTTCAGTGGTTGTGTAGTTGAGTTGAGCTTCATTCAGAGTTCTTCTGGAGTAGTAAATGGTGTGGAAAATCTTTGCTTTGCGTTGTCCCAAAACTGCACCTACAGCAAAATCACTAGCATCACACATCACTTCAAATGGAAGGGTCCAGTCTGGTGCTACAATGATGGGGGCATAAATCAGCTTTTGTTTTAAGATCTCAAAATATTCCTGACATTCTTTGGTGAAGTTGAAAGGCACATCCTTCTCCAGAAGATTGCACAGAGGTTTAGCAATCTTGGAAAAGTCTTTGATAAATCTCCTGTAAAAACCTGCATGTCCAAGAAAACTCCGAATCCCTTTTACTGATGTCGGTGGAGGTAGTTTTTCAATTGTTTCAATCTTTGCTTTGTCTACCTCGATTCCCTTTTGTGAGATCCGGTGTCCAAGAACAATCCCTTCCTGCACCATGAAGTGACATTTCTCCCAGTTGAGTACCTGGTTGGTATCTTCGCATCTTTGTAATACCTGTTCCAGATTTTTCAAGCAGTGGTCAAAAGAATCTCCAAACACAGAAAAATCATCCATAAAAACCTCCATACTTTGCTCCAACATGTCTGAGAAGATGGCCATCATACAACGCTGAAATGTAGCAGGAGCATTACATAATCCAAATGGCATTCTGCGAAAAACAAAAGTATCATAAGGACATGTAAATGTGGTTTTCTCCTGATCTTCTGGGGCGATGACAATCTGATTATATCCTGAATATCCGTCCTGAAAGAAATATAACTCATGTCCCGCCAGTCTGTCTAACATCTGGTCAATGAATGGTAGCGGAAAATGGTCATTTCGTGTTTCTTTGTTCAGCTTTCGGTAGTCCATGCATACTCTCCATCCAGTCACCGTTCTGGTTGGAATCAGCTCGTTCTTTTCATTTGTGACAACAGTAATTCCTCCTTTCTTCGGCACATACTGCATAAGACTTACCCAACTGCTGTCTGAGATGAGGTAAATGATGCCATCATCCAACCATTTGATGATTTCTTTCTTCACGACCTCCTTCATGATTGGATTGAGTCTCCGTTGATGCTCCACTGTGGGTTTGTACTCATCATTCATCAGAATCTTGTGCATACAAAATGATGGACTAATGCCTCGAATGTCTACTATAGTCCAGCCAATGGCCTTCTTGTGCTCTCGTAATACTCTCTGTAATTTTTCTTCATGCTCCAATGTTAGTGAAGAATAAATAATAACAGGTAATTCAGAAGAGTTTCCAAGAAATGCATACCTGAGATGGCTCGGAAGTAACTTCAGCTCCAGCTGTGGTGGTTCTTCAATCGAAGGCTTGATTCGATCTTTCTTTGGCAGTTTCCTCTGAATGATGGCACTACATTCTTCCGTCAATGCTACTGTCTCGTAATCTCCCAATCTCCATTTTCGTGAAAGAATGTCTTTCATGAATTTGACGTAGCTGGACATTTCTTCCAAGGCTTCTGCAAATGGAATGTTGATATGTAGCTTTTTTAACACCTCCAGGAATCGAGCAAACTACTTGTCCAGTTTGTTTTTCTGAAGTCATTGTGGAAAATGTGGAGGTGGAGTGATATGATCTTTTTCTTTTTCCTTTGCTTCTTTTTCCTCCATCTGTGGCACTGCATCTTTTGAAACTTCCTCAATTGTTGCCTTGATTCCAACATCTTTGTTGATTTCAGTACCGCTTTTCAAGGTGATGGCTTGACATTGCTCATTCCCTCGGTTCCTTGGATTTGGTTCTGTGTTGTTGGGAAGATTACCTGGTGGTCTGTAACTCTGAGCATTGGCGAGTTGTCCCATTTGATTCTCTAGTGCTTTGATAGAGGCTGAATGGCTTTGATTCAATGCTACTTGATTTTGAACTATAGCTGCTAAAGCATCGTATTTTGCTTCTTGCTTCTTCAACTGGGCCAATACTTCTATTATTCCTGGTTATTTTTCATGCTCCTGGCTTTTATTTGGTTGTTGGAATTCAGGTGGTGGGTAGTTCTTTTGCCCTGAATTGTTGCTCCATGCGGAATTGGGGTGATTCCTCCACCCTGGGTTATAGGTGTTGGAATATGGATTGTTCCCCTGTCTGTTGAAATTGTTGACATAGTTCACTGTCTCTTCTGGTTGGTTGTAAGATTCTGACTCAGGTACTCCTCCAAATGGTGAACTTGTGGATCCACCATTAACTTTCATGTTAAGAGTTTCCAGATTTTTGCAAATCACATCCAGCTTGGAATTCAGTGTTATGTTGGCTCCAACTTCATAAATTCATGCAATTCTTTGGATCATGCTCCTTTCTGTTGGCCTAAAGAATTGTTGTTGGCCATTTCTTCAATTAAGTCCCAGGCCTGATCTTCTCCTTTTGCCATCAAAGCTCCTCCAGCAGTAGCATCAATTGTGGTTCTCATTATTCCAGAAAGTCCATTGTAGAAGGTTTGGACTTGTAGCCACTTTGCGATCTCATGATGAGGATATTTTCGGAGTAAATCTTTGAATCTTTCTCAAGCTTCGCAAATGGATTCTGAATCTTGTTGCACGAAGGATGTGATGTCATTTCTCAACTTTGCAGTTCTGGCTGGTGGAAAGTACTTTGCAAGGAATTTGGTGGCTAAAGTGTTCCAAGTTGTGATGGAACCTGCTGGTAGTGAATGTAGCCAAGCTTTAGCCCTGTCCTTCAAGGAGTATGGAAAAACACGCAGTCTCATTGCTTCTTCAGCTGCTCGGTTGTAATTGAAAGTACCGCAAACTTCCAAGAAATTGCTGATGTGGGAATTATGATCTCCAGTTGCATTTCCCCTAAACTGTACTGACTGCTGAATCATCTGGATGCATGTTTTGATGTCACTCGCATTTGCTGGTAAATGAGGAAGTACAATACAGGAAATGAAGCCGTCGACCACCGGAATGGTTCTGTCTCGAATGGGTATCAGTGGTGCAACTTCCAAAGGTTCAGGTTCCATGTTGACTAAAGTTTATTGGCCTTCTTGCCTTTCCCTTCTCAACTGTCTGATGGTTCTTTCAATTTATAGGTCAAGCGGTCGGAGTTCAAAGCTTCTGGTTCGTCTCATGTAGTTTTTGAGAACCTAAAACACAAGAAAAAAAAACAATAAGTAAAAGAAATTAGATACAAGTAACGTATCTAACCCCAAAACTAATAGTGAAAGATAAATAAGTCCCCGGCAACGGCGCCAAAAACTTGACCGGTGCTTACACACGCGTATAACGCAAACGTACATATCATTCAAGTAGTATAAAAGTATCGATCCCACGAGGACTTAATACATAATCTATTAATTTTATGAGGTCAAATGATTACTAGTATCTAACAGGTTGATTGATTGATTAGAAATGGTGATGATTTTAAATTTAAAAACAAGAGAATAAAATTGCACGAAAGTAGGTTTAAGAAAATTCAATATTTAGGAAACTATCTAGGGTTGTGAATCTTTCTAATATCTTTAAGAAGATGAAGTGATTATTTCATGTTTGTGTAATAAATCGATTTACTAACCTGGAACACTAAATTATGCGAATGCCTCTGTCGATGGTCAGACGCAAAAACCCAGTATAACCCAATTGAACCATATGTCTATGTCAACCAAATTACCTGGATTCATTAAGTTTTATATGTCTATCCTGTAAGGAAATCTATTAAAGGGTTATCTATCCTCAAGGAAGATCGTGGGCTATTAAGTCTAAGGCTGAAACCTAAAATTCCTTTGTCAAGTTTATTTTAGATTTACCAGATCAATCTTATTAGTGGCCAATTAACAAGACGCATTAAGCTTAAGACTTAATAAGTAAACCTTTAAATTACCCAAACTACAAAATATCCCCTTATAAACCGGTGATATTAGAATTCATCACAACCCCAGATAACTAACTTAGTTACGACACATAACTAGGGCTAGTAAAAACTTAAAAGTAAAATAAAATACATAAAGTAAAATACTAAAAATTAAATGCTGAAAAGTAAATGCTGAAAGTAAATTACTGAAAAGTAAATGCTGAAAGTAAATTGCTGAAAGTAAATTGCTGAAAGTAAATTGCTGAAAAGTAAATGCTGGAAGTAAATTGCTGAAAAGTAAATGCTGAAAGTAAATTGCTGAAAAGTAAATAAAGTAAAAGTACAATAAAAGAAAATGCTGAGGTAAAAAGATCAACTTTTATTACTTCTATTTTAGATATCTCCCTTAATATAATATATTAACTTTGCATGATAATTACCAACCAGCCATATAGGCGGTATCCATATTAAGTCAAATTAATAATTAATTACCAACCGACCAATCAGGCGGTATCCAGTTTAGTTAGGTTAAAACCAATTTAAATAATTACCAACCGACCAATATGACGGTATCCTCGTTAAGTCAGGTTTTAACTAGTTTATATATTATAATTAAGGGAGATTAATCTAAATATTAGTAATAAAAGTTTTACCTTTTACCCCAGCAAAGGAGAGTTACCTCCTCATTACTGAAAAGTAAAAACTGAAAATTAAAGAAAGAAAAGTACTGTGCGTAAAAGTAAATTGCGGAAAGTAAAAACTGAAAAGTAAAGAAAAGAAAGTGCGAAAGCGGAAATTAATTACTGAAAGCTGTAAATAAACAAACAAGATATAATCATCTTAGTATTCTTAGGGAATTCCTTAAAAGAAAGTATAAATTTACAAATGAAATGACTTGGTATTTATAGGCAAAATTTTGCCTCCATCAAATCATCCACCAAATCCATTATTAATTGCTCCACTAATTACTCCACCAAATCCATTATTAATTGCTCCACTAATTGCTTATCATGTTTGGTGGTGATTTGATAATTTTTATTATTTATTTATTAATTTATTTTTTTGCTTTGAAAATGATTGAAAATGACTTTAATAATTACACACAACACACTTTTGGATGGTTCATTAATTTCGGGCATGAAATCTTCAGAATTCGAAATTATTTTGTCTTTCAAAGTTGTAGATCTTTGAATCTTCTTTACTCTGGAACTTGAATCAGCTCAATCCGATATCGGAGTAAAACGTTATGCCCAAAATACGATAGATGCGCAAAATTGGAATTTCCAAAACTGCACTTCGTTAAAACGCCCTTTCAAGTTTCCAATCTCCAAAATTAATATGTCAAGTCCAATTTTGCCCTTATTTGACCCACATTTCGTCCTAAATGATTTCATTGTGTCCCAATATTATTTTATATGCAAAATAAAGTAAAACACATCAAAACGTTCATTAAACCCGAGAAACTAAACAAAATATTAAGTAAAAGAGGCGGTAAATATTGATATATTTTCCACTCATCATTTAGCTAGTACTAATTTAGTGGAGAAATTAGGGCTACCATTCCTTGAGCATCAAAGACCTTATTATTTACAATTAAATGATTTTGGAGAGGTCGATGTGACTAATCAAGTAGTAGTTAGTTTATCAATGGGAATATATAGTGATGAAGTGTTTTTATGATGTGGTTTATTTGACTACCATTCACATTTTATTGGGTAGGCCATGTCAGTTGAGAATGAATGTTACATATGATGTGTATAAGAATATTATAGCTTTGTCCATAATAGAAGAAAGGTTATTTTTGATCATTCTCACTATTGCGGGCTTATGAGGATATATTGAGGTTGAAAAGAAAGAATGAGATGAAAAAGAATGAAGTGGCTGAGATTGCAGAGAAAAGAAAGAGATAAGCTAAACTTAAAGAGGAAATAAAAAAAGATATTGAAAAAGAAAAAGAGAGAGATAAAGTAGAAATCGTAAGTGATGAGTGTGAAAAAAATGATTGAAACCATCAATGAACATGTGAGTTTCGAGAGTGATAAAACCATGAGTGAGAGTGAATTGGACATGAGTGAGGGTGAAATAAAAATGATTGTTAATAAGGATGAAAAAAGGTGGATGAGTGGGAATGAAAATGTTGAGATTGAGATATGTGAGGATGAAGACTATCACATCCCAATTTTCCCAGGACGCGACCGACAAGAGATGGCATTGCCATATCTATAGGCCTGTGACGTGAACATGCGTATGATGTGTCATGCATGGCTAACCTAGAATACATGTATGACTAATACATATAATGAAAACTATAACATTACTTGGAAATGAAACTTGATGATATGAGCCTAATCCATGAACATGAAAGCTGAAAACAAGTCATTACCCAAATCGTGACATGAACTGTAAATACTAATTGAAACCATGACTGGAAATTTTATATGTCAAATGAAAACATGATTTCGAAATTGAGATATGATTTCTGTTGGACAATTATGACCCATAGCATCACTATTTGTAATAAACATTATGTTTTTGTTCAAATTAACTATGTGACAAAAGGAAATTGTTATTTTATCATTATTGTAATTGGATTACTTGGATATATATATATATATAATGATAAAAGTCCATATGGTTAAATCCGATTAATAAGATATGAGACAGTATTAATCCACAAACGATTTAATCATTAAATATCCATAGTCGTAGTATTATCGAGACTGGACATCGATAATACAGAATAGACTAGTATTGCACTTGTGCGTATTATGGAAGCTTAACGACATAGTTCTCATATGTTTAAGTATTAGATACTTATGCAAGTGTGATAAGAGGTTCGGTTAGCCGTTGGACCGGGAACAGTTCGCTCTGGATAGACCCCTCGGAATCCCATTGGTAGTATGACTATGTGTCTATGGGAATCCGAATTAGGGTAGGTGTATGTGATCTTTAACCAGAGACTTACGTCGCTAGTACTTGCGATAATTAGTTTGCTTTGGTATTGGTCGTCCGAAGCTTTAACATGTTCTGTGTATGCCTGTACTGGGTTTACTGAGAATCGTAGTATATTGGATGTGATGTCAAGATGAGAGTATCACTTCAGTCATATGGAGATGATGGTCACGCATGATACGATAATAGTACTCTTAAAAGCTGCAGCTATCGGGAAAGTATGAATAGGTCATGACTTTCTGATTACAGAGACTAGTTACTTGTGGTCCGATATATGCTTCGTATGGGGCACACACAGAGCCAGCCTCAGGCCTAGCATGTGACATCCGATACTGGATCGTATTACGCATTACATTAGTATTACTACGCCTGATACAAATAATATTCCTCCGCGGATATTTCTGGAGAATTGGGTAGGCACGATACTTTGCTAGAAGCCAACCATATCTTGTAAATCGGTGAGAACGTGGTACATGGTACGCACGTGTCGGATAGTCCGACAACCGGATTTACTGCCAACATATATAGGAATCTATTGGATCGCTTCCCAAAGATTCACCAATGACATTTGACTCGAATAGAATTAATCTGGGATTAATTATGAGAGAGAAAATTAATCTGGGATTAATTGCGGCAAGAATTAATCTGGGATTAAATTCGTACAGAAGAGAAAACGCGATTAATTTGGAATTAATCGGTAAAATAAGTTTAATAGTTAAATTGTATTTTTCTATTTAATTTATTTATTTGGGCTAAAATAATATATCAGATATATTAATTGAAATTGGATTTCAATACGAAATTAAAATTGGATTTTAATTCAAGCGAACGAATTCATTATTTAATTAAATTGGATTTAATTATTTATCGACAGAAAATTCGTTTAGTCGGATTAAACGAACTCGGGCCCAAAGTCTAGTTGTGTGAGCCAACTTGAATTTTGAATTTAAAGTGGTGGGACCCACTTCACACATATCACACATGTGATGGTGGTAGTTGGAAAAAGTAATTGGTTTCATTAATACACAAAACCACTTGCTTTTTACCTACCTTGTTTTTGGAAAACAAAACTCACAACCACTTGGTTTTGGAAACATAAGTCACAAAACACAAAATCTCTATTCTCTCATCTCCCAATAGCCGAACCACTCCCCTCTTGTTCTTGAATTTTTGTTGCAAAAATTCATCAAGCTAGCACTTAAAGGAGTTGAATGAGGTATTAGGGAAACTCACCCAAATGTTGGAAACACTCTACAAAGCTTGGAGCTTCAACATTCAAGAAGAAATTTTTGAAATTTCTCAACCAACCAATGTGAGTATTCCGTAACTTTACTTGGTAAATTCACACACAAATCAATATTTAGAGACCTTGGGCATGTGTAGGATACTAACAATTTCATGACCTGAAAACCATGAACATGACTTGAAAACAGTGATATGAACTGAAAACGTCAACATTTCTTAAAAACGTAAACATACTTGAAAATTTTATCTTGCTTGAAAACCATAAATTTACCTTGAAAATCGCAACATGGCCTGAAACGGTAATCTTGAACTGAAACCCAAGCTTATACTTGAAACACATTCTGAAAAATAACCTGTCTTGAAAATCTCACCTGTATTGTAACTTGGGGGCGTGATACCTACTTAGCGGGACCTGCATCGCGTAAGTAGGGGAACATGAACGTGAACATGAATAAGTATATGGGGTGATCAATTCCCCATGAGGCATCGTGAGCATACCTAGAATAGTTATATATGATGAGACGAGACTCTACTGGTGGTTTGAAAGTATTTTATTTCTTGTTCCTGTAAATCATTTACTGTAAAACTTAAATTGAAAACCATGGAAATCATGAATTTGAAAACATATCTTGTGGAAACATAATGTGTAACTTGGCACATAAAGAACATGATATGAAAAATTGTAAAATGATTCATGGAAAACATAAAGTTTAAGCTTGTAAACATGGCACATGAAATCCTAAAAATATCAAATAAAACATGCAAATCGTGAATCGAAAACACGTGATTATAAACTGACATGTGTATTGGTTTATGCATACAATGCTCGTACGAAATTCATTATTTATTTTAAAAATAGGTTGAGATGAACGTTGTTCGAACGGATTTCCTAACCAGTATTTCTATCATGAGGTCACGTAAACTAAAAAAAGTAACCTCTAAGCGTGCGATATGAAAACTTAAATCATAACATGTGGTGTGTATGAAAACTGAAAAATAAAAAGTAACTTGAAAACTGAGACCTGATAACAGGACCAAACTAAAAGCATAACTAGAAACATATATATACATGACCTGCAAGTCATTGAACATAAAACATATATTATACTACGTAAAATTGAAATCAGCATACCGTAAATATAATAATTTGAAAACATGAGAAATGGAATAACATTCACTCACTGAACCGACGTTCTAAGGCTTGCGTGCTCAAATGGAACTGGATAGATTCTTTTTCGTAGAATCTATGAAGCATATGTTTAAAGATTTGGTTAATATATATGAATACTTACAGTCCTGAACATGCACGTTAATAATGCATAGGCCTACTGCTAACACGGAAGCTTATGATGTTATCTGACATCCTAGGGCAAGACCTAAAACAAATTTAAATTGGTCTTGGATTTGGCTCTGCGTCATGATGCGCCCAAGGTAAAAGTTGAGACTGAGTGTTTTGATTAGTGCTGTGTCGTGATGCGAGCACGAGTCCATGTCTGATTCATGCCTGCACATTGCGACAATAAGAGAAAAACTCATTCACCTTCAACCATGGCAACATCACCCAAACAAACCATTGTTACCTACACATGATATAGCAACTCTAACACCTCAAGGGTCACCATAACACCCAATTTCATGTTTCAAACTCATAGCTATAAAATACCCACTCATTGGGTTTCTTATCTCAAATTGTTCCAAATACAAATCATGATAATAAACACCCATCTAGATGTAATCAACACTAAGATTTAACTTTTACATGCAACTTGAAGATGAACTAAACTTGGGTTTCATAAGCTTAAATGATAACCCCTAAAAATATGCTTGATTTACTTGATAAATCACTAAGATGAGTTTGGAGAGCTTACTTGCTTAGATTGTTTCAAGAAATGTGAAGAAACACCAAATATTGGCTTGCATTAAGGCTGAGAAATAAAGGAAAAAGGAAGAAATATTGGCTTACTTGTTCGTGAGATGGAGAAAAAAAGGAGAAGAGAATAGATCCAATTTATTTTCCATTATAATTTGATGGATATTTTCTCTTATATAAAGAAGTTTCATAAAGCCACATGTCAAAAATTATATTATCCACGTCACTGTACAATGGGCTATGATTAAAGCATAATTTGACTTAGTTACACATGTAATTAAGGAAAATACTCAACATAAAAGTTGTAGGTCTATAGCTAAGCTTTCTGATGGTACCAAGATTACTAAAAAAGAACATATGTAGCTCAAGTTATGACTGAAATACCAAGGGATATCCATGAATACGATTGAAATAAATGAGTATTAAAACTGTAAAAATTTTACCGAATTTCCGTAAAATAATTTTACGAATACGAACTCATTCATGCATGATTTTATGCTAGATAATACTTCACACATCTAGGAAATGACCACCGTGATAATGTCGTGGTGACCGATGTGTTACAAAAATAATATGTTTAGGGTTGAGTTGTTGTAATTAACAATTCTTTGTCTATTATTTATATTTCTTCATTACACGAGTTTGATGGTTTCTATGCATAAAAATATTGTAATGGTTTGCCAGCTAAATGGGTCATTGAACATAATGTTGATTTTATTCCCGCACTTTCTATTCCAAACCGACCGATTCGGATTCAATAATGAATCATTTTAAAGAGTAAGAAATGATGTGATCCTGAATAGGCCACCTAATCAAATTATTTTGCTTCCTTCACACGTCATTCTTGGCCAATTCAAAAGAGCGAATGAGATAAGCTTTTCAAGCTATTGAAGAACCGTTGTTCTAACGACCATCCAACCATTCGAACAACCAACATATATAGAGGTAATCTCGTTCAAATGAGCATTTGCAATGTTCAAATGATCATCAAACTCGTTCGAATGACCAACACATAGGTAATCTCATTCTAACAAGTTTAGGCATCGTTCGAGCAAGCAAACATGATTTTATTATTTCATACTTTCCTTTTAATTACTTTTTATATTTAATCATAACAGGTAAGATATTATGTCAGTTAAGTCAACCCATGTTAATAAATATTTTTGTCATTGGGTTTAGCTTTATTAGGATAGATTAGTGTTAGCCATCTTTATTAGGATAGATTAGTGTTCAGCACCCTTCATTGTTACTAATAAAATATCTACTTGAGCAACGTGATACCTGTTGGGTTTCTACTATAGTCCCGGGATCGATTTCAAGCAATGAAATACATGTGAATACATCAAGAAGTACGGCGGAATCATACTCACAATGAACGGCTTTTGCGATGTGAGGAACACCAAAATTTCTTCAAGCTTTAACTCCAAGATGCTCACGGCAAAGCTCCTCTTTTGTGCTTCATTTGTGTTCTTCAAGCTCCAAGCTTTAAGCGTGCATTTCATGCTCACAAGTTGGTTTCCCTATCACCTTCGCAAGACCCCGAATGTGTGCTAGCACTCTTGAAATTTTACCACAAAACTTCCTATGCTTCTCCTTCAATTCTCGGCTTTGACAGAAAAATGAAGAAGAAAATGGCCCAAGGCCGTGAGAGAGGAGAGAGTGAGAAGAGAGAATGAGTTGTGTTAGGTTAGTTTTGTTTTCCAAAAACAAATAATAGATATACCAAATTCAAAATTTGGTAAATAGCATTAAAGCCTCCAACCACCAACATCAATCAATAGTGACATCTTGTCAATCACTCAAAGTGACTAGACATCACATCACATCAATCAAAGTGACTAATGATTTGACGTTAGATGTGACTTGTGGGCCGCACTTGAATTCAAAATGCGAGTGTGCCCGCAAACACTCCCGGGCTCGGGTTCGCTAGTTCCGAATTAACGAAATTTCCGTTGCGACGTAATTAAATAATTATGCCTAGCAAAATTACTATTCACATCGCTAACGAATTAATTCTAAATTAACTCGTTCGCCCGAATTAAAATCTAATTTTAATTCCGCGTCGAAATCCAATTTCGTATAATATATCGAATATATTATTTTATCGATTAATTCCAAATTAATTGTTCTCTCTCTTTAAATAATATTTTATCCCAGATAAAATATCTTCGTAATTAATCCCAAATTAATTTTCTGTCTCTTATAATTAATCCCAGATTAATAAAGTGCGAGTTATACGTCATCGGTGAATCTTCGGGAAGCGACCCATGAGATCCCCAGATATGTTGGCAGTAAATCCGGTCGTCGGACTATCCGAACACGTACGTACCTAGTACTATATTTTTACCGATTTACAAGACATGGTTGGCTTCTAGCAAAACACTGTGCCTACCCAATTCTCCAGAAATTATTCTTACTGGAATATGCGATCTATATCAGGCGTAGTATACGTAGTATTGCGTATTTCAATTTAGTATCGGATGTCACGTGCAAGGCTTGGGGCTGGAAATGTGTCTGCCCCGTACGAAGCACATATCGGATCTCTGGTAACTAGTCTCTATAATCGGATAAGCATGACATAGTCATATTATCCCGATAGCTGCAGCATATAAGAGAACGAGTTCCGTATCCTACATGATCATCATCTCCATTATGACTGGAGTGATACTTCCGTCTTGACATCACACCCAATACACTACGTTTCTCAATATACCCAGAAGAGGCGTACACAGAACCTGTTAAAGCCCTGGACGACCAAAACCAAAGCGTATTGATTGTCGCAAGTATTAGTGGTGCAAGTCTCAGGTTAAGACCAAATACACCTACCATGATCCGGACTTCCATAGACACATAGTCATACTACCAATGGAATTCCGAGGGGTCTATCCAGAGCGAAACTGTTTTCGTACCATCGGTAAACACAACATCATATCACACTTGCATAAGTATCCAATACTTAAATATATGAGAACTATGCTGTTATGCTCATACAACGCGCACAAGTGTAATATTAGTCTATTCCGCATTATCGATGTCCAATCTCGATAATACTACGACTAGGGATATTTAATGATTAAACCTTCGTGGATTGATACTGTCTCATATCATATCAATCCGGAACTAATCATATGGACCTTCTATCATTTATACATCTTGGTAATCTAATTACAAATGATAAAAGAACAATTTCCTTTGTCACATAGTTAATTTGTACAATAACACCATGATCTGTACAAATAGTGATGCTATGGGTCATAACTGTCCAACAATCTTCCACTTGGCCTATAGCCAATCACTCAAGTGTCCTACACCCGAACTATGTACGGTTCGCTCAAATTTCTGCTGATGAAAGGCTTTCGTCAGCGGATTTGCATGATTATCATCTGATGCGATTTATATGATCATCACATCGCCACGATGTATGATCCGAACGAATCAGATGAATATTTGAAGTATGTATCTGGATCGTTGATGAGACCATTAATTCTTTAGCCTGCGATGTAGCCTAGCTCAGCTGTTAATAGAACTATATATAATCTAATTAGATTATTATCAATCCAGAAGGCTTCTATTGCTGCCTCAGCTGCAACAATATTCCGCTTTTGTTGTTTATTCGGTAACAGTATCTTGCTTGGAAGATTTCTAGCTCACTGTTCCGTTATTCAAACTTTATAGTATCGTTATTACGACTTATAGTCGTTATTATCGGTTAGGAAACTTGCAGTAGTGATCCCGGTCACTTCAAGTTCTCATTCTCCATAGCATAAGAAAGCATCCTTAAATCATCTAAGATACTAAATGATGTTCTTAACATCAATCCAATGACTATAACTTGGATTGGCCCGATTGTGGCTCCATATGCTCAAAGCATATGAGATACCAGGTCGCGTACATTTATTTCAATGTACGAGTTCTCAGAGAGTGTTAACAAATTTTAGATCTATCCCAGTAGATCTTTATTCCTAGAATAAATGTTGTTTCTCCCAAGAATTCTACGGAGAATTTTCATGAAAGCCAAGCTTTCACCGATTGTATTATGGGATTATCATTTCCAAGAAATGATATGTCATCATTTTATACAGGACAATCACTGTCAGTGCGCTCCCACTAACCTCCTTATATACACAAGAATCATTTTCGTTTTGAATTAAATCATATACCATTATGATTACATCAAAACGATATTGTTCCAAGAACGCAATGCTTGCTTCAATCTATCCATGGATCGAGTTAACTTGCAAACCTTGTTTGCTCATTTTGGTATGACAAAACCGTTAGGATGTTGTAAACATCCTCCGAAAGGTTTCCGTTTAAGGAAAACGATTTTGACGTTCAGCTGTCATATTTCATAAATGAAACATGCAGCATCAGCAAGCATTATCCAAATGGATTTAACCATGGCAACAGGTAAAAGGTTTCGTCGTAATCGACACAATATTGATAACGATACCTTTTCGCTACAAGCCCAACTTAGTACGTTGGTATGTTGCCTTCCATGTATGTCTTCCTTGAAGACTTATATACTACCAATAGGCACAATGACTTCCGGTACAACAACCAGTGTCTAAACTTGGTTGGTATACATGGAATCCATTTCGGACTTCATGGCACTTTGCCATAATAGGGAGTCGATACCTTGTATCACTTCCTCATACGTAGTCAGTTTGTATTCCTCAATAAGATTGACATCTTTATGAGGTGAGATCAGAAACCCATACCTCCCATGTTGTTTTCTGACTCCTTTCGACTTACGCGGTTCTTGTGTATTCGAAGATTATTGGTATAGTTTTATCCTTGATGAACTATTTGTGTTCCATTAAGGAATCGGTGCCTGTAATAGTATTACTCCGATTTTCATCGAGTTTTACTTTCCTCCCACTTACCACTGCATGTAGGTATTCCTCTTAGGAAAACCGCATGGCGAGCAATAATTACATTGTTCTCTAGCGAGTTGTATAAGTACTATACTTTTGGTTTCCCTAGGATAACCCACAATTAGGCACTTATCCGATTTGGGTTCTAGTTTGGTATCATCCAAACATATGCCTAGCATTCCCAAATCTTCAGGAATGAGAAAACCCGGTTTCTTTCCTGCTCATATCTAATATGAAGACTGTCAAACAGATTTTCATGAAACCTTATTTAAAATAAGTTTTGCACTGTTCATGTGTATCCCTTGAAGGAAATGGTAGCTCAGAGCGACTCATGATTAACCTTATCATGTCCAACAGAATTTGATTTCTCTGTTCGGACACACCGTCAAATTGACGTGTTCCGGAAGGAGTCCTCATTGAAAGAATACTACTCTTTCAAGTATTTGAGAAACTTATTGCTTAAGTATTTTCATCATGGTCCAATCATGGTGTTTAATACTTTTGCCGATCTGTCTGTCTACTTCATGTCGAAACTCTTTGAATTAATCAAAAGTTTCCGATTGGTGTTTCTGAAGAAACACATAACCATAACGCGATGCCACATCCGTAAAGGTCACGAAATATTCATATCCACATCTAGCCTAACTGGACATGGGCCCACTTACATCACTATGAACGAGGGCTAACAAATCGGTGGCACTTGCACTTTTACCAAGTAAAAAGTGTTTTAGGCACTTGCCTAATAAACTAGATTCGTAGACATTATTTGAATAGAATCAAATCTGTCCTAGTACCCACTCTTCGAAAGTGTGGATATACGAGTCTTGTTAATTGTGTCCTAGACAACAATGCCACTTATAAGTCTCAACTGATTTAATATTTTTCTAGTTGAAGAAAGTTGGAAAATACTTATAAAATCAAATTTTCCATAAGCTTTTTCCCTTGTTCTTCAAGTTTTTTCTCTCAAACTTTACTTGTAATTTTATTTGGTAACTTGTGTCAATGAAAGAAATGAAACAAAAAAACTTATATACTTTCTCAAATGGGCGTGAATGGAAAAAAGTAAATACAAGATTTTAATTTTAATTTCATTTCAATTTCAATTACCAAGTTACTTGTTTCATTTGGTAACTATTACCAAAAAGTAAATCAACAAATGTATCCAACCAAAACATGCCATTTCCTAACCATAATCATGTAAAAAGATATTTATAAAATAATTACTTTAATCATTTAACATTTAAATAATTAAATACAAATATCTTAAATATATGTATTATATTTACATTAAATATCTCAAATACATATATTAATGATATATGTCAAATATCATAATTTGACAATTAATTAATGTGTATTTAATAAAATCAAATATTAAATACAAATACACATTAATTAGGAAATGATCATTAGGTTCATTTGCTTGTATTTTTCGTTTAACGGTTAAACGATTTATAAATAATCTCCATTATTAGCAATCTTCTAAATAACACTCGTAACTTACTTCCGAAGTATACAACGGCCATGGATTTAACAGATTGCTAATCATATAAAGAATACATATGCCTTGTACACAGGACTAACAGATCTTATCTTGATACACATAGGATATCGTGAGCATGAGTCCACACCCAACGAACATGCGGAGATCTGATCTTAATAGATCGGACATTGGGATAAACCATCGGACCAAGTCATATACTAGTCAACCCGAGAAGATTCATATTGACATTCGTGTACCATCTATTAGGTAATCTTCGATGAGTCGTTTAGTGTTTATCAAATAAACACCTACACATCTATACGAGTCTCCCGAGACTCATGGTTCATTGAGATAAACCATCGGACCAAGTCCGATATACGACATGTAATGGTCTCAACGGATTTTACTAACCGACCAGTGTTAGTAAATCTTGACCAAGAACTTAATTTGATAATATATTTCTAGTAGTGATACTTCCCAATGTCAATTACAAGCTACGTTGTAATTGTGCACTATATTATATATTATCGGATCTTTGTCTCATATATATATATATAACTAAACATGATTTAGTTTCAATTTAATGATTAGATCGAATATATATAATAAAAGACAAGAGCTGCAACCATAAATAAGTAATATTATGGAAAAATGTTGTTGACGGCTGATTTTGGTCTCAGGGCAATATTGAAATATTACTCCCGAGACAATCCTCCATCAATAGTGAATTTGTTTAGTTTATGGGGGAACCAAAAGCAAACTTAGCAAAAGACAGATAAATACACCAATCAACAAGGAGATTTAACGTGGTTCGGCGGATCAGATCCCACCTACGTCCACGGGCACAAAACGAATGATACTTTTATTACTGAGATATGCTTCTCTGATATCTCTTATGTTTACAAGTCTGATCGTAATGATCTTGATATTCATTCTGATGCCTCTTACGCACACTCTACCCTTCTATTTATAATAGTGTAGAAATCAGATTCCTTCTCCTACAAGAATTTCCTAGTTGAAACAATTTCCCTTTCCCATAAGGATTCATAGTAAAAAACTACTTTCACTTCCTTTATCATACTAGGACACTGACTTACTATTTTACCCCATGAAAGTAGGATAACTTATTATCTTGTCCGTAAAAATAGGATGCCTTATCTTCTAGAGCACGTCTCGCCATATGCTCGGTCTTCATGAGGTCGGTCATGATGGTCATTTGAGCTAAGAATGCTGCTACCGATCTGATAATGGTCGGTCATACGATCCAAAGTGGTCGGTCACCAATCATCAAGTGCTCGGTCTCTACCTGTTGGCTTTATAACACTCATGTGGTCGGGTCGGCATTAATGATCTCGATCAAGAAGGGAGTTACACTTTTACCCATGCCGTACTGCTTAAATATCATAGTGCTTAAAAAACACCATCAACATCTATCCCTTAGTTCTCGGTAACAACGAGTTTGCGAGTTGATGCCGGGAACTATAAAAAAAGATGGTGTGTCGATGAATCCGTCGGTGGTCACTCTAGGAATCGCAGAGAAAAATGCCTTGGCTGCAAGTCTGGTCCTTCTTGCCACCTTCATGTGCTCAGTCAACGAGGATCCCGATATCTACCCCTGGAGAAAAAATATTTCGCCCTTATGCTGATGACGATCGACTCGGTGAGACGTAACCCGACCCCGAGCTGAAAAGATTATTTGACTCTAGGGGAATGTCACCTCCCCAGACCAATAAAGGGCCGATCATGGGGGAGATGCTCCGATCCCATGCCGATGATAAGTCTCTCGGTGGGACGTATCCCGACCCCGAGCTGAAGAAAGACTGGCTCTGGGGGAATATTACATCCTCAGTCCAAAGAAGCCGACTCGGTGGGACGTAACCCGACCCCGAGCTGAAACAAAAAGACTTGGCTCTGGGGGAATATTACATCCCCAGTCCAAAGAAGCCGACTCGGTAGGACGTAACCCGACCCCGAGCTGAAACAAAGACTTGGCTCTGGGGGAATGTTACATCCCCAATCCAAAGAAGCCGACTCGGTGGGACATAACCCGACCCCGAGCTGAAAGAAAGACTTGGCTCTGGGGGAATGTTACATCCCCAGTCCAAAGAAGCCGACTCTGTGGGACGTAACTCGACCCTGAGCTTAAACAAAGACTTGGCTCTGGGGGAATGTTACATCCCCAGTCCAAAGAAGCCGACTCGGTGTGAGGTAACCTGACCCCGAGCTGAAAGAAAGACTTGGCTCTGGGGGAATGTTACATCCCCATCCCAAATAAGCCGACTCGGTGGGACGTAACCCGACCCCGAGCTGAAAGAAAGACTTGGCTCTGGGGGAATGTTACATCCCCAGTCCAAAGAAACAGACTCGGTGGGACGTAACCCGACCCCGTGCTGAGAGAAACACTTGGCTCTGGGGGAATGTTACGTCCCCAGTCCAGAGAGACAGACTCGGTGGGAAGTAACCCGACCTCGAGCTGAATAAACCATAAGGCCTCGACGGAACGAAATCCAGCCCCGAGCCGAATAACCAAGCGGCCTCGGCGGAACGAAATCCAGCCCCGAGTCGAAACAAACATCGATCTCGGCGGTACAAGAGCAGACCCGAGCCGGAAAGAAACATCGGTCTCGGCGGTACAAGAGCAGACCCGAGCCGGAAAGAAACATCGGTCTCGGCGGTATAAGAGCAGATCCGAGCCGGAAAGAAACATCAGTCTCGGCGGTACAAGAGCAGACCCGAGCCGGAAATAAACATGTGGCCTCGGCGGAACGAATCCAGCCCGAGCCGATTAACCAAGTGGCCTCAGCGGAACGAATCCAGCCCCGAGCCGATTAATCCTTGGGACTTATTCAGAAGGGAAGTGAATCAACCTTTGAAGCCCTATTAGATTTGGCGCAGGAGTCCCCTTGCCAGACCTAATGAAAACAAAAACAAAACTTTGGAAAATAAAATCAAAAAACGGGGATGACTTAACACTTATCCCAAAACAACAGCACAGATGCCTCAAAACAGCGTCCTGTCCGAGGCCTCCAAAACACAATTCTGAACCTTTCAATTCAGAGTCCCGGCGAACCAGGATTTGGATCAAAGAGCGTTAAAATGGTAAAGGCACATCCTCTATACTTCAGGTCTCCATGGAGCCTGTGTATTGTTTGAGGGCTCCTCCTTACAACGCTGGAGCAAGCGTACGCTACAGGGGCACAGTCCCTCTCCGGGCTATACTTCTCTTGGATCCGAGTGACCAAGTAAGGATCAAAGAGTGTCCGAAACATTAAGGGCATATTCCTCCTTATGTTCGGTAACATTGGAGCAAGCAAACGCCACTGGGGTATCATCCCTCCCCGTGCTATGCTTCTCACGGATCCAAATGATCGAATAGGTGAGGATCAAAGAGTGTCCAAAACATTAAGGGCATATTCCTCATTATGTTTGGTAATACTGGAGCAAGAAAACGCCGCGGGGGTATAATTCCTCCCCGTGTGATGCTTCTCACGGATCCATTGGTTAGACAAGACATACGGGGACACATTCCCCTTAGTCGCATTTTCCAAACCGGCCAGGCAGGCCATCTCACGGGGGCACTCCCTCCCTGCGATTATCATCCCGAGATATCTCTCATAAATGTAAGTCATATGGTAGTTACGCTCCAGCTTCTGGAGTTTGATACCACCACGAAGGGTTCACGTGCTCCCTGTAAACTCTAAGAAGCGATTCATAACCCGATCTATCTGATGCACTGACTTTTTGCATTACTGCCAGAGATTGTTGAATCTTGAGGATGAATATGTGTGATGAGAAGTCCAATCTTCAGAGGACTGAGGACTTAAAATGAAGTCTACCAAAAGTCAAAATTTTATGCCCATTACTAGGTGGTGTTCCAGGAGACCTCCAATGGTTCCTATTAGTCTTCGGCTTCCCAAAAGAGATACCTCCAGTATCATCCGTTATCCAACCACCTCTTTGTTTTGATTTTTTGAGGTGTGGTAACACCTCTTTCTTCATGTTGGGTCTTCTTCTTTTTACACGCTTTACCAAGATCATGAGGCGCAGACTTAACCCATGAGTAGTCTTTATTTTCTCCATGAGGTCTCAAAATTAGAGATGATGTATCAATATTCCACTTGCGAACCTTGGCAGAACTTGCACATTCATGTGCAAAATGCCCTTCTCCACCGCACTTGTAGCATGAACTGGGTGACACTTCTGCATTTTCACCACGTGACCTAGAGCAAGCCAAACCGGTGTTACCAAATTGGCCACATCTGAAACAAGAAACCTCTCTTGGACCCGCATCAGTGACGCTAATGCAACACAGATGACCAAAACTCTTGCAGATGTAACATTGTACTTCCTTGAGGTCATCAAGGGAATAACTATTCCCACACGTAAACATATCACGTCCAGAATCTCCACATTTTAAACACACTTTAGCACTCCGGGAGTGTTTATCCGGACGATCTTTTGCACAGTGACCACCTTTTTTTGCAAATGAAGTAATATTGTGCCTTGGAACATTGCCTCACACCATGGTCCGAGCTCCCGCAAATGGAACACAGTCTCTTCCGCTTGACAGAAGATGTACAGTTCACAGCCATATGCCCCTCTTCACCATAATTATAACACGTTTGCCACCCGCTATCTGGAGGATCAAAATACCTCGGCCCTTGAAGAAGCTTTCACAGCACAATATTGTCTGATATTTCAACAGCCTTAACCCTATCACCACCATTACCAACAGCCTCCACCTTCTGTTCTTCTTTCACAACAGTCACAGAATGGTCACCGATTTCCTTATTCGTCTTCTTCCTTTTGCAAACCCCCCTAATTTTCTTCTTATCACTCTTCACATCCTCAACTACTACTATGTCATCAGTGGCTCTACTGGGACCCACAACGACGAGACTGTCGTTCATATTAATAATGTCATCCAAAACGACGACGTCAATATTGTTATGGTCGTCGTCGTGACACAACTTGGCGATGCGCATCAATAGATGCTTCTCCACAATCGAAATGCTGAAATCTGCGTTTACCTCGTCATCATCGTCGCTGGTCATTGCTGCCACCGACTTCAATTTCTCTTCTTCTTCGTCTTTTTACAAAGTCTCGGAAATCAAAAACTTTTTATACTTTAATCAAATGGCCATCCAGAATACCCCATGTGGGGGTTATTCTCATGAATTGCTTTTGGCGAGCTGCTTTCAGTCGTTCCATTGTGATTTTAACATGGCTTTCTCCATCCATTCTGTTGTTGAACTCCTCGATGACTGGTGATTTCCACCTTCTGCCATCGTCTTAAAATGCGAGCCGCTTTTTGTTGGATTCCCCACAGACGGCGCCAATTGTTGACGGCTGATTTTGGTCTCAGGGCAATATTGGAATATTACTCCCGAGACAATCCTCCCTCAATAGTGAATTTGTTCGGTTTATGGGGGAACCAAAAGCAAACTTAGCAAAAGACAGATAAATACACCAATCAACAAGGAGATTTAACGTGGTTCGGTGGATCAGATCCCACCTACGTCCACGGGCACAAAACGAATGATACTTTTATTACTGAGATATGCTTCTCTGATATCTCTTGTGTTTACAAGTCTGATCGTAATGATCTTGATATTCATTCTGATGCCTCTTACGCACACTCTACCCTTCTATTTATAATAGTGTAGAAATCAGATTCCTTCTCCTACAAGAATTTCCTAGTTGAAACAATTTCCCTTTCCCATAAGGATTCATAGTAAAAAACTACCTTCACTTCCTTTATCATAGTAGGACACTGACTTACTATTTTACCCCATGAAAGTATGATAACTTATTATCTTGTCCGTAAAAATAGGATGCCTTATCTTCTGGAGCACGTCTCGCCATATGCTCGGTCTTCATGAGGTCGGTCATGTGGTCCTTTGAGCTGAGAATGCTGCTACCGATTTGATAATGCTCGGTCATACGATCCAAAGTGGTCGGTCACCAATCATCAAGTGCTCGGTCTCTACCTGTTGGCTTTATAACACTCATGTGGTCGGGTCGGCATTAATGATCTCGATCAAGAAGGGAGTTACCCTTTTACCCCTGCCATACTGCTTAAATATCATAGTGCTTAAAAAACACCATCAACAAATGTATTGCTCATATTCATGAATCGAACATAAATACGATCCGGATTGGCGCTCCGAGCACCAACCCTTACAGAATGATGACTGCAACCATATACATTATCTGCATGCATAAAAAATAAAAACATATCTCGTTTGTGAAAAGGCTTTATGGGTTTAGAAAAATAACTTGCATCATCATAACCAACAAGACCTGAATTTTTCGTTAGTTCATTAAAATAAAATAATCCAAAAATCTATTGTGCCTCGAAGAAAGCAAGAATGTATTTCACATAACTATAATATCGTCTAGCTACAAGTATTTTTTCTTCAACAACTTTAGGATAAAATGGAGCGTTTTTATGATGAAGAGACCATAAAATCATTGGATAAGCTTTGTTCATTTTAGAACATTTCAAAAATTCTCATTATAAAAACATTGAGTATTAATTGGCACTTAATTTCTCTCTTTTTAATTTTAAATAAGTAAGATATATTGGATCTTTAACCACTCCACATGTTTATTATCTTTCGTTGAAAATTTATTAACGTACTACATGTACGGAACTAATGCTCTTTCATATCATGTTGATGACAATTATTTTTATTATTTTAATGATTCTCTAATTTTATCATTATTTTAAAATATGTCATTTTTGGTGATTATATTCATTTTTTTGTCACTTTACTTTCTTTGGGATTCATGACTATTATCAAGACACTGATCATGTCATTCTTTTACATTTATATACTCATTTTGTTGATATTCGCATATATACCAAGTTTGATGTATGCGACAACTTCTGTAAATAGGTATAGATAGGGGTGGTAATCTGGATCAAGATTCATTTATTCACTTGATTCAATTTGCATTAAAGAGGATATGGGTTCAGAAAATTTGATTCATTTAGTAAATGGATCAATTCCATTTGATTTGTTTATTAAACAAGTCGGATACGAATTTGAGCTCATCAATTTGTTCAAAATTCATCTATTACTTTTCTTTTCCTAATTTTTGTTATTTTTTTAATTAAAGTCGAGAAGTTATTACCAATTATAATAGAAAAATATTGTTGCCTAGTTTTATTGTGTCATTTTTACTATATGATAAAGAGAGGTTATTTTTTGTCATTACATCATATTAAGAGTAAACAAATATTCATTTATGATTCATTTTATTAAACGAATCAAATACGAATAATGATATTAAGAATCATTTAGTAAATCGAATACAAATTCATCACATTTTGATTTGATTCATTAAAAATTCGACATAAATTCGATTCGTCAATTGGTTTTACCTCCCCTAAATACATATTTAATTTCGGGTGTTTTTTTTTTTTTATGTATATGTTTCCTGTGTCGTATATTCGGTATTTTAATTGTATATGCTTAGAAGGTTAAGACCTCTTGAATATAGAAATGTATGATTACACGCCTCTTCTAAAAATCATTCATAACTGCATATTCAGAACTCGCAAGCCGAAAAAGCCCTTCTCACTGAAAAAAATAATAATAATAATTCTGAGGTCTTATTTCAGCTAGCATTGCGTTAAACGCAGTCACTATTGAAAATTTTTACGATTTATACCGCAAACTTCAAATTGAACAAAACAGGATTCGATTAAATGTCATCGAAAGAAATTCACGAGTTTCCACAAATACGACACTACTTAAGTTTGAATCACTAAAAAAACTGTGAGAAAATTCTATTAAGAAACAGTTCAAGCCTCAAAATTTGTACAGCCGAATTTGCTGTAGTGATGGCTCTGCTTCCAAACAAACCTAAAAAGTAAACGCAGAGATATATAAAAGAATTCAGCCTAAGCAATCACATTTGTAGTTTATCAGTCATGGCTGAAAGCAGTGGCTGAACATTAATACCTAATATATTCCTCCGGATAATCAGAGCTTGTAAAAGAAAAGCCCGAACTAGTTGACTGACACTATCTAACTATCAGAAGACTTTAGCCAAATCATATAGCCATTCTGGACATCAAGCGAGTATGATAACTTTGAAAAGATTATTTACCTGCCAGTTGACTATAGAAGTGCTATTGAAACATCTTGCGATATTGCTTTTTCTCATGCTCACGTCTATCATGGATCTGTGAAAGTTGAAAAATTAAAAACCCATTTAAACGTAACTATTTATCGCCACATATATTATAAGTTCCGTTTCGTCTACTAACCTTCTTCTTAGCAGCAGCAAGTTCCTTCTTTATTCCACCTGAATGAGCCAAATAACAAGTTAGCTAGCTATAAGTAGTTAAAATTTCTGTTTATGTATAAAAACTGACTTGAATAGGCTATTAATACATGTGTATTACTCTTCAAATTAACATAAATGAACCACTGTTCTAAAAAAAGGGCCTAGGCGTCTGCCTAGTTGCTAGGCAGTGCCTGGCCGTTCCAATTTGCCAGAAAACAGTGGGTTGGCAGATATTTTCTGGAAAATGCAGATCTACGACAAATAGCTCCTCGGATTGGCGCATGGGTGGTGGGCCTGCATCGGCATGAAGGACCGACTCTTGTGTCGATCGGCCACCAGAGGCGGTGGCACGTGGACCACACACACCAGCAGTCTGAAACACCCAAAACCAGCTTCTAAGCCTAATTGAACCCAAATTTCCAAACTCTAAACCTAATTAACCTCAATTTGTCAAATCCTAAACCTAATTGACCTCAATTTGACAAATTCTAATTGAACCTAAATTTGCAAACACAAATCAAAATTTTTAGAATAAAAAAATAAAACTGTCTTGTGTCGCCTAGGCCTTCTAGGCGGCGCTCCCCCATCGTACGCCTAGCGCCTAGAGTTTTTTAAAACATTGAAATGAACACTTGAATTGACTATTGATACATCTTTTATAATGTCCAACTCCTATGGTATTAGAAAAGAAATTGACATGTCATATTTTCTGTGTACGTGAGATTGAATTCTAGATGTTAGCACTAGCAATACCCTTGACCTAGTTGAAATCCCAAAATCCAAACGTAAGCTTCCATGACCTCATTCCACGAAAACCATCTGTTACCTATGTTTGACTAGGAGCATGATCAAACTCAGAGATTAAAATAACAGTAGTAATAAAATAGGGAGAATTATTAAAAAAAAAATTGAGAGAGAGCAAAAAGAGCATATAGATTCCAGATCATCAAAATGTTTAATTTCAAAGCCCGATGTAAGCACTATTATTCCCCCATCTTCAGGACATTGAAGTAAGAATCAAAGCAAAATTTCTAGAACTGGGAGCCATTCTACCATTAATTTTCAGAGTCAAAATTTCTCTCTTACCATCATTTGGCTCCAGTTTTAGTGCCTTCTCGAAGCTTTCAACTGCAGCATCAACATCATTAAGGGCCATGTATGCCTAGCAGAATTTTTTTTTTTTTAAAAAAAGAAGAAAATTATAAACTAGCTCAGCAGACCCAAAATGCAATGATAGCTAAATTTTAAGATATAGTCAAGAAACTAGTCGCGGATAAAACAGTAGATGACATTTACTAAAAGGTGCCGAAGAACTTCAAATATGTAGAGTGCAAATTAACTTTATACTTTAGGAACATACTGGCATTTAAAAAGAAAATATTTAAGTACAAATTTTGCAAATTTAAAAGATTCCAATAAGTAGCCAAGAAAAAGAAAAAGAAAGAGCAGCTGCAAAGTTAAAGAATTCACAAAGATTAAAGATAATAATATGCATCTGCGCACTTGTTTATAGATCAGATGACTAAGCACTGACTGAGGACGCTCAGTCATTGGATTCCATACAAATCAATGATACTAACCTGACCTTGGCGAAATAAAGCTTTCACATTTTCTCCATCACGCATTGCAAGCTCTGTGTCCAACAATGCACCTTTCAGATCCCCCAGTTTCAGTCTACAGGCCTACAACAAACAGAGAGGATCAATAATCAGAGGAAAATAAGCCAAGGAAAGATTAATAATTACGAATAGGCCTAGGCCTAGAAAGAAAAATGAATAAACACGCTGCCTGCAAGGAAAAGCTCCAATAATAACAGTTATAATGATCAGGAATACAAATAATGTGCTTGAGATGAACTTGATCGGCATTAGCTTGGAATGACTACAAGTCCATTTGAACATAGTTTCCGAAAAATGATCTTTTCTATTTTTGAACAATCTGATAAAGGAAAACTCAAAGAAAAAAGGTCCCACATAATTCCTTTTTTCATATTTTCAAGTGGAATAAACAGAACTGAACAACATATTAGGACTTGGAAGAAACCAGTCACAGAGAAGGTCCACAAGGTCACAATTGATAGGGGAGTGTAAAGAGAGAAAATATCTACCGAACAAATTCAACAAACTCTAGTTTAAATAGATCATCTTACTTTCAAAATGAGTCAAACTACTGCAAAAGCAAATCTGAATAGTTGTCATGATAAATCATTTCCATAGACTTGCGACAGCATTATAGTATGGCATCTTGATCAAACTTCATTACATGCATCTACATATTTAAGCATATGTATATGTACAAGTATATCTGTATTCATATGTCTACGTATAAGAAAAATATATGTGTGCATATGCATATGTATGTAGGTATTACGCAAAAAATGATGTCCATTTCAGTTGAGAAGCCATGTAGAAACATAGTTACAGATAAAGCACTCGATGATCAAACAGAATCCATCAAACAAGGGAAAAAAAACTTACAGAACTGTTTGTGAATATCAGTGACTTTGTCTTTCTTAAAGCTGAACTCTTCTCTACAAAATCAAAAGGAATAAAAATAAGTACAATCAGATATCAGATGTTCCGTTAAACATGGAATACACTGTAAACTACCATAATTGCAATGAAGGCCTTCATCAATTCCATCTTTCTCCCAGCAGATATCCAGATAACGTAGAGCCTTTTGGTACTTCCTAAGAGCCATCTTATAGTCTTGTTTCTGCACATAAACATCAGTGATGAATTGAAAATATTCTTTTTAAAAATGCATGAGAAGAGGAACTATGGTGTATTAGAAAAACAAACAATCAGAACTAATTTCACACAGAAAGAGATGGTAATGCTAATTCTCTTCCCACCCTTAGAACTTCATTTTCACCAAAGTACTATTTGATGTACCAAATATGTTTAAAACAATCGATCACACCATTACCTTGTAATATTCATTTCCAAAACCCTTAATAGAATCAACAGCATCCATCCACCAAGAAAGCTCATCAGGAGCCTTATCAAGGTCAGCTGGCCAATCAGGATAAGAATCACCATCTTTGAAAAAATTAGATATCCCATCATCAGCACCCTCAGGAATCTCTCCGCAATCTATAATTGTAACATCAGCTATGGGGCAATCATTTTCACCAGTCGTGACATGCTCTATTGTACGAACAACTCCCATTCCTTTAATGACCCTCCCAAAAACAACATGTTTCCCATCTAAGTGTGAAGTGCGAGTTGTAGTGATGAAGAATTGAGACCCATTCGTGTCAGGACCAGCATTAGCCATAGCGAGCATTCCTTTTCTTTCATGTTTCAACTCAAAATTCTCATCTTCAAACTTCAATCCATATATTGATTCTCCACCAGTGCCATCTCCAGCAGAAATATCTCCTCCTTGTATCATAAACCCTTTGATGACACGATGAAAGCGAACTCCCTAAAACAACATAAATGTTATTCAGAGAAAATATAGAAGATAAGCTTAGCAAGCCTCTGAGCAACGTGTGATAGATGATGTTACACAATGATATTCATTGCAAACAATGAACATGCAGCATATTGTATCGAATTCCAGCACAAAAAAATCTTATTGCAAATCTATCACCACATGAGAGTTTTTACACTCCCGAATAAATGATAAATCTTCGATGCTGAGCACATGCTTAAAAACCCATCAGTAATCCAAACATTACCCACAAATTTTAAAAACAATCCATGATCAAAGTCAACCCACCATCAAATTACATGCATTATACATTTCAAAAACCAGCAATACCCTTCATAAATTATCTTCTCAGAAACATCTAAAGTACACTAATTTACCACAATTTGTCCCCTTGACCAAGATTCAAGATCATCAATGTCACTTCATCACCAAACAACTTGAACCAATCATTTCCATAACCAACACAAATTTTAATAAATAAATAAAAAAAATACAAACACTCATTTAAATGCATGCCAAAAAAGGAAGAAAACAAAATTAGAACCAAGAACCAAACTTTTTCCACGACAAATAATCAAACCAACTTTTAAAACACAACCAAACACACATTCACTAATAAAAAAACTTATACCTTGTAATGAAGATGGGAACCAGTATTAGGCCCAATCCCCTTCTCACCAGTACAGAGAGACCTGAAATTTTCAGCAGTCTTGGGAACGACGTCGTCGTAAAGCTCTACAATAATCCTCCCTTCAAGCTCACCTCCAATGCTTATGTCCAAAAAACACCTTGGCCTTGCCATCTTCTCTCTAAAGATTCTTAAACTTCTCCGTTTTGTTTCTACAAGAAATGAGAAACAAACCCTAATCCCGCTTCTTATTTATAGTTTAAAGCAAAGTGGAGGAGCAGAGAGAGAGAGAGAGAGAGCGCTTTGGAGTTCGGTTCTTGTTTGTCGTGTTTTGTCTTAATTTTCTTTTAGGCACTCGTGTTTTTTTTAGTCTACCATTTGAAATTGGCAGTATCTTCCCCGCGACTTCCGTTCATCTTCTCGTGCGATCCAAATCTTTCAGTATGTTTGCATTCAATGTATGTTCAAACTCTGTTCGAACGATTTTATAGAACAGTGCGCGTTCGACTTGAGTTCCTGTGGCATTCGAATGAAATTGCGAGACCGGTTTATTTTGGATGCGTTTTTTAACCAATTTTACACAAGGAAAAACATATTTTACCCTACATATATAAATAAACATAGAGCCATATTTTTCAACTTTCTTGACAATTCACTTAGAAAACTTATTTGATTTCCCTATCCTCTCTATTTTGGTGAGATTGAGTTTGGTTTGACCATCAATACACAAACACAACCATAACCCAATTTCCTAAGTCTTCAGAGTTCTTTAGGAGGAAAATTGGTAGTCGGAGTTTCGACGTTACGAATTCACAAGGTTGATCCACTCAGAGACTTCAGAGGTTCCGCATAAGGCTGCTTGGTGCGGGCTCAGGAAGTTCTTCGAGTTATTATAGTCTAGAGGTATTTGAGGTAATGAAGTTGTCAACATAGGTCTCATACCATCACTATAAGTTTCTCATTATTATGGATTTGGATAGTAGCCTATATACCCGAAGTCGTTTTTCACTCGCAAGAGTTTTCCACTTCATCAATAAAGTTACTGTTGATGATATTTTTTGTTCCTTTCATATATTTGCATCATCTTATAACTGCTTAGATTAAGGGTGCTTATTGATTCATACTATAGTCACTCTAATTTTGACATGTCTTAGACTAGAGTAGTTGTTTAATTTCGCACATGGTTTGAATCTTAGGACAAATTTTGAATTTTCAATTGGTATCAGAACTTGACCCTTAACTATGGAGAGAAGTCAACCATAAAATTATCTCACGTTCTTTGATGAGACTGAGTTCCTGCATTGGAAGGTTCGCATGAGAGCGTGATAAACGGAAAATATATCAATATTTACCGCCTCTTTTACTTAATATTTTATATAGTTTCTCGGGTATTGTGAATATTTTGATGTGTTTTGTGTTATTTTATAGATAAATAAAATATCGGGACTCACTGGAATCAAATCGGGGATAAAACGGTGAAAAACGGATGAAAAATGGAAAAATAGGAAATTTATTGTCCACGCGTCGCGACACAAACACACGTCGCGACGCGCAAGACCTTTTCTTCACGACGCGCATCAATTACTCAGCTGCCAACACGCGTCATCTCCGCGTCATCACGTGTGTCATCATGACATTAGCCAATAATTCAGTCTTCCGACACGCGTCATCACTTACATCATCATGACGTTAGAGTCGGGACGCGCACTGATTTTGGAGCCTATAAATAGAGGCTGATTTCATTTGAATTCTTCATACTTTCTTATGAGGAATTTCCTTATAATACTAAGATAGCAATAAATCTTTCTTTGTTTTACTTAAAAATATGAGTAGGTAACTTCTTTCTGCTGGGATGAAGGTGAAACTTTTATTAATATAATTCAGATTAATCTCTCTTATTTTATAATATATAAATCATCTTAAAACCTGACTTAATGGGATACCGCCTTTATGGTCGGTTGGACTTAATTAAATTAATTTTAACATGACTTAATTGGATACCGCCTTTATGATCAGTTGAAATTAATTAAAAATCTGACTTAATCAGGATATCGCCTATATGATCGGTTGGTAATATAATGCAAATTTATATATTATAATAAGAGAGATATCTATATTTGAAATAATAAAAGTGGATCCATAAACCCTAGTATTTTATTTCATTGTTGTAAATTTTACCTTTTTAATTTTCAAATTTATTTTATAATGTTTCATTTATTTTTGTCTTTAGTAGTCTTAGGTATGTGTTGTAACTAAATACCTTATCTAGGGTTGTGATGAATTTCAATACCATAGGTTTATAAGTTGGTTATTTAGTGTCTTGTGTGATATATAAGTTTATTTATTGAGTCTTAATCTTATTGTTTCTTATTAACTGGCCACTAATAAGATTGATTTGGTAAACTTAAAATGAACTTGACGAAGGGATTTTAGGTTTCAGTCTTAGACTCAATAGCTCACGATCTCATATTCACCTTAGAGATTTCCTTCCAGGATAGACATATACCTGTCGGGCATGGGTAGCCATAATTAGAACTTAATCTTAATGAATTTGGAGTTTCTTAATTAACATAGACATATAGTTAATTGGGTTACTTTGGGTGTTTGCATCTGACCATCGACTAAGGTTTTTGCATATTTTCGTGTTCCAGGTTAATAAACAGATATATTGCACAAACATAAGATATCACTTCATCTTTAGAAGAATATTGGAAGGATTCACAACCCTGGATAATTTCATAATATTGATTAATTTTTAGAATTTACTTTCACATTGTTTTAAATTACTTGTCTTTAGTTAAGATCATCAACCAGACAACAATCAATTTTTAGATACTTATAGAAATTGAACTTCAATAAAGTAATAGCTTAGGTATTAAGTCCTAGTGGGATCAATACATGTTATATTACTTGAACGATACGTGCGCTTGCGTAACGTGTGTGTTTACCACCGATCAAGTTTTTGGCGCCGTTGTTGGGGACTTGTTTATCCTTTACTATTAATTTTGGAGTTAGATACTTTACTTGTATCTAATTTATTTTTACTTATTATTTTTGTTTTCTTATGTTTCAGGTTCTCAGACACTACATGAGAAGAAGCAGAAACTTTGAAATTCGTCCGTTTGACCCATAAATCGAAAGAACTATCAGACAGTTCAGAAGGGAAAAACGAGAAGGCCAAGAAGCACTGATCTACATGAACAATCAAGAACCCGAACCTTTGAAAGTTGCACCACTAATTCTCATTCGAGACAGAACAATTTCGGTAGTTGATGGCTTCATATCATGCATTGTACTTCCACCATTACCAGCAAATGCATGTGATATCAAAACATGCATTCAGATGATACAACAATCAGTTCAATTTGGGGGAAGTGCAACTGAAGATCATAATACCCACATCAGTAACAAACTGGAAGTTTGTGGCACATTCAATTACAACCGAGCAACAGAAGAAGCAGTGCGTCTACCTGTGTTCCCATATTCCTTGAAAGACAGAGCTAAGGCTTGGCTATATTCATTACCAGCAGGTTCCATCACAACTTGGAACACTCATACCACCAAATTCCTTGTAAAATACTTTCCCCCAGCCAGAATAGCAAAATTTAGAAATGACATCACATCTTTTGTGCAACATGACTCAGAATCCCTTTGCGAAGCATGGGAAAGCTACAAAGAATTGCTCCGAAAATGTCCTCATCATTAGATTGCAAAGTGGCTTCAAGTCCAAACCTTCTACAATGGGCTTTTTGGATTAATGAGAACCACAATAGATGCTGCTGTTGGAGGAGCATTAATGGCAAAAGGAGAAGTTCAAGCCTAAGACTTAATTGAAGAAATAGCTAACAACAGTTCCTTGTGGCCAACAGAAAGAAGCATGATCCATCGAATAGCAGAAATCCATGAAGTAGTAACCAACACAGTTATGAATGCCAAGCTAGATCAGATATATAAATGCTTGGAAACTCTTAGCATGTAAGTTAATGCTGGATCCACAAGTTCACCATATGAAGGAGCACCAAAGGCAGAATCTTACAACCAACATGATGAGAATGTGAACTATGTCATCAATTTCAACAGACAGGGAAACAATCCATATTCCAATACCTACAACCCAGGTTGTAGGAATCATCCTAATTTCGCATGGAGCAACACTTCAAGGCAAATGAACAATCCACCACCAGGATTCCAACAGCAGAATAAAAGCTAGGAGTATGAGAAGAAGCTAGGAATAGAAGATTTGCTTACAGAGATGTTGAAAAAGTAAGAAGCCAAATACGATGTTATGTTTCAAAGCCAATCAGCTTCTATAAAGGAACTGGAAAATTAATTGGGACAACTGGCCAATGCTCAGAGTTACAGACCGCAAGGTACCCTTTCTAGCAACACAAAACCAAATCCAAGGAACAAAGGGAAGGAGCAATACCAAGTCATCACTTTGAAAAGTGGCACTGAAATCAACAAAAATGTTGGAGTCAAGGCATTTACTGAGGAAGTTCCAAAAGAAAGTGTAGGACACAGAAATCGGCGACGCTGTTCCGGGCTTGCGGCCTGGTCGGGAGTACGGAGTAGCCCACGGGGGAACTAAACCGGAGAAATCACATGGAGTCGCCACCCGATGTGAATCGGGAAAATGATTTAAGGCCACACTCACCCCTCGCAAGGGAAGACCTCAAACCGTTGAGTTCAGAATGGTCCCTTACTTATGCCACTTGTAATGGAATGATTTGTGCAATAATTTAATCAGATCTACGCAACATATATTTCCAAGAGTATTCTATTTCTAAGTTCATATGCATAAAAAATGAAGCTCATGTCTAAGTTTGCATATAACCTATATCTGAGTTCGCATGCATAAAAGTAAACTGGAATAACGGCAGACACATAATCTCATAAACACATTAAATCGATAAACACGGTAATACGAGTAAAACATAAATATAGGAGAGACATAATTCAGTTTATAGTGCGAAAGAAACAATCATGGAAGCAATCATGTATGAGAATATAATGGAAGAAACAAGCATGCACGAAATAGGATGTAACAGGTGAAAGCTCATTCGTGGAGCGTTCGTAAACGTGTTCGAACGGAGAAGGGCCGAGAGCATGCGTTCGAAGTGCATTCTTGGACACGTTCGAACGGGATTACAAACGAAAGGGAATTTAAGGTGACATGAACACATATGCAAAGGAACAAATACATAATATGGGACCTCGTACGCCCAATTGAACATGCTTACATCCAATCAAACATACTTCATCCGGCGCGGCAAAACATCGTGGTAAAGGTAGCCTTTAGGCATTTCCCTCGAATAGAGGACCTTTAATCTACCCTAGTTAGCCCATGCGCACTAGAATGAAATGCATGCGTAAATAAAGCAATGATATGCAAAGGGTAAATGACATAATAAAAGGCGCGACAAAACATCATGGTAAAGGTAACCTTCAGGCATTTCCCTTGAATAGAGGACCTTTAATCCACCATAGTTAGCCCATACGTATTATATTACAATGCATACAAATGAACAAGACAATAATTTAGAACTCCGTATGTCCGATTAAACATATCTCACATTCAATCAAACACACTTCGTCCGGCGTGGCAAAGTATTGTCGTAAAGGTAGCCTTTTGGACTTTTCTTCCCTCAAATAGAGAACCTTTAGACCAACATACTATCCCATGCGCACTATATCATCAATACACAAGCAAGTAACATGCGGAAAGTAAAAGCCGAAATATAAAATATGAATAATAAACAAACAAGATAAAATAAAGTGAAAGATGTGTCGTTTGCTCAAATGGTACGTGGAGTTGTTTCCCAAGTACAGACCGCACTACCGTCCATTCGGATTTGGCTACGAAATTTACGTCTGGGTTTCCATCCGATATACCATAAAATATGACACATTTTCCATTCATCCAATGGCCACAACACACATTAACCAACGACTCTCATGTGAAGGAAATTCAATAAATAATTAAAAGATGAATGAAAATAAATAAGAAAGGTGCCCTCAGGTCTAACCTTTTATGTCGACTTTTGGAAGTGCATCACAAGGCCGTCGGAAGGGCTAACACTCCACAACTCATTGGTTCAACATTTCCTTCCGCTGTTTCGCTGTTTGGGCTGCTGTTTTTACTCCATTTTGTTGCTATTTTCGATGTATTTTTTGGTCACTATTTTACGGTGTTTAGGCTGCTGTTTGGGGGTGTATTTTCGATTACTGCAGTGCAGTTTCAGGGGCTATTTTCGATGATGGTTTGTGGCTGTTTCGGTGGCAGTTTGTGCGTGAATAAGACTGTATTGGTTACTGTTTTGGAGTGAAGCAAATGGCTGTTTGAAGAAGGTGATGGCGTAAAGTAGTGGGCTGTTTGGAAAGGTGTGTGGCGTGAAGCAAGAGGCTGTTTGAAGGGGTAATGGCGTTGAAGGTAGTGGGCTGTTCGAAGAGAGTGTTTATGCATTGAAGGTAGTTGACTGTTCGAAGGGGGTGTTTATGCATTGAAGGTAGGGGCTGTGGCGTTGAATGGGGCAATGCGTGAGTGGAGTTAGTGTGATCAATTTGTGTGTGTGAGTTGTCAGGTGGCTAGACGTGCAGTTTGTGAGTAGCTTTGTGTTGATGCGTGAGGTAAGGGTGATCTGTGGGTACGTGAGAGGGGCAGTGAAGCAAGGGCCGTGGAGTTGAGGGTTTTGTGTTATTTTTATAGTTGTCAATTAGGGTTATGCATGGGTTTTGAAAAGGAAACAAATCAATTAAATTAGGGATGAATTTAATTAGTTAAAAAAGGAAAGTATACTTGTATTTTGGTGGGGGAATATATTTAAATTGGTAGGTGATTTATTTAAATTAGGAAGAGATTTGCTTAAATTAGGAATTTAATTTAATTGGATTTTAATTGGATTTAATTTAATTTAATTTAATTGGTTTTAATTTAATTTAATTTAATTTAATTTGTGTTTTAAATATGCTTTAATTATTCCTTGGATTGGGCTTGGGTGATATGGGCTTGGTGTGTGTCTTGCGGGGGTTTGGGCTAAGAATGTATTTTAAAACAGAGGTCCAACAAGCGAACCCGAAGCTAAACAAGCGAATAAAATCCAACAAAATACTGATTTCTGACTTTTCCCTTCCGACGTCTGTTTCCCGCGACTTCCGTGACTTAAAAGGTAGTGCCTCTAAATGAGACTCATCATAGGGACTTACATGCAAAAAATGCAGTGCCTACAGTCGCCCCCACTTTGATTGGACTTGTGCAGTGTGTGACAATGACAATCCTATCAAAGTTATGCAATGTATTTTTACTTATCTGGCTCGCCAGCTACCACCTGACTTGTCTGCTGCTTCGAATGAAGTTGATGATGCAGCGGGCCTCGACCTTGGGACGCATCCCATTAACTGCAACCGACGATGTAGTGGGTGCTCGACCCTGGGACGCATCCCGGAACTACAACTGCTGATACAGTGGGTCTCGACCCTGGGACGCATCCCAATAACTGTAACGGACAACGGGGGCCTTTACCCTGAGACGCATCCCAATACTACTGACAATGTGGGTCACGACCCTGGGACGCATCCCCAAAACTGATGATGCAAGGGGCCAACGACCTTGGGACGCATCCCGATAACTGCAACCAACAACGGGGGCCTCGACCCTGGGATGTATCCCGATAATGTTGACAATGTGGGTCACGACCCTGGGACGCATCCCCAAAACTGATGATGCAGGGGGCCAACGACCCTGTGACGCATCCCAATAACTGCAACTGACAACGGGGGCCTCGACCCTGGGACGCATCTCGATAATGTTGACAATGTGGGTCACGACCCTGTGACGCATCCCAAAAACTACTGATGATGTGGGTCACGACCCTGAGACGCATCCCCAAAACTGCTGATGATGTGGGTCACGACCCTGGGATGCATCCCCAAAACTGCTGGTGATGTGGGCCACGACTCTGGGACGCATCCCCAAAACTGCTGATGATGTGGGTCACGACCCTGGGACGCATCCCCAAAACTGCTGATGATGTGGGTCACGACCCTGGGATGCATCCCCAAAACTACTGATACTGATGTGGGCCTCGCCCTCGGGACTCATCCCCAAAACTGATGCTGATGTGGGTCACGACCCTGTGACGCATCCCCAAAAACTGATGCTGATATGGGTCACGACCCTGGGACGCATCCCCCAAACCTGATGCTGATGTGGGCCTCGACCCTGAGACTCATCCCCAAACTGATACTGATGTGGGCCTCGGCCCACAGACTGATACTGATGCGGGCCTCACCCTCAAACTGATACTGATGTGGGATCGCCCCCAAACCGATACTGATTTGAGCCTTGCCCCCAAACTGATGCGGATGTGGGCCTCGCCCATAAATTGATGCTGATGTGGGCCTCGACCCTGGGACTCATCCCCAGAATTGCTGATGATATGTGTGTGCCTCGACCCTGAGACTCATCCCCAAAACTGATACTAGTGTGGGCCTCGCCCCCGGGACTCATCCCCAAAACTGATGCTGATGTGGGCCTCGACCCTCGGACTCATCCCCAAACTATATTGATGTGGGCCTCGACCCTGGGACGCATTCCCCAAAACTGATGCTGATGTGGGCCCGACCCTGGACTCATCCCCAAACTGATACTAATGTGGGCATCGGCCCACAGACTGATACTGATGTAGGCTCGCCCCCAAACCGATACTGATAATGTAGGCTTCGCCCCCAAGTTGATACTAATGTGGGCCTCGACCCCAAACTGATACTGATAATGTGGGCCTCAACCATCGGGACTCATCCCCAAAACTGATACTGATACTGATGTGTCTCCATACCCGGAGTGCCATACCCGGTGAAACTGATACTGATGCTGATGTGTCTCCATACCCGGAGAGTGCCATACCTGGCAAGACTGATACTGATAATGATGTGGGCCTCGCCCCCAGAGTGCCATACCTATGGCAAGACTGATACTGATAATGATGTGGGCCTCGCCCCCAGAGTGCCATACCTGGCAAGACTGATACTGATAATGTGATGGTTCATTTCAACATATTGTACTGCCTCTCACAAGATAATCCTGATAGTTAAACATAATTTTCCTCAACGGATGCTCCATGTCGAAACCAGAGAACCTTCAAAGTACCTGATACAACTCAAATCCGACCGTCTGAGTGAATGATCTGAACTAGACTCCAAGTGTGTGTGTGCTAAGGCTCTTTCGCAGCTTCACCCTTAAGAAAGCCAACTCGATGATTTTGCCTCGGAGAACCGGATCAGTGGGTCTAACCAACCTAGATGTCTTGATCACACTCTGTGATGACTTCCACGTACTCAACATGATATGGTTTTCTTCTTTTTTCTTTTGTCTCTTTCTTTTCTTTCTTTTCATTTTAAACTTTCTTGTTCTCTTTTTTATTTTTCTCTTTTTTCGACTCACCTACCCTTTAAGGTAGCATTTCTCCTCATGGTGGTCCTAATACTCGCTAATGGGTAGCTTCACGCTTATTAGTTATAGGCAGTCTATTTTGTCTTTTCTTTTCATTGCAAATACTTTCTTTGTTTCCAACCATATCATGTATCGTAACATAAGTAAACCAGGGTGGACATCCAGGCAAACGGTCATTCATTGATCCATCATCTCTTCAACTAGTCATCTTGCCGACTACTCAGGCTTCCATCACTAAGATCTCGTGATCAAGTGCTCGCGAGTCTAGCTGAGATCAACTATTCATAATACCGGATGAGAGCACATCTCGCACTTATCGTTTCTAAGGTTTCTCCCTACAGCAAACAATGTCATCACCAGACATATGCCTAACCATCAATGACTTCTTTTTTTTTTCACTCACTCCACAGAATTCTTCCTTTCAACAGCTGATAATGTGGGCTTCGCCCCCCTGGGATCCATTTCTGAAACTTATACTAGTATGGGCCTCAACCCTGGGATTCCTTCCTGAGACTAATACTGATGCGAGCCTCAACCCGGTGATTCATTCATGAAACTGATACTGATTCTGATTCATTCCTGCGACTGATGTGGGCCTCAACCCCATGATTCATTCCTAAAACTGATGACACTGTACTGTTGCTGCTTCTAATTGGCTTACCTTTGCCGTTTTCTCTTTTTCTTATTTGAAACCTATGAATACAAAACAAAACAAACACAAAAAGGAATGCAAAATACGTTACGTGTATGCATGAATGAGTTTCCTATCCCGTTGGGTTAGGTCTTCTGTCAATTCCCTTGGTGACTGCTTGGTCTTCTTTCCCTCAGGCAAAATATTGCTTCAATCTATCCACGTTGATCGGCTCGGTGAACTCGTTCCCTTCAAAATCTGACAGTCTCATTACCCCATTTCCCATCACTTTCTGGACTATGTATGGTCCTTCCTAGTTGGGTCTGAACTTTCCCCTCGGGTCTATCGTCGACGGCTTTGACTGCTTAAGTACCAGATCACCCTTTCTGATATTGGTAGGACACACCTTCTTGTTGAATGCCCGAGCCAACCTCTTCTGGTATATCTGTATATGATATAATGACTTCATCCTCTTCTCATCCAGCAGTGCTAACTGTTTCAAATCTCTGCGAGGTCTATTCTTGTTCAGGTAACTCTGTTTCTGCTAATACCCGCATGGACTGTATCTAAAATTCCACCGGCAGTACTGTTTCCATTGCCTGTCGAGCTTCTTCTTTTCTCGGACACTTCAGCTGGATGCCATTTGCTTATCTCTCTATCCTTGCCGTAAGGTTTTCTGTTTCTCAGTTTCCTTTTCCCCGATATCCATGTTTGCTAAAACCTTCTTGACAAACTTTTTTTTTACCCAACAGATATCTATGATGGCTTTTAAGACACATGGGTTAGCATGATGCGTGTATGCATGAGATGCATGAGATGCGTGCGATGCATGAAATATATAAGTCGGCCCATTACCATTTTAAAGCATTTAATCATACTATTGCGAGGTGCAAACTTGTCCCAGTTGAAAAAGGCCCAACAGGTTTACACTTTTGCGATAACATGGCTAAACAACTTCAATGATAAGAGGTCTAAACTGATGGAGTTGGTGCTTGGAGTGCCTATCCGATTTGTACATTTTATTATTTATTAATAAAATAACTATATTTTTCATTTCATACCCTATTAATGGTATTGTTATTACGCATATTAAATTGATGTATCGATATGCTAAGAATGACATCGACCTTAGAATAGTTTTGACACTAGGTGTAAACTATTCTTAAAATAAATATTCATAGTCGTTGGTTTTGGAATACGGTCGAATTCCTATAACCTATAAGACTAGCACATGTCGTATACTGGAATTGGAGTTCCGATGGTTTAACGCGATGTACCATGAGTATTGGAAACTCGTATAGACATGTGGGTATTCGTTGGAGCGAATACTGAATGACTCACATGTGATTCCTAATAGTTGGAAGTACACACCACCGTCAATAGGAATCTCCTCGAGTCGAGTAGCATATGTAATCATTTGACTATAGGATAGCATTGATTTTGTGTGAGATCCTCCACACTTAGATGCCATGTATGTCAGAAACCTTTCATGGTCTGGCCTCTAGATGTTCGTTGGGTGTGGACCGATGCACACAGTAATCAAGTGCGAAGCAAGATAGGATCTGTCGGCCCGTATGAGTACCCTAAGGGGTTTAGGTATCCATGTTAGTAAAGTCACGATTCTTAAATCTTTGGCCAAAGTCGATCACCTAGGGTGGATCGCATCATTTATGAAGAATCGTGGACATGTCGACATGAGATGTGCGCCTCGGAAACTTGACGGTATATTCTATGTTTCCTAAGCACAACTCGGATAGCCTACGACGGAGGGATTGTTAAACATATGTGATAACCTCGATTTGTATAGTTCAGAAATGTCGTTTGTGTTCTTCGCGAATTCAGAGGTGGCCGAATTGCGTACATATTAGCTAGGCTTATATGACGAACGTGTCTGAACTTAGAGAGTCCAAATATGAAGTGTACTCGTTGAGCACTTGGGTAGCCGATTAATTTTGATAAAATATAATATTCGATATTATAATTACCAACCAAGATAATCAAGTGTTATTAGATAACATTGATTATTTACTTTGACCTATTTGGATTAATTGGATTAATTCAAAATTACACAAAGGGCTTAATTGTAAATTCATAAATATTTCTACCATTTGAGGATATTTTGGTAATTCCAAATTTGTATTAATTGGTGTAAATCTATATGTCTTGATTTAATTGGATTAAATCAAAGTGGTAGACATTGAACTAATCCATTAAGTAAATATTGTCTTGATTTAATTTATTTAAATCAAAGTGGTAAATAATGGGATTAGTCACACCTAATTATGAATATTTGGATGAATTTAATTAAGCATACCTAATATTTGATAAGACATTTATTGATTAAAAATTGCCTAAGTTTTGCTATAAATAGCAAGCTTTAGGAATGTTTTAATTAGCAAGTTCAATTACAAGTATAAGCAAATTATTGAGAGATTAGCCTAAATTAGAGAAGTGTTTAGAGAAGCTTGTGAGGTCTCTAAAACATTTCATCTAGGAGAAATCAAGATTGGATCTTGAAGTGAAGCTTGGAAGCATTGGAAACAATATTGGATCTTGAAGTCAAGCTTGCACACCTTGGAGATTCTCCAACAATTTCAACATGGAGAAGTAGATTGGATCTTGCATCTAGCTTACAAGGTAATGTTTGATCTTCTCCAAAGCTATGTTTATTTGTGTATTAGATGCATGATCACATAGCTTAATGTTGAATAAGGCTAATTAATTATGTTAGGATACTTTAGAAGTATAAACACAACATGCTTGTAATTAGGTCAAAAAATATTCATGTTGGACATGGAATAATTAATTAGAGTTTGGAACTCTAGATTAATGCTTAGAGCTATGGCTACCATTCTAGATTCACTTGACCACCTTTAGGTGGACTAGAATTGTTCACGGGACATTTCGTATTTGGATTCTAAAATGGTTTGTGTATTGTATTCAAAATTTACGCAAATGCGTATTTAGAATAAATTTATGTTTTTGGAAAAATATTTAATATTTTGAAAAACTAGATTTTTATTCTATAACATGTGTTTATGTTGGTTTTGAAATTAAAAATTAATTTTGAATGTTTTTGAAGTGTTTAGGATAGACCGGATATTATTAGGGTAATAGACCCTAATGTTGTAGCTCTCTGGAATGAGAGCTGCAACTTAAAACATTCAAATAAAATAAAAAAAAAAAAAAGATAGAGAGCTGCGCGCTACAGTGCCGCGCGCACTGTAGCGCGTACTGTAAACGCGCGCAGTGCGCGCTCACTGTAGCACGCACTGTAGCGCTGTACCTCTTGCACACTGATTTTGTTTTGCTTCGTTTGGGAGCTTCCGGACTCCGTTTCAGTCCCGGTTTTTACCTATACACTCATAATGGAATGTAGTTTTTCATTAAATAATTTAAAATTACATCCATACTGATATCCATGGGTTAGACCCATTTCCGCTGCTCGGGGCACCGATCCGACCCTAAAGGTTCCACAACTGCCCTAACATAAACATAAAATGGCCCACCGACATTTTAGAAGCTTTTGGACCAATTATCATAAAGCACATACTCGTCCCAGTTTAAATGGCCCAACAAGCCTATACCTCATGTCAAAAAATCCAACTGAATCCAAATGGCGACGATCCCAAACATAAGCATAAAGAAATAATTTCTACAGAGTGGCCCATCGGCATTTCAGAAGCTTTTGGCCCAATTGTCATAGGATACGAACTCGTCCCAATTTAAATGGCCCAACAAGCCCATACCTCATGACAAAAGGTCCAACTGAATCCAAATGACAATGGTCCCTAAACACAAGCACAAGTAATAGTTTCTATTGGTCATACAACTATGGTTTATGTGTGGGTTTGCGGGAGTGTAGACAAAGGCTTTCATTGGCGAATGATTGCCCACAACTCGGACTCCCCACTCAAGGGTTCAAGCGACCAAGTGAGCGCACCTTTTTTATACCTTAAGATACGTGCCAACGAGTTATGGTGTGACTAACTGTCAAATAGATTTCCCATTGTAGATTCCCCAGAGAGAGGGTGGAGCGAACTCTCTTAAATACCCAAGTCTCTTAGACTCTTATCGCATTGGTGACAGGAATAAACAACAAGTCCTCCAAATTAGTCTATCACAACGAGCTACATGTAATGATTACCTAGGTGCCTTCACAGCTTTTCCTTATAGAAAGGTAGTGAATGAAGAAAGACACCAAACCATCACCTAGCCTTAACAATTCCTTTGATTAAACCCCCTCAACCCACTATAGACACGGTTAACTAAAGCACAAATCATAATCACTACAAGACATTATTTCGGGGCCAATTCTCTATCCCCAGTGGAGTCGCCAGACTGTAGGACATAGAAATCGGCGATGCTGTTCCGGGATCGTGGCCCGGTCGGGAGTACGGAGTAGCCCACGGGGGAACTAAATCGGAGAAATAACATGGAGTCGCCACCCGGTGTGAACCGGGAAAATGATTTAAGGCCGCACTCACCCCTCGCAAGGGAAGACCTCAAACCGTTGGGTTCAGAATGGTCCCTTACTTATGCCACTTGTAATGGAATGATTTGTGCAATAGTTTAATCAGATCTACACAACATATATTTCCAAGAGTATTCTATTTCTAAGTTCACATGCATAGAAAATGAAGCTCATGTCTAAGTTTGCATATAACCTATATCCGAGTTCGCATGCATAAAAGTAAACTGGAATAACGGCAGGCATATAATCTCATAAACACATTAAATCGATAAACACGGCAATACGAGTAAAACATAAATATAGGAGAGACATAATTAAGTTTATAGTGCGAAAGAAATAATCATGGAAGCAATCATGTATGAGAATATAATGGAAGAAACAAGCATGCATGAAATGGGATGTAACAGGTGAAAGCTCGTTCATGGAGCGTTCGTAAACACGTTCGAACGAAGAAGGGCCGAGAGCATGTTGGACACGTTTAAAGAGATTACAAAAGAAAGGGAATTTATGGCGACATGAACACATATGCGAAAGAACAAATACATAATATGAGACCTTGTACGCCTAATTGAACATGCTTAAATCCAATCAAACATACTTCGTCCGACGCGGCAAAACATCGTGGTAAAGGTAGCCTTCAGGCATTTCCCTCGAATATATGACCTTTAATCCACCCTAGTTAGCCCATGCACACTAGAATGCAATGCATGCGTAAATAAAACAATGATATGCAAAGGGTAAATGACATAATAAAAGGCGCGGCAAAACATCATGGTAAAGGTAACCTTCAGGTATTTCCCTCGAATAGAGGACCTTTAATCCACCCTAGTTAGCCCATGCGTATTATATTATAATGCATACCAATGAACAAGACAATAATGTGGAACTCCGTATGTCCGATTAAACATATCTCACATTCAATCAAACACACTTTGTCTGGCGCGACAAAATATTGTCGTAAAGATAGCCTTTTGGACTTTTCTTCCCTAAAATAGAGAACATTTAGACCAACATACTAAGCCCATGCGCACTATATCATCAATACACAAGCAAGTAACGTGCAGAAAGTAAAAGATGGAATATAAAATGCGAATAATAAACAAACAAGATAAAAAAAAAGTGAAAGATGTGTCGTTTGCTCAAGTGGTACGTAGAGTTGTTTCCCAAGTACAGACCGCACTACCGTCCATTCAGATTTGGCTACGAAATTTACGTATGGGTTTCCATCCGATATATCATAAAAGACGACACATTTTCCATTCATCCAATGGCCACAACACACAATAACCAATGACTCTCATGCGAAGGAAATTCAATAAATAATTAAAAGATGAATGAAAATAAATAAGAAATGTGACCTCAGGTCTAACCTTTTATGTCGACTCTTGGAAGTGCATCACAAGGCCGTCAGAAGGGCTAACACTCTGCAACTCTTCCAGTTCACTGGTTCAACGTTTCCTTCCGCTGTTTCGCTATTTGGGCTGCTGTTTTTACTCCATTTTACTGCTATTTTCACTATATTTTCTGGTCACTATTTTACGGTGTTTGGGCTGCTGTTTGGGAGTGTATTTTCGGTTACTGCAGTGCAGTTTTAGGGGGCTATTTTTAGTGATGATTTGTGGCTGTTTCGGTGGCAGTTTGTGCGTGAATAAGGCTGTATTGGTTACTGTTTTGGCGTGAAGCAAGGGGCTGTTTGAAGAAGGTGTTGGCGTGAAGCAGTGGGCTGTTTGGAAGGGTGTGTGGGGTGAAGCAAGGGGCTGTTTGAAGGGGTAATGGCGTTGAAGGTAGTGGGTTGTTCGAAGGGGGTGTTTATACGTTGAAGGTAGTGGGCTGTTCGAAGGGGGTGTTTATGCGTTGAAGGTAGGGGCTGTGGTGTTGAATGAGGCAATGCGTGTGTGGGGTTAGTGTGATCAATTTGTGTGTGTGAGTTGTCAGGTGGTTAGGTGTGCAGTTTGTGAGTAGCTTTGTGTTGATGTGTGAGGTAAGGGTGATCTGTGGGTACGTAAGGGGGGCAGTGAAGCAAGAGGCGTGGAGTTGAGGGTTTTGTATTATTTTTATAGTTGTCATTTAGGGTTATGCATGAGTTTTGAAAAGGAAACAAATCAATTAAATTAGGGATGTATTTAATTAGTTAAAAAAGGAAAGGATAATTGTATTTTGGTGGGGGAATATATTTAAATTGGTAGGTGATTTATTTAAATTAGGAAGAGATTTTCTTAAATTAGGAATTTAATTTAATTGGATTTTAATTGGCTTTAATTTAATTTAATTTAATTGGATTTTAATTGGTTTTAATTTAATTTAATTTAATTTGTGTTTTAAATATGCTTTAATTATTTCTTGGATTGGGCTTGGGTGAGATGGGCTTGGTGTGTGTTTTGCGGGGGTTTGGGCTAAGAATATGTTTTAAAACAGAGGTCCAACAAGCGAACCCGAAGCTAAACAAGCGAATAAAATCCAACAAAATACTGATATCTGACTTTTCCCTTCCGACGTCCGTTTCCCGCGACTTCCGTGACTTAAAAGGTAGTGCCTCTAAATGAGACTCATCATAGGGACTTACATGCAAAAATACAGTGCCTACAGAAAGCAATGAAACAGATCCACAGATGGAGGAAAAAGAGACAAAAGAAAATGATCGAGAAAGATTTAATCCACCTCCACCTATTCCACAGCGTCTCCAGAAACACAAACTGGACAAGTAATTTGCTCGATTCCTTGAGATCTTCAAAAATCTACATATCAACATTCCATTTGCAGAAGCGTTGGAACAAATGTCCAGCTATGTAAAATTCATGAAATATATTCTGTCACGAAAGCGAAGATTGGTAGATTACGAGACGGTAGCATTGACAGAAGAATGCAGCGCCATCATTCAGAGGAAGCTCCCCCCAAAGTTGAAGGATCCTGGCAGTTTCACCATCTCTTACGCCATAGGAGAATATTAATTCGGTAAGGCTTTGTGTGATTTAGGTGCTAGTATTAACTTGATGCCTTTGTCTATTTACAGGAAATTACAGATTGGAGAAGCAAAGCCCACCTCAGTCACTCTGCAACTGGCTGACAGATCACTCACATTTCTGAGAGGGGTAGTGGAAGATGTGCTGGTCAAAGTCGAAAAATTTATTTTCCCAGCAGATTTCATTGTCCTTGACATGGAGGAAGACAAAGACGTACATGTAGACACTGCTTTTTTGCATATAAGCCCAATGATGAGCCTCGTATGGAGGAACTACCCAATAAGTTACGGAAGTCACGGGAAACGGACGTCGGAAGGGAAAATTCAAAAAATCAATACCTTACCAGATTTCATTCGTTTGCTTAGCCTCAGATTCGCTCGATTAATCTCTGTTTTAACTGTTAGATTCGGCCTAAAAATCCCCGCATCCCACCACCAACTCACACGCCCAAGCCCACCAAAGAGTCAACTCAAACGCCCAAGCCCAAAATCCCATCCAAAAATATCCAACACATGTTAAAATCCAAAAAAATCACTTTCATAATTTAAATAAATCACATGCCTAAATTAAATAAATCAAATCAAATCTTCTTCCTAAATTAAATAAATCAAATCAAATCTCCTAAATCCTTTTCCTAAACTAAATAAATCACATTCCTAAATTAAAGAAATCATTTCCTTATAACAAACTAATTAATCTTTCCCATGATCACACAATCTCCATTTCCTACCCATACAAGGACAACCCTAACCCACTCTTATAAAAAGACACACAAACTAAAACCCTAGAGAGCTCATACCACAAGACATTCTGAAACGAAAATAAAACCATAAACGCTTTCTCTCATCTCAACAAGAACCCTCATCAAACGTTAAACACAAACAGCCCACTTAGAATCACACAGCCGACTCATCTCTCTATCATTGGAGCCAAAATATAAACCCTAGACACACGTCCTTTACAAAAAGGCCCGACCTCTCTCATTCTCGTAACCAAAAACAGAATAAACCCTAAAACCTAACTCATCTCTCTCATAGCAGCCTTCACGCACAGACACCCCTTGGCCCTCAGTCCTCTCGGCTAACTCATAGCCACGCACAGTCACACACATACCCCTCGCCGACAACCAACACAGCTCACTAACTAAACATGCACACTGACCGTGACCCCTTCACAGAATCATAAAACACGTACCACACACTCAAGCACAGAAGCCACCTTGCACAATACTTACACAAAGCACTAGCCCACAATGGACAAACACACAACCCCCACATGAACCTAATCCTACTAAAACTCTCGGCTCACCACAACGCACTCAATATTAGCAGCCCTGGACGTGAAACAACCCTTCACATTGACCGTAAACAGCCCACTCAATGATGCAAACAGCCAGCCATGTTCAACAGCCTCACAACTCCTCAACAATCCCACCGAAACTGTCCACAAACCCTCAACAATAACAGCCCCAAAACTGCACCCTTAAATCACCTATAATACTCCCCAAAACAGTTCCGAATCAGCCCTTTCAAACAATGCACAAACAGTCTCGAAAACCACCCAAAATATCACCCAAAAATAGTCCCCGAATACCCCAAAGAACAGTGAACAAAGCAGCCCAAAACAGCAAGGCAACGAAGGAAAACATTGAACCAGTGAACCGGAAAAGTTGCGGAGCATTAACCCTTCCGACAGCCGCGTAACGCACTTCCAATAGGCGACTTAAAAGGTAAGACCTGAGGGCACCATTTGTTATATTTTATTTTTTCGTCCTGGAAACGGAACGCTCGGTTGGACGTGGAATACATCCAACCGGGTATGCGAAGTCCTATATTGAAAATGGCCAAATTCTTGGGTCACATATTTATTTTTCCGAATTTATTTCATATTATTAGTCATTTATTATTCCGCATTTAATTTCCGTTTATTGTTATTTTATTGTTCCACATTTGTTTTGTGTTATTTATCTTCCTTGTTATTTCACATATTTGTCTCTTCGGTTATTTATAGTTATATGCATTATCGTATGTTATATCTGTCTACATTGGGTTAATGATTGAGTGTTGTCTATCGCGGTATATCGGATGGAAACCCAGACGTAAATTCCGTAGCCGAATTCGAATGGACGGTAGTGCGGTCTGTACTTGGGATACAATTCCACGTACCGCTTGAGGAAATGTTCACGCATGTGTTCATGGGATTGTGTGCTCACTTTCGTTACATTTACTTCTATGTGTGCCAAGTTAGATATGTTGGACAATTATGACCCATAGCGTCACTATTTTTAAAAGACATTGTGGTTTTTGTACAAATTAACTATGTAGCAATGGAAATTGTATTTTATCATTTTGTAATTTGATTACATAAATATATTAATGACAAAAGTCCTTATGATTAGTTCCGAATTATAAGATATGAGACAATATCAATCCATAACGGTTTAATAATTAAATATCCCTAGTCGTAGTATTATCGAGACTGGACATCGATAATGCGGAATAGACTAGTATTGCACTTGTGCGTGTTATGGAAGCGTAACAACATAGTTCTCATATATTTAAGTATTGGATACTTATGCAAGTGTGATAAGAGGTTGTGTTTACCGATGGTACGGAAAAAGCTTCGCTCTGGATAGACCCCGCAGAATCCCATTGGTAGTATGACTATGTGTCTATGGGAATCCGCATCAGGGTAGGTGTATTTGGTCTTAACCTGAGACTTGCATCGCTAGTACTTGCGACAATCAATACGCTTTGGTTTTGGTCATCCATGACTTTAACAGGTTCTGTGTACGCCTCTTCTAGGTTTATTGAGAATCGTAGTGCATTGGGTGTGATGTCAAGACGGAAGTATCACTTCAGTCATATGGAGATGATGATCACGCAGGGATACATAACTGGTACTCTAATTGGTTGCAACCATCAGGATAATATGACAAGGTCATGATTATCCGATTAAAGAGACTAGTTGATGTAATCCGATATATACTTCGTACGGGGCAGGCACTATTCCAGCTCCAGGCCTTGTATGTGACATCCGATACTAGATCGCAATACGCAATACTACGTATACTACGCCTGACATAGATTATATATTCCTTTAAGAATATTTCTGGAGAATTGAGTAGGCACGGTGCTTTGCTAGAAGCCAACCATGTCTCGTAAATCGGTAAAAATATAGTACGAGGTACGTACGTGTTCGGATAGTCCGACGACCATATTTACTGCCAACATATCCAAGGATCTCATGGGTCGCTTCCCGAAGATTCACCGATGACGTATGATTCGAACATAATTAATTTAGGACTAATTACGGAGAGATTTTATCTAGGATAAAATACTATTTGAAGAGAGAGAACGATTAATTTGGAATTAATCGATAAAATAATATATTCGATATATTAAATGAAATTAGATTTCATAACGGAATTAAAATTAGATTTTAATTCGGGCGAACAAATTAATTTAGAATTAATTCGCAAGCGACGTGAATAGTAATTTTACTAGGCATAATTATTTAATTAAATTTGATTTAATTACGTCGCAACGGAAAAATCATTAATTCGGAATTAGCGAACCCGAGCCCGGGAGTGTTTGCGGGCCCACTCGGATTTCATCTTCAAAGAGGAGCTTGGCCGAAACTTCAAGGGAGTAAAGGTTCGTATTTGACGCATCCAACATCCGATCAAAGTGAGTAATATTCTGCAAATTCTTCTTTGAGTATTGACATGTTTCATTGCTTAAATTGATCTTAGGACATCTTAGAAACACAACAATGGTATCATGGAGCCTATTTGAGCATGAAATTTGATTAGGGTTTATATACTAAAATTTGGGTAAATTTGATTTGAGCATAATTTAACCAAATTGTTTGTTTGAGTATGCTTGTATATGGATAACTTGGAGTTATATGTGATCAAATTGATGAAAAATTAATTGGATTAATTTTCCCAAATTTGCTAGGCTTGGCCGAATGTATATGCTCCTATAAAGTCATGATATTTTTTTGTTCTTAAGACCATTGGATGTGTTTAAAGACTTGGAAATATTGATTTGAGATTCAATCGGATTGAAATCGGAATCGGATATAAAATCCATACAAATGTCGTGAGCTTCAAAGCATGGAATGAGATGATTTTTTATTTCAATAATGTTAGACTTGTATTGATGATGAATTAGCATGATTAATTGATTAAATTGATATTTTGGAAACGTTAATTTAGATAATTAATTAATGTAATACACTTTAATTAATTAAATTATGAAATTTGGAATTTTAGAATTTGATTAATTGGGCTTAATTTAGAATTGGGCTTATAATGTTGTATTTGGGCCTAATGGGCTTGGTTGGGACAAGTTGGTTTAGGTAAATTGGATTGGATCCAAATTGGGCCTAAACCATTCCATTAAGTCCAAATATGAGTAATGGGACTTTTATGTTTAATTGGGCCTAATGGGCCGAAATTGGTTTCTTGACAAATAAGGTGATTCCTTAATTGGGCTTTGGTATTTGGATTTGACCCATATTGACCAAAGTCCATGCCTTAAGAAATTAATTGAATGCCCATTGAACTTTAATTAAATGACATTGGATGTTAATTGGGCTTTGAGACCCATTTAGATTAGATTTGGAATCTAAGTCGTAAAGGCGCATTTAAAAGTGTAATTATTTAATTTTGAATTAAATATAGAATTAGTATTGAATACGAATTAAATTAGATTTAAATTGTAGTTCGATATAATTCAAGAATTCGTACTTTGAGTACTTATTCTTAAACGAGTTGGACTCGCGCAAATCAAATAGTTGTTTGAACATTGGACGATCACTTTATTCAAAGATTAATTAATTGGATTAGATTGATTGAATAACATGCTTTGTGTGAATACATGGATGTGTTGAATGAATAATGTATATCAGATAGATATTAGAAGGGAAAGGGTAATTTTGGAAATTGTTGTAAATTTAGAATTTATTAAATTGGACCTGCGTGTCCAGCCTTATCTCTCGATTCTTTGTAATTCTCTTCTCACCTAATTCCCCTCAATGTTAATGAGGTTTCTTTAATTGTATTATGTAATTGGGTGGAAGTAAGAATAGTGCTAGCCGGGGAGAGGAAATAGAGTGATTTGTTCTAGGAACAATCTGTGAGATATCCATCCGCATATCATTATTAATTTATTTACCGCGCCTTATTATGCTTTTAGAATGCATGCTTAAGGGTGTATGATGAGACCTAATCAAAGATAATAAATTGGTTGCCAATTTACGCGAAAAACCCTCAACAAGTATTAAGCGTTTTCCTTCCATTGAGTGATTTTTACTCAAGATCCAAGATTGGCACTGGTTTGTTGGCCAAAGTCAAAACCTTTGTCCATCGCGAATTTGTTTGAATCATGAAGGCTTTGTTCCATATTGTATGTCTTGTTCAAGTTGTGATTTGTTGGCCAAAGTCAAGATCACTTCTTGTCCATCGACATCGATTACGAAGCTTTCCAAAGTCAATAGGTTCCGCTTAACTGGAATCATTAAGCTTGTTTTGCCAAAGCTAAGGCTTAGTTGATTCAGAGGAAAAGGTTAGGAAAATATATTGGATATATTGGCATATATATTGTATATATGTTTCGGACTTGGAGGTCCACCTACCGGATCTATGAATTGGATGAGATCCAATTGATCTTAGAGATCTACCTAGTTAAATATCATACAACTTGTTGGCCAAAGTCAAGGTTGTGTGTTATTTAACGGGATCCTAGCCCACTAGGAAACTAGGTTTCCCGAGTACTCAACAGAGGGTTAGAGGCTCGCCGAAAAATAGTGGGAGGCTAGTATTGAATTTGCAATTTCGTTCAAATACTTAGCTTTACACACTTTCAAATTATTTCGTCAATTATATTTATTAGTTGGACTAATATATTATTTTATTTTTCTTGTAACAGTTAGACTGTACCCTACATCGTTAATTGAATAGTTGGACTATTGCGATTAAGATGACAGGAAAGTTAAGCATTATGGATTTTGTCATGGGCGATAATGTCTTTAATGGCACAAACTTTCAAGACTGGGATATGAATCTTAGGATTGTCCTAGGATCCGAGAAGTTACTCTACACTATAGAGAGACCTCTTGGGCCTAAGCCCCAACTTGATAAGTTGCTTGAGCGAGAGTTTTGGAAGACTCATAGCGATGACAACTCGACTGCTCAGTTGGTAATGCTTTCTGCTATGACTCCGCAATTCCGTCGTCAAAATAAGGGATTGGATCCCTATGAGATGATGGCGAAGTTGCATGATTTTCACCGATCTAATCTTAGATCGCAAAAATATGAGTTGCAGAAGAAGCTCTTCCGCGCTCGCATGTCAGAGGGTACGTCTGTTGAGCACCATGTGTCACAGATGATTACTGACATTGAGCAGCTGGGACAGATGGGCATTGTCTTCGAGGCTGAGACTTCAGTAGATTTGATCCTACAGTCTCTCATCGACACTTGGAGTGGGTTCATCATGAACTAAAATATGTTGAACCAAGACCAAACTCTTGGAGAGTTGATGTCCACACTGAACGAAGCAAAAAAAGAGCTCCTAAAGGGCAAGAAGCGTGAGGCGTACTTCGTTTCAACATCTCAGACTCTGAGGGCTTGGCCCAAGGCAACTGAAGGTGTAAAGAAGAAGAAGAAGAAAGGCAATGCCAAATCATCAAAACCTTCTGGGAAGGGTAAGGACAAATCCCAAGATATATGTCTGCAGTGCGAGAAGCGGGGTCACTGGAAGTGTGACTGCCGCGAGTACAAGACACACATGAAGGAAATCAAAGCTGGCAAGACACCAGCTTCAGATATGTTTGTTATAGAAATAAACATGTCTACTACTAGTTTTAAAAATTGGATTTTTGATTCTGGTTGTGGTACTCATATATGTACTGATGTGCAGGATCTGCAGATTAGCAGGAGACTGGCCTCATGAGAGATTGACCTCCGCGTTGGAAATGGGACACGAGTCGCCGTTTTGGCCGTTGGCACTTTTGTTTTGGAACTGCCCTCGGGGAATGTACTTAAACTTACAAACTGTTATTAAGTACCTAGTTTGACTAGAAATATTATTTCTGTATCTATGTTAGCCCAATGTGGGTATACTTTTGTATTTAGAAACACTGGGTGTTTTATGTATAAAAATGATATGGAAATTTGCACTGCTGATGTAAATAATGGTCTTTATATTTTGATTATAAATCAATCTCAAACATATAATGTAACAAACAAAAGGCTTAAAGTAAGTAACAAAGATGAAACTTACATGTGGCATTATCGTCTGTGATACATAAACAAGACAAGTATATCCACACTTTCGAAGAGTGGGTACTTGGACGGATTTGATCCAAATTCATATGACGCCTGCGAATCTTGTTTATTAGGCAAGATGCCTAAATCACCTTTTAGCGGTAAAGGTACACGTGTCACCGAACTGTTAGCCTTCATTCATAATGACGTATGTGGGCCCATGTCTAGCCAAGCTAGAGGTGGATATGAATACTTCGTAACCTTTACGGATGATGTGTCGCGTTATGGTTATGTGTATCTTATGAGACACAAGTCGAAAACCTTTGAGAAATTCAAAGAGTTTCGACACGAAGTAGAAAAACAAACCGGCAAAAGTATTAAGACATTACGGTCGGACCGTGGTGGCGAATACTTAAGCAATGAGTTTCTTGATTACTTGAAAGAATATGGTATTATTTCACAGTGGACTCCTCCCGGAACACCGCAATTAAATGGTGTGTCCGAACGGAGAAACTGAACTTTGTTAGATATGGTAAGGTCTATGATGAGTCGTACAGAGCTACCTATTTCCTTCAGGGGATATGCATTGAACAGTGCAATACTTATTTTGAATAAGGTTCCGTCAAAGTCTGTTCAACAGACTCCATATGAAATATGGACATGAAAGAAACCAGGTTTCTCATTCTTGAATATTTAGGGTTGCTGGGCATACGTCAAATGATTGGAAGGTACCAAACTAGAACCCAAATCGGATAAATGCCTATTTGTAGGATATTCTAGGGAAACCAAAGGATATTACTTCTATCACCCACAATAGGACAAAGTATTTATTGCTTTACATGCGGTTTTCCTTGAGAAGGAATTCCTAAATGCAGTGATAAGTGGGAGGAAAGTAGAACTCGATGAAAATCGGAGTGATACTGTTCCCGGCATAGAATTCTTAACGGAACATGAACAGTCCATCAGAGATGAGACTGTACCACAATCTTCGAATACACAAGAACCGCGTAGGTCAGAGAGAGTCAGAAAACAACCTGAGAGGTATGGGTTTCTGATCTCACCTCATGTGGATATTAATCTTATTGAGGAAGATGAGCCGACTACGTATGAGGAAGCGATACAAGGTATCGACTCCGGTTTATGGCAAGATGTCATGAATTCCGAAATGGATTCCACGTACACCAACCAAGTTTGGACACTTGTTGATGCACCAGAAGGCGTAAAACCTATTGGTTGCAAATGGGTCTTCAAGAAGAAGACCGACATGGATGGCAACATACAAACGTACAAAGCTAGGCTTGTAGCGAAAGGGTATCGTCAACGACATGGTGTCGATTACGACGAAAATTTTTACCAGTTGCCATGATTAAATCCATTCGGATAATGCTTGCTATTGTTGTATATTTCGATTACGAGATATGGCAGATAGATGTCAAAACCGCTTTCCTTAACAGAAACCTTTTGGAGGATGTTTATATGCAACAGCCTGACGGTTTTTTCATACCAAGACTTGCAAACAAGGTTTGTAAGTTAAATCGATCCATTTATGGATTGAAGCAAGCATCACGTTCTTGGAACCAACGTTTTGATGAGATCATAAAAGAATACGATTTCGCTCTAAACGAGGATGATCCTTGTGTATATAAGAAGGTTAGTGGGAGTGCACTGACATTCATTGTCCTTTACGTTGATGATGTATTGCTTATTGGCAATGACATTCTCATGTTAACATCGATGAAAGCTTGACTTTCATTAAAATTCTCCATGAAGGATCTGGGAGAAGCAGCCTTTATTTTGGGAATAAAGATCTACCGTGATAGATCTAGAAAACTGCTTAGACTCTCCCAGAGCATGTACATTGACAAAGTGTTGAAGAGATTCAACATGGATCAGTCCAAGAGGGGATTATTGCCAGTGTCACATGGTGTCACTCTATCTAAGGAAATATGTCATAAAACTCAAGATGAGAGAGACAACATGAGTCGGATACAGTTCACCTCGGCAGTCGAATCAATCTTGTAAGCCATGATATGTACGCGACCTGATGTCTCGTATGTTTTGAGCATGTGTAGTCGCTATCAGGCCGATCTAGGTGATGGTCACTAGATGTCGGTTAAGAATATCCTTAAGTATCTTAGACAAACTAAGGATGCTTTCTTAATCTATGGAGATGGAGAACTTGAGGTAACTGGGTATACCAACGCAAGTTTCCAAACCGATAAGGACAACTGTCAGTCGCAATCCGGGTACATATTTTATTTGAATAACGGGGCAGTAAGCTGGAAATATTCCAAGCAAGAGACTGTTGCCGATTCAACAACTGAAGCGGAATACATTACTGCAGCTGAAGCAGCAAAATAGGAAGTTTGGATACCGTAAATTCCTAATTAGATTAGGAGTAGTTCCGTTAGCAGCTGAGCATGTTCCATTGTATTGTGACAATAACGGGGCTATAGCGCAGGTTAAGGAACAACGGTCTCATCAACGATCAAAGCATGTTCTTCGACGTTTCCATCTAATTCGTGAGATCATACATCATGGTGATGTGAAGATCGAGAAGGTCGCATCAGAGGACAACATTGCAGATCCGCTGACGAAAGCTATTCCTCAGCAAAAGTTTGAGTGACATGTACATAGTTCAGGTGTTAGATGCTTGAGTGAGTGGCTATAGGCCAAGTGGGATATTGTTGGACAATTATGACCCATAGCGTCACTATTTGTAAAAGACATTGTGGTTTTTGTACAAATTAACTATGTAGCAATGGAAATTGTATTTTATCATTTTGTAATTTGATTACATGAATATATTAATGACAAAAGTCCTTATGATTAGTTCCGGATGATAAGATATGAGACAATATCAATCCATAACGGTTTAATCATTAAATATCCCTAGTCGTAGTATTATCGAGACTGGACATCGATAATGCGGAATAGACTAGTATTGCACTTGTGCATGTTATGGAAGTGAAACAACATAGTTCTCATATATTTAAGTATTGGATACTTATGGAAGTGTGATAGGAGGTTGTGTTTACCGATGGTACGGAAACAGCTTCGCTCTGGATAGACCCCGCAGAATCCCATTGGTAGTATGACTATGTGTCTATGGGAATCCGCATCAGGGTAGGTGTATTTGGTCTTAACCTGAGAATTACATCGCTAGTACTTGCGACAATCAATACGCTTTGGTTTTGGTCGTCCATGACTTTAACAGGTTCTGTGTACGCTTCTTCTAGGTTTATTGAGAATCGTAGTGTATTGGGTGTGATGTCAAGACGGAAGTATCACTTCAGTCATATGGAGATGATGATCACGCAAGGATACATAACTGGTACTCTAATTGGTTTCAACCATCGGGATAATATGACAAGGTCATGATTATCCGATCAAACAAGACAAGTATATCCGCACTTTCGAAGAGTGGGTACTTGGACGGATTTGATCCAAATTCATATGACGCCTGTGAATCTTGTTTATTAGGCAAGATGCCTAAATCACCTTTTAGCGGTAAAGGTACACGTGTCACCGAACTGTTAGCCTTCATTCATAATGACGTATGTGGGCCCATGTCTAGCCAGGCTAGAGGTGGATATAAATACTTCGTAACCTTTACGGATGATGTGTCGCGTTATGGTTATGTGTATCTTATGAGACACAAGTCGAAGAGTGGGTACTTGGACGGAGAGTGGGTACTTGGACGGATTTGATCCAAATTCATATGACGCCTGCGAATCTTGTTTATTAGGCAAGATGCCTAAATCACCTTTTAGCGGTAAAGGTACACGTGTCACCGAACTGTTAGCCTTCATTCATAATGACGTATGTGGGCCCATGTCTAGCCAGGCTAGAGGTGGATATGAATACTTCGTAACCTTTACGGATGATGTATCGCGTTATGGTTATGTGTATCTTATGAGACACAAGTCGAAAACCTTTGAGAAATTCAAAGAGTTTCGACACGAAGTAGAAAAACAAACCGGCAAAAGTATTAAGACATTACGGTCGGACCGTGGTGGCGAATACTTAAGCAATGAGTTTCTTGATTACTTGAAAGAATATGGTATTATTTCACAGTGGACTCCTCCCGGAACACCGTAATTAAACGGTGTGTCCGAACGGAGAAACTGAACTTTGTTAGACATGGTAAGGTCTATGATGAGTCGTACAGAGCTACCTATTTCCTTCAGGGGATATGCATTGAACAGTGCAATACTTATTTTGAATAAGGTTCCGTCAAAGTCTGTTCAACAGACTCCATATGATATATGGACATGAAAGAAACCAGGTTTCTCATTCTTGAATATTTAGGGTTGCTGGGCATATGTCAAATGATTGGAAGGTACCAAACTAGAACCCAAATCGGATAAATGCCTATTTGTAGGATATTCTAGGGAAACCAAAGGATATTACTTCTATCACCCACAATAGGACAAAGTATTTATTGCTTTACATGCGGTTTTCCTTGAGATGGAATTCCTAAATGCAGTGATAAGTGGGAGGAAAGTAGAACTCGATGAAAATCGGAGTGATATTATTCCTGGCATAGAATTCTTAACGGAACTTGAACAGTCCATCAGAGATGAGACTGTACCACAATCTTCGAATACACAAGAACCGCGTAGGTCAGAGAGAGTCATAAAACAACCTGAGAGGTATGGGTTTCTGATCTCACCTCATGTGGATATTAATCTTATTGAGGAAGATAAGCCGACTACGTATGAGGAAGCGATACAAGGTATCGAATCCGGTTTATGGCAAGATGTCATGAATTCTGAAATGGATTCCACGTACACCAACCAAGTTTGGACACTTGTTGATGTACCAGAAGGCGTAAAACCTATTGGTTGCAAATGGGTCTTCAAGAAGAAGACCGACATGGATGGCAACATACAAACGTACAAAGCTAGGCTTGTAGCGAAAGGGTATCGTCAACGACATGGTGTCGATTACGACGAAAATTTTTCACCAGTTGCCATGATTAAATCCATTCGGATAATGCTCGCTATTGCTGTATATTTCGATTACGAGATATGGCAGATAGATGTCAAAACCGCTTTCCTTAACAGAAACCTTTTGGAGGATGTTTATATGCAACAGCCTGACGGTTTTTTCATACCAAGACTTGCAAACAAGGTTTGTAAGTTAAATCGATCCATTTATGGATTGAAGCAAGCATCACGTTCTTGGAACCAACGTTTTGATGAGATCATAAAAGAATACGATTTCGCTCTAAATGAGGATGATCCTTGTGTATATAAGAAGGTTAGTGGGAGTGCACTGACATTCATTATCCTTTACGTTGATGATGTATTGCTTATTGGCAATGACATTCTCATGTTAACATCGATGAAAGTTTGACTTTCATTAAAATTCTCCATGAAAGATCTGGGAGAAACATCATTTATTTTGGGAATAAAGATCTACCGTGATAGATCTAGAAAACTTCTTGGACTCTCCCAGAGCATGTACATTGACAAAGTGTTGAAGAGATTCAACATGGATCAGTCCAAGAGGGGATTATTGCCAGTGTCACATGGTGTCACTCTATCTAAGGAAATATGTCATAAAACTCAAGATGAGAGAGACAACATGAGTCGGATACAGTTCACCTCGGCAGTCGGATCGATCATGTAAGCCATGATATGTACGCGACCTGATGTCTCGTATGCTTTGAGCATGTGTAGTCGCTATCAGGCCGATCTAGGTGATGGTCACTGGATGTCGGTTAAGAATATCCTTAAGTATCTTAGACAAACTAAGGATGCTTTCTAAATCTATGGAGATGGAGAACTTGAGGTAACTGGGTATACCAACGCAAGTTTCCAAACCGATAAGGACAACTGTCAGTCGCAATCCGGGTACATATTTTATTTGAATAACGGGGCAGTAAGCTGGAAATCTTCCAAGCAAGAGACTGTTGCCGATTCAACAACTGAAGCGGAATACATTACTGCAGCTGAAGCAGCAAAAGAGGAAGTTTGGATACCGTAAATTCCTAATTAGATTAGGAGTAGTTCCGTTAGCAGCTGAGCATGTTCCATTGTATTGTGACAATAACGGGGCTATAACGCAGGTTAAGGAACAACAGTCTCATCAACGATCAAAGCATGTTCTTCGATGTTTCCATCTGATTCGTGAGATCATACATCATGGTGATGTGAAGATCGAGAAGGTCGCATCAGAGGACAACATTGCAGATCCGCTGATGAAAGCTATTCCTCAGCAAAAGTTTGAGTGACATGTACATAGTTCAGGTGTTAGATGCTTGAGTGAGTGGCTATAGGCCAAGTGGGATATTGTTGGACAATTATGACCCATAGCGTCACTATTTGTAAAAGACATTGTGGTTTTTGTACAAATTAACTATGTAGCAATGGAAATTGTATTTTATCATTTTGTATGTTGATTACATGAATATATTAATGACAAAAGTCCTTATGATTAGTTCCGGATGATAAGATATGAGACAATATCAATCCATAACGGTTTAATCATTAAATATCCCTAGTAGTAGTATTATCGAGACTGGACATCGATAATGCGGAATAGACTAGTATTGCACTTGTGCGTGTTATGGAAGTGTAACAACATAGTTCTCATATATTTAAGTATTGGATACTTATGCAAGTGTGATAGGAGGTTGTGTTTACCGATGGTACGGAAACAGCTTCGCTTTAAATAGACCCCGCAGAATCCCATTGGTAGTATGACTATGTGTCTATGGGAATCCGCATCAGGGTAGGTGTATTTGGTCTTAACCTGAGAATTGCATCGCTAGTACTTGCGACAATCAATACGCTTTGGTTTTGGTCGTCCATGACTTTAACAGGTTCTGTGTACGCCTCTTCTAGGTTTATTGAGAATCGTAGTGTATTGGGTGTGATGTCAAGACGGAAGTATCACTTCAGTCATATGGAGATGATGATCACGCATGGATACAGAACTGGTACTCTAATTGTTTCAACCATCGGGATAATATGACAAGGTCATGATTATTCGATTAAAGAGACTAGTTGATGTAATCCGATATATGCTTCGTACGGGGCAGACACTATTCCAGCCCCAGGCCTTGTATGTGACATCCGATACTAGATCGAAATACGCAATACTACGTATACTACTTCTGACATAGATTATATATTCCTTTAAGAATATTTCTGGAGAATTGGGTAGGCACGGTGCTTTGCTAGAAGCCAACCATGTCTCGTAAATCGGTAAAAATATAGTACGAGGTACGTACGTGTTCGGATAGTCCGACGACCAGATTTACTGCCAACATATCCAGGGATTTCATGGGTCGCTTCCTGAAGATTCACTGATGACGTATGATTCGAACATAATTAATTTAGGATTAATTACGAAGAGATTTTGTCTAGGATAAAATACTATTTGAAGAGAGAGAACGATTAATTTGAAATTAATCGATAAAATAATATATTTGATATATTAAATGAAATTAGATTTCATAACGGAATTAAAATTAGATTTTAAATCAGGCAAACGAATTAATTTAGAATTAATTCGCAAGCGACGTGAATAGTAATTTTACTAGGCATAATTATTTAATTACGTCGCAACGAAAAATATCGTTAATTCAGAATTAGGGAACCCGAGCCCGAGAGTGTCCCATTTGGCAACACAACAATAAGAAACCAAAAATCTTCATCTTACACACTCTCTCTCTCCTTCACGGCAAAATGCAATTTTTTTTGTCCCATTTGGCTTGGCCGAATTCATTAAGAGCAACAGAAGAATTTTTACAATTTTTCTTAGTGCTAGCACACATCAAAAAATCATATAAGGTGTTAGGGAAACCAATCCTTGAGCTTGGAATCAACAAAAAAGCTTGGAGCTTGGATTTCATCTTCAAAGAGGAGCTTGGCCGAAACTTCAAGGGAGAAAAGTTTCGTATTTGACGTATCCAACATCCGATCAAAGTGAGTATTATTCCGCAAATTCTTCTTTGAGTATTCACATGTTTCATTGTTTAAATTGATCTTGGGACATCTTAGAAACACAACAAGATATTAGTTAATCTTGCATGTGTATGTTGCGTAGACTTGGTTAGATTATTGCATAAATCTGTTCATTACAAGTGATATAATTAAAGGACCATTCCGAACCCAACGGTTTGAGGTCTTCCCTTGCGAGGGGTGAGTGCGGCCTTAAATCATTTCCCCATTCACACTAGGTGGCGAATCCTTTATTCTCCGGTTTAGTCCCCCGCGGGCTACTCCGTACTCCCGACCGGGCCACGATCCTGGAGCAGCGTCGCCGATTTCTGTGTCCTACAGTCTGGCGACTCCACTGGGGATGGAGAATCGGCCCCGAAATAATGCCTTGTAATGTTTGTGATTTTTGTTTTAGTTAACCGTGTCTACAGTGGGTTTAAGGGGTTTAATCAAAGGCACAATTAGAGCTAGGTAATGGTTTGGTGTCTTCCTTCATTCACTACCTTTCTATAAGGAAAAGCTGTGAAGGCACCTAGATAATCATTTACTCGAAGCTTACCGTGATGGACTAATTTGGAGGACCTATTGTTTATTCCTGTCACCAAGGCGATAAGAGCCTAAGAGGCAAGGGTATTTAAGAGAGTTTGCTCCACCCTTCCTCTGGGGAATCTTCAATAAGAAATCCATTTGACAGTCAGTCATGTATCATCACTCGTTGGCACGTACCTTAGCGTATAAAAAAGGTGTGCTCACTTGGTCACTCGAACCCTTGAGTGGGGAGACCTAGTTGTATGCAATCCTTCGCCAACGGGAGCCTTTGTCTACACTCATATAAACCCACATGTGAACCATAGTTGTATGACCCATAGGAACCACCCTTTTATGCTTGTGTTTGGGACCATCATCATTTGGATTCAGTTGGACTTCTTGTCTTGAAATGTGAACTTGTTGGGCCATTTAAACTTGGATGAGTTTGTGTCTTATGACAATTGGGCCAAAAGCTTCTAAAATACCGATGGGCCACTCTGTGTTTGGGCCCCCTATCATTTGAAGTTGTTTAGCCACATTATCGTAAAAGTGTAAACCTGCTGGGCGTTTTTCAACTGGGACAAGTTTGCACCTCGCAATAATATGATTGAATACTTTAAAATGATAATGGGCCAACTTGTATGAAACCCTTGATGAGCTTAGAAAGTCCAAACATGATCCAAATATGTCAGAAGCATGAGTCTGATATCTGTTTTGATAACCACATGTATATTATACCTCATACATCGCACGCATCTCATGCATACACGCATCATGTTAACCACGTGCCTTAAAAGCCATCATATATATCTGTTGGGTTAGGAAAAATAAGACTTGTCAAAGAAAAGTTTAGCAAACATAGATACTGGGGAAAATGAAACCGAGGAACAGAAAAATTTATGGCAAGGATAGAAAGACCATTGTGAAAAAAAAGAGAAAAAGAGAGAAAAGAAAAAAGAAGAGAAAAATTGATTGTTTGTTTTAGTCCTTAATAGTTAGGCATAAGTCCGATGATGAAATTGATTGCTTTAGGGTGAAATATTAGAAACGATAAACTCTTGATGTGCTTTTATCTGATACTTTGGGTAATTGATCTATGTTAGACTCGTAAGCACTTGATTATGGTTCTTAGCAGTGAAAACCTGAGTAGTTAGCAAAGTGACTAGTTGAAGAAATTGTAGGTCGGTGAATGACCGTTCGCCTAAATGTCTATCCTGATTTGCTTGTGTTATGATGTGTGGTATGGTTTAAAATAAAAGAAAAGTCTCTAACGAAAATAATTAAACCTCCTATAACTGATAAGCGTGAAGCTACCCATGGGCGAGTATTAGGACCACCATGAAGAGAAATGATACCTTAAAGGGTATGTGTGTTGAAAAAAAAAGAAAGGAAAAAAAAAGAAAAAAAAAAGAAAAAAAAAGAAGTTTAAAAAGAAAAGAAAAAAGAGAAAGAAAACCATACCACATTGAGCACGGAAAAACAACTACATGGTATAATTGAGACATCTAGGTTGTTTTGACCCATCGATCCCAATTTTTTGACGAAGTCATTGAGTTAGCTTACTTAAGGATGAATCTGCAAAGGAACCTATGCACACACACACTTTGAGTCTGGCTTAGATCATTTATTCAAAGACTTGGATTTGAGTTGCATTGAATGTTTTGAAGGTTCTCCGGTTTCAATACTGGGAATTCTTTGAGGGCAATAATATGTATAACTATTGAGACTATTTCGTAGCATGTGATATAATATGATGATATGGAATGCCACATCATGTAGTCCACCTTGACCTAATGCAAACAGTAAAGAGCAGAAAGCTAAGCCAAGTCTGGGGGCAACCAATCTACCACCCCGCGAATGAGGGATATATCGAGAACTTGAGCAATGAGACTAAAGAGAATTGAGCAATCACCAGAAAAGAACCGGTGGAAGGAAATTATAAGCAGACCCATGGGGCGACCAGAGACATTTGTAGACAAATGGCACCAAGGAGCACAATGAAGGCCTAACCCATCAGAATAGGAAATACATCCATGCATACATGCATACATGTCATAGACACACATTTTTTGTTTTTTTATTGTTCACAGGTTTTGAAGTAAAGGAAAAAGTGGCAAAGACAAGCAGTTTCGGGAATGAATCCCAAGGCCGAGGCCCACATCATCAGCAGTTCCGGGAATGGATCCCAGGGCCGAGGCCTATATTATTAGCAGTTCGGGAATAGATCCCAGGGTCGAGGCCCACACTATCAGCAGTTTTAGGGAATGGATCCCAAGGCCGAGGCCCACATTGTCAGCAGTTTCGGGAATGAATCCCAACGTCGAGGCCTACATTATCTGCAGTTTCGGGAAAGAATCCTAGGGTCGAGGCCCACATTATCTGCACTGTCGGGAATGAATACCAAGGTCGAGGCCCACATTATCAACAGTTTCGAGAATGAATCCTAGGGTCGAGGCCTACATTATCAGAAACTCCTCGGGAATGAGGATTATCAAGCCGGGAATGACGCTCCGGGAATAGAGCATGGGTCGAGGCCCACATCATCAGCGATGCCTCGAGAGCGAGGTTTAGCATGCCGAGAATGATGCTCCGGGAATGGAGCATGGGTCGAGGCCCACATCATCAGCGATGCCTTAGGAATGAGGTTTAGCATGTCGGGAATGACACTCCGGGAATGGAGCATGGGTTGAGGCCCACATCATCAGCGACGCCTCGGGAATAAGGTTTAGCATGCCGGGAATGGTGCTCCGGGAATGGAGCATGGGTCGAGGCCCACATCATCAGCAACGCCTCGGGAATAAGGTTTAGCATGCCGGGAAAGGCGCTCTGGGAATGGGGCAAGGTTCAGAAGGGGACCACAACTATCACAACCGCGACGCCTCGGGAATGAGGTTTAGCATGCCAGGAATGGCGCTCCGAGAATGGAGCAAGGTTCGGAAGGGGACCACAACTATCACAATCGCGACGCCTCGGGAATGAGGTTTAGCATGCCGGGAATGGCACTCCGGGAATGGAATAAGGTTCGGAAGGGGACCACAACTATCACAACCGCGATACCTCAGGAATGAGGTTTAGAATGCCGAGAATGGTGCTCCAGGAATGGATCATTTTTCGGAAGGGGACCACAACTATCACATCAGCGACGCCTCGGGAATGAGGTTTAGCATGCCGGGAATGGTGCTCCGGGAATGGAGCATGGGTCGAGGCCCACATCATCAGCAACGCCTCGGGAATGAGGTTTAGCATGCCGGGAATGGCACTCCGGGAATGGGGCAAGGTTCGGAAGGGGACCACAACTATCACAACTGCGACGCGTCGGGAATGAGGTTTAGCATGCCGGGAATGACGCTCCGAGAATGGAGCAAGGTTCGGAAGGGGACCACAACTATCACAACCGCGACGCCTCGGGAATGAGGTTTAGCATGCCGGGAATGGCACTCCGGGAATGGAGCAAGGTTCGGAAGGGGACCACAACTATCACAACCGCGATACCTCGAGAATTAGGTTTAGAATGCCGGGAATGGTGCTCCGGGAATGAAGCATTTTTCGGAAAGGGACCACAACTATCACATCAGCGATGCCTCAGGAATGAGGTCTAGCATGCCGGGAATGGCGCTCCGGGAATGGAGCATAGTTCGGGAACAAAGCCCACAAGTGGTTCGGGAACAAAGCCCATGGGTCAAAAGCACCTCGCCACCACAATCAACACAAGTTCAAGAACAAAGCCCAGAGAATAAAGCCCACAATCAACAGTTCGGGAATAAAGCCCACAATTTATACAGTTCGGGAACAAAGCCCAGGGAATAAAGCCCATAATCAACACAAGTTCGGGAACAAAGCCCAGGGAATAAAGCCCACAATCAACACAAGTTCGGGAACAAAGCCCAGGGAATAAAGCCCACAATCAACACAAGTTCGAGAACAAGGCCCATGGAATAAAGCCCACAATCAACAAAAGTTCAGGAATAAAGCCCACAATCAACACAAGTTCAGGAACAAAGCCCAGGGAATAAAGCCCACAATCAATTCAGTTCGGGAACAAAGCCCGCACAAACAACAGTTAGGGAATAAAGCCTACTCTCTACATAAATTCGGGAACAAAACCCAGGGAACAAAGCCCACTCTCACCTCAATTCGGGAACAAAGCCCACTCTCAACATAATTCGGGAACAAAGCCCACTCTCTACACAGTTCGGGAACAAAGCCCACATTCAGTACAGCTCGGGAATAAAGCCCAGGGAATAAAGCCCACATTCGGTACAGCTTGGGAACAAAGCCCACTCTCTACACAGTTCGAGAACAAAGCCCACATTCAACAAAGCCTAGGGGTTGAAACACCTCACCACCAGATCAACTCAGTTTAAAGCATCTCAGAATAACCGGTAAGTTCGGCAACAGCTGGCGAGCCAGGTAAGTAAAAAAATTCATGCATGACTTTGATAGGATTGTCACTGTCACACACTGCACAAGCCCATCAAAGTGGGGGCGACTGTAGACACTGTATTTTTACATATAAGCCCAATGATGAGCCTCGTATAGAGGCACTACCCGATAAGTTGCGGAAGTCACGGGAAACGGACGTCTGAAGGGAAAATTCAAAAAATCAATACCTTGCCAAAAATATCAAACACATGTTAAAATCCAAATAAATCACCTTCCTAATTTAAATAAATCACATGTCTAAATTAAATAAATCAAATCAAATCTCCTTCCTAAATTAAATAAATCAAATCAAATCTCCTAAATCATTTTCCTAAACTAAATAAATCACCTTCCTAAATTAAAGAAATCATTTCCTTATAACAAACTAATTAAATCTTCCCCATGATCACACAATCTCCATTTCCTACCCATACAAGGACAACCCTAACCCACTCTTATAAAAAGACACACAAACTAAAACCCTAGAGAGCTCATACCACACGGCACTCTGAAACAAAAATAAAACCCTAAACATTTTCTCTCACCTCAACAACAACCCCCATCAAACGCTAAACACAAACAACCCACTTAGAATCACACAACCGACTCATCTCTCTTTCATTGGAGCCAAAATATAAACCCTAGACACACGTCCTTTACAAAAAGGCCCAGCCTATCTCCTTAACATAACCAAAAACAGAATAAACCCTAAAACCTAACTCATCTCTCTCATCGCAGCCTTCACGCACAGACACCCTTGGCCCTCAGTCCTCTCGACCAACTCATAGCCACGTACAGTCACACACATACCCCTCGCCGACAAAACACAGCTCACTAACTAAACATGCACACTGTAGGACACATGAGCTGGGCGACGCATGATGTTCTAGACTCAGGGCCTAGTTGGGAGTACGGAGTAGTCCACGGGGGACTAAACCGGAGAATAATGGAGTCGCCACCCGGTGTGAACCGGGAAAATGATTTAAGGCCGCACTCACCCCTCGCAAGGGAAGACCTCAAACCGTTGGGTTCGGGATGGTCCCTTACTTATGTCGTTTGTAATGAATGGATTTGTGCAATATTAACCAAGTCTACTCAACATACATGTTGGTCAAAGTAGTCTAAATTATAGGTTTGCATGCTTCAACAGTAAACTTTTCATAACGGCAAACATTCGGCATCACACATCAAACATGCTACATACATAGAAATCTAAACATACCTTAACTTAAATTCCTCATATAAAAGGTAAATAACTAAAACATGCTTGAAATAAAAAAAAAAACATTATAATGGCCTAATCATGCTCAAATACAAGTTGATGAAATGAAATACATGAATTCTTCAAGTGGTACGGGGCATTGTATCCCGAGTGCAAACCATAATACCGTCCATTCGGATTCGGCTATGGAATTTATGTCCGGGTTTCCATCCAATATACCACAAGAAAGAACACATATTTCATTCACCCAAAATCACATCATACACCAATTCATTATTTTATGCGAACTAATTCTAAATAACATGCTCAAATAACCACCCTAAGTCATTATTTCATGTGAATTAATCCTAAATGACATGCCAAGCTAATCATTCATACTAAACACATAAAAATACATTTCCTAAATCATTATTTTATGTAAATAAATTTAATACAACATACTAAAATAATTGAACACATTAAACACAAGAAATATATTTTTTAAGCCATTATTTCATGTGAGCCAATTCCAACAACATGCCAAGTTAACTACTAATGCTAAAATACCATAAAATACATTTTTAAATCATTATTTTATGTGAGAAAATTCTGTAATATAAACCCTCAGATCTAACCTTTTTGTGTCGTTTTTCGGAGGTGCGTTATACGGCCGTCAGAGGGGCTAAGTCACTGTGACTCCACCGGTTCATTGTTTTGACGTTTTCCTTCGCCGATTCGCTGTTTTGCTTGCTGTTTCCACTTTGTTTCATTGCGATTCAAGTCACCACACTTAGCTTACTAGTTGGCAGTGAATTAGGGACTGTTTTGGTGTCAGAACTGTGTGGTTTTATGCGGCAGTTTGTAAGGAAATTTAGGGACAGTTTATGGTGTAGTATGCGGCAGTTTGTGTGCAAGGGTTATTAACGTGAAGGGGCAGGAGCTGCTAGGATAAGGGCAATTAACATGAAGAGGCAGTGACATATGGCAATTAACGTGAGGGGTATTTGTATTTTAACGTGGCTTGAGGTGTTGGGCAAAGGATAAGGGCTGTTCACGTGCAAAATTGAGGCTAGGTGGCAGTGTGAGGGCGTGGGGCAATGTTGCTTGACTAAGTGCGTGTGTGCTGGGCAATGTGGCGTGATGGCTGTGAGGCTAGGTGGCAGTGTGTGAAGGCATGGAGGCTGTGGATGATTTGTGGCATTGATTTGGTAGGGCTAATGGCGTGTGCTGTATTGATTAGGCGAGAGGCAATGGAGCAAGAGACGTGAGGCAAATGGAGTAAGGGACGTGAGGCAAGTGGATTTATGCATGCAGGTGGCGTGAGGCTAGTAATGTGAGAGGGGAAGTTTTGTAGTTAGTGGCGTTTAAGGTCAAGGGGCAAAAGGCGTGACAAAGGCTGCAGTGAAGGAGGAATAGACGTGACAAAGGCTGATTTTGAGAGGCAGTATTGGCGTGAGTGGAGGGCTCGTTCCGGGGAGAGTGAGCGCGAGTGGAGGGGGCTATTTCAGAGACATTAAGCGTGAGTGAGGGGGCTGTTCCACTGGCTATACGTGCATGGGGCTGCATGGTGCCGAGTGGGACTGCATGGGCTGTTTGTGTGAAGGCTATGGCGTTAATTGCTAGGGTTTGTGGGTTGTTTCCAGGTTTGAATAGGGGCTGATTGGAGGCTGAATATGGGTGAGGCAGAATGAGGGCTGAATGGGCGCTGGCTGAGAGGCTAAATAAGGGCAGTGAGGGGCGTGAGTATTAGAGCTAATTCCAGGGGAGCTAAAGTAAGGTGATGGTGCGCTGGTTTGAGGGCTGAATGAGAGTGATAGGCGTGAAGGTTTGGGGGGCTGAAGTGAGGCAGTAGGTGCGTGAAGATCAAAGGTAGAAGTGAGGCAGTGAAGGGCGTGAGATGAGGGGCTGAAGTGAGGCAGTGTGCGCTGGTTCCAGGGGCTGTATGAAGGCTGTTTTTGTGTGTGAGGACGGGCAGTGAAGGAGAGGACTTTGGGCGTGTGTTGTAGGGAAATAAAGGGCTGGTTTATGATCTCCAAATGCTAAGTGTATGCTCAGATGTGCTAGGTCTTTCAAGGCAGAAAATGAGTGTTTATATAGGCATTTGAGATGGCATTAATTGGGTTGGCAAGGTGATGTTGAAGGACATTTATTAGGTTGGCAAACTTTGTTGAAAAATGGTGAAAGGTTGATGTAATTGTGATGGCTTTGTTGAAAATGTCTAAAGATGGATATTAATGATGTTGAAAATAAATAAAAGGAGTGTTATAAGGTCTTGGACGTGGGGTTTACTAATAAATGGTGTAGGGTTGTCTAATAAATGGCTTGGAAAATGGTATCAAGGTAAAATGTGAAGTCAAAGGTTAAAGTAAGTTTGGTAATGGATAAATCATGTTTGAATAGTGCAAGGAGGGGTAATTTTAGTGTCATGGACGTGGGCCTAATGGGTGGTGGGCTTGGTGTTTGATTTATTTTGGTTTCATGGGCTTTGGATGTGGGTTTAGGTGTTTAGGTGGGCTTGGAAGGGTTTGCGGTGATTTTCGGGTTATAGATACGCTTTGAAACGAACATCCAACAAGCGAACTCCGAGCAAACTTAGTGAATTAATTCCAATAATATGTCAATTCTTGACTTCTCTTTTCCGACGACCGTTTTCCGCGACTTCCACGACTTAAAGATAGTGCCTCCTTACGAGACTCATCATCGGGTTTGGGTATGCAAAAATGCAATGCCTACACACACTGACCGACACCCCTTCACAGAATCATAAAACACGTACCACACACTCAATAACAGAAGCCAGATTGCACAATACTTACACAAAGCACTAGCCCACAAGGGACAAACACACAACCCCTACGTGAACCTAATCCCACTAAAACTCTCGGCATACCACAACACACTCAATATTACCAGCCCTGGACATGAAACAACCCTTCACCTTGACCGTAAACAGCCCGCTCAATGATGCCAACAGCCAGCCACGTTCAACAGCCTTACAACTCCTCAACAACCCCACCGAAACTGTCCACAAACCCTCAACAATAACAGCCCCAAAACTGCACCCTTAAATCACCTAAAATACTCCCCAAAACAGTGTCGAATCAGCCACTACAAACAACGCAAAAAAAGTCTCGAAAACCACCCAAAATATCACCCAAAAATGGTCCCCAAATACCCCAAAGAACAATGAACAAAGCAGCCCGAAATAGCGAGGCAACGAAGGAAAATATTGAACCAGCGAACCGGAAAAGTTGCGAAGCATTAACCCTTCCGACGACCGCGTACCACACTTCCAAGAGACGACTTAAAAGGTAAGACCTGAGGGCACCTTTTGTTATATTTTAGGGATGCTTGAATAGTGTCCCCTTTTTATACTACGAGCTAATTGTAAATGATTTAAATGAAGAAAAGTTTAGAAACTTTGAGAATTCTCTAGTTTAGTCCCCATAAATTATTCATCTGAATTTTTTAACTGTATTTTTTGACCCAATTTTGGTTCCAATTTCGAAAGCTTTCCAATGTGGAAGTTGTAGATCTCGATCTAATATTTCCGACGATATAAAGTTCATAAAAATCGGAGATCGTATGAAGAAGTGATGGTTCAAATATCATGGGCGGTCCGGATTTAATCTTGGAATGGATTTCATATCGGAAATGCGAGGAATTTATCGAATGTCTGAAAAGTCGTTTCATGAGCACGTATGTGCTTGAACATGATTTACATAATGTATTATGTCATTCATAACTTAATAGTCGTCGGGATTACCCAGGTGTTACAACTATGGTCCATATGCATGAGTTGTGTTTGAGATGGGATTAGTAATGATGTTTATAGTCAGAAAGTCAGAGGCTCAGGGGGATAGGTCAGCCTATTCCCTGCCGGTAACACCTCCAGGAGGGAGATTTTACAGTATAGTATAATCTTCTATAAAAAACAATGTGGAATCTAATCTCTATAATTAATATTTTTATTATTAAATAATAAAATTATAAAAAAAATCAAGTACAATATAAAAATATAATTTCCTATTAAAATAAGAAACTTAAATAGTGGCCGTCCACAAAACTTAGCCAATCTTTAGGATTTTAGATCTATTATTACTTATTATTTTATTTTGAATTTCACTATTTTTTATTATTTAAATATAAATTCTGACTATTATCTTTTGTACAATGCATTAAAAATATTATTTGAGAATTGAGAGACAAATGAATAAAGCGTAAATATTACGTGTAAGTAAATCAATTGTCTCATTTAAAATATAAAACAAACAAGATCCTGAGCATTTACAAGATCAATACCTAAAATATATGTTCAACCCCACACAAAGTGTAGACACCACTTCCTATATATAAAAAGTTAAATATTTTTATAGTATCTCTATCGCGCCATCTGGCGACTTCATATTAAAGTTATAAAATTGAATTAATTAATCTATTAAATAAAAATAGAAATTGTAATTTAGAAGAATTTTATTAGAATAAGAAAACACAATAGATTATCCTATTAAAAAACACTATTAAAATATTTACAATTAACCTAATCTCTACAATTAATTTTTTATTATTAAATTATAAAATTAAAATAATAAATTATTAACATAAGAAACCTATTATAATATAAAAACATAACATACTATTAAAGTAAGAAATCTATTAATTAATTAATTAATATTTTAATTTATTATTATTAAATTATAAAAATAAAATAAAGAAACCTATTTTAATAAGAAAACTTATTGTAATCACTCATTAAAAAAAAAAAAAAACATATGTGACACTTAATCTCTGCAACTAAATTTTACAATTAATTTTGCATTAAATAAAAAACTTATTATAATAAAAATACATATTATAATTTTAAGAACTAATTTTATAAGAATAAAACATGTTATGCTATCCTATTATAATTAAAAAAACTATTAAATTATAAAATTAAATTAATAATTTTATTAAATAAGAACTCTATTATAACAAGAAAACATATTATACCATCCGATTAATTTTTAAATAATATCACAGATAATCCGGTAATAATATGTGTGTGTGTGTGTGAGTTTAAACATTTTAAGCTTTCTAATAGCGTCACATAACACATAATCTCTACAATTAATATTGGTATTATTAAATTATAAAATTAAAATAATAAATTATTAAAATAAAATTATTACAATATAAAATATAATCTCCTATTAAAATAAAAAACCTAAATAATAGCCGCCCACAAAATCTAACCAATTTTTTCGATTTCGGGTCTATTGTTATTTTCATTTTATTTTGAATTATTTTTATAAGTTATTTTTATTTTATTTTTATTTTATTTTTATTATGCTTCAGGGTGCAAACTTTGACTATTAGCTCTTACACAGTGAATTATAAAAATTATTATAGTACTAAGAGACAAACGAATAAGACATAAAAATTATGTGTAAGTAAATCAATTGTTTTATTTAGACTATAAAACCGACAAGATCCGGAGTATTTACATGATCAATACCTAAAATATATGCTCAACCCATATAAAGTGTGGGTCTTGTACTAGTATATATATATATATATATATATATATATATATATATATATATATATATATAAGTTAAATATTTTAAGCTTTCTCATCACGGTACGTGGCGGCTTTATATTAAAGTTATAAGATTAAATTAATAAATTTTGTTAAAAAAATACATATAACAATAAAAATACATATTATCTTATTAAAAATAAACACTATTAAATTATCTACAATTAACTTAATCACTATAATTAATTTTTTATTATTAAATTTTAAAATTAAAATATCTCTACAATTATTTTTATTATTAAATTATAAAATTAATAAAATAAAATTATTAACATAAAAATCTATTACAATATAAGCCATAATCTACTATTAAAGTAGGAAACCTACTAATTTGATTTAATTAATTAATATTTTAATTAATTATTGTTAAATTATAAAATTAAAATAAAGAAACTTATTATAACAAGAAAATTATTATACTATTGTTTGCGCAGGTTTTACGCGTGCAGGGAAAAAAGCGTGTAAGGTTCAAACCTCATGAGACAAAGTCCCATCAAGGGGTGTATTGAATCGAGTGAATAAGCCTCCAAGGGGCACAAGCACACAAGTTACAGTCTTAGGGTATAAGCTAAGAAATAAAAAGATAAAATATGCTCGAATGAGTGTTCATTTTCTTATTTTGTCATTTTTCTCCTGTTAAGCGAATTTTATAGTGTCGCTCCTTAACTGCTCAGGGCAGTTCCAATGTTTTCCCGGCGATTCTTGAGGCGTGCTGGTAACTGCTGAGCCACGTACCCCAACTGCCTGATTGTGGAGGAAAGATCCGCCCAACCGTTGTGATCGTGGGGATAACCGCATCACATGTCTTCGTCCTGACTACTCGCTAGATCGTCCTAAGTCCTTTGTCGCTCTTCGCTTCGTCATCCTTCTTCCTTTCGCGCTCCCATTCGTCTTAGGACGATTTCGTCCTGTGGGGATTTTATTTGTCATCAATTGTCCCCCAAATTTACCTTGATTGTACTGGAAGTGAAAATCGAGGTGAATTTTTTGGCTTTTCATCCAGGTTCGTTCTTTCCTCATTCAAGGGAGACCACCTCACCAATTGAGAACGCTTCATCTCGTCCCTAATCAGCCTGCTGTTTGGCTGATTCCCTCGGGTCGAGTTCTGACCGGGCCTATTATTACTACATTTCAGGCAAGACCGTTACACCAAACGCGGGCCGGTCAGATGGATCCTCCTCGCCGCCCTTAGATGACCTGTTCCCCGGCCATGTGACCAGCGTGATATCCGGTCAGCCTCCCAAGTCAGCAACATGCTCCGAATAGAGAAGTTCACGCTAGCTATCGTTAACGAGCGTAGCCCTTCTGCCATCCGGGAGATGCAATACCTTCCACGAGGGGGACCCAGGTCAATCGTCGCGAACGGACGCGGCCCATCCACAACCTTACATTCCATTTCAAACTTTACGCCAAAGAAACCTCCACCTCCGGCGGCCTATGTCTCATGGTTCGTCTCATTTCCCTTGATTTTCCTTTCTTCATCTCTAGAACTCTGTTTGGCCACGGTGAGCTTTGTTGAGATGACATGAGGTGAATTTGTCTTTAAATAGACGGTTGGGAGGCCTTCTAAATTTCCCTTCTGACTCCCCCTTTCACATATTCCCAAGCCAGATTACGGTGGGCATGTGAAGAGTTTGGCATGTGAAGAGTTTGCATACGTGTTGCTAAACAACTCATGATTCTCTACCCAAAAGCCTGGTTCTCTGCTAAAGTGAGCCTGTGATCTGAAGATCCTGTCATATCAGTTTCGTCGCCACTGCTTGTATCAATAATGGAGGAAGCTTGGGTGATATCTTTGTAAAGTGTAGTGCTGACAGCTGTCATTGGCCGATTCTGCAGGCCGACGTCAAGGCCTTGAGTCTGGCCGAATGGCGGGGGCTGACCTTGTAGGGAAGAGCGAGGGAACAGACTTTTCGTCCTAAAGTTTGTCGCGCCGCCCTTTAGAATCCTATCAAAACCCGTCTTATCTGCAATAAATGCGCGAGCCTTTCCTTTATGTTTTCATCATGAGGCCTGTTTAGGAGCCATTTTTTGGCGTCGCTTCAGTGTTTCCTTTCTCAGCACGTCACTCGCGGCGAATTGCATTCGAACACCTGTCTAGGGCAAACTTCATCCCTTCCTATTTTCCCGCCACTTCACTTTTCGGCGACTCCTATCGCGACACCTGTCATCCCCCCACTTTCAAGCTTTACTTCCTCCTTTCTGTAATTTTGCCTTTCTTTGTGATTTCGAATTCTCTGTCCCCAATGGCTTCTTCTTCCTCAATCTCAAAAACTGATGCCTCGACTTCTGTTGACTATCAACAGGCGTTGGAGTCTGAGTCTATGGGCACCTTTGGCGTTTACACCCTGGACGAAAAGTTCGCGCAGTGCGCCCTCGGCCCTATTTTTATCGACGCAGATGCCATTGCAACGAACCCGTTGGCTCAACAATTTCCTGCTTCCTCCGGCCTTCCATTTTCTGAGCCGTTAAATCTTTATGCTCTCTAATATGCTCACCTAATTCGGACTTGGCCCAGACCCGATACTGATTTCGAAGCCTGGTACAATCGTATGTCGTCGCATGCGAAGACCCGATCTTTTCTAGAAGAATACCATCTCTTCCCCTTATCGAACTTTCCTTAAAACTGCCGGCCGCCTTTGACCGTAGTCTTTTTCCTATCTCCCTGCTTTTCTGGTCGTCCGAATATAACGTATTCGTTTTTCCGGTCGGGCCCTTTACCATTACTCTTCGTGATGTTGGCGCCCTAACTGGGTTAGCCCCCCTTGGAGCGACCATATCGGCCTCCACATCGTTCCGCTTTCCACCTCCTAAAATGGACCATTCTTCTTTCTCCTCGTATTCTTCTTTCCTTCGTGCATATTCGAAGACGGCTGGTTCGGTTTTGTTGTTGGAACGAACGACTTTTCTTCATTATTGGCTGTGTAAGTACATTATTTGCACACCCAGCCAGAAACCCGCGGCGGGTTACCTCCTCATCTCTTCTGACCTTGCCAACGGCCGTCGTTTAGACTTGGCTTCTTTCTTCCTTGCTGCCACTTATAGAGGATTAGCCGTCCTCCAAAAACAACTTCGCTCTGGGTCCTCAGCCATCGCTTTTGGGCCTTTATAGATCGTCCAGCTGTGGTTGAAGGCTTACTTCCCTATCTTCGGCACCATTGAGTCGACCCGCCCTTATTCGTGTGCCGGTCTTCTCTATGCTCGGCTTCGACAAACTTCCTTCTCCCTTTGGGCCGCTTTCGAGTACTTCTACACTCTTTCTCGTGTCCCTTCCTTTTTTTCTTTTTTAGCATCGGACAGTCCATCCTTCGTCCTTGATCCTCCTTTCTCTGAAAAGGATGAGTCAGGCCTTCACATATGGCGCAAATTTTTGTGCAGCCGTGAACTGACCCATGATATCTTGACTGGGGCCAATGGTAAGGCCGGGGTAGAAGTATATTCGCCCAATTTTGTCGCTCGCCAATTCGGCATTGTCCAAGGATGGCCTCTTTCATTTTTCCATTCGTATTCTGCGTCGTTGGATCGCTTTAAGGTCTTTTCTGTTTCAGAGGTCGAGGACTCTATGGAGGAGACTCGATCCCTTCTGGCCTCTTTCACCATAGCTTCTTTCACTCCTTGTACATCTGTTCCCCCTATTTTGATCGTTTCTTGCCACCGGTCCGTGAACGATTTTTCTCCTTACCCTCAACGAAGGTGTACTCCTCTCTCTCTTTGTCCCCCAAGCCTTCTGAGCCATCGGGGTCGAAGAAGGCTGCCGAAGCTTCTAAGTCAAAGAAAAAAAAGCCTGTTAAACGGAAGCAGCCTTCTCCTAGTCGAAATTCAGACTCGAACGTCCCGCTGGTCTGTCGTCCTAAAGTATGAGCCTGGAATTCGCCCTCTATTGCTTCCATAATAGTTTGAGATATACTGATGCTAGTGTTGTATGATTTGACACAGGCCTTAAAAATCGATCCACCCTCTGTGGCACGTGCGACAGTGCCAGCTCCAGAGGCTGAGACTCCCGTGGGCGAAGGGTCAGGCATGGAGTAGCTTTTAGAGGAGGGAGGTGCAAGTGGAGTTGATCCCCAAGGTAGGTAATTTTATGCCGAGTCCGGTCATCCTCGCCCAAGAGTTGAGGAGATTCCTGGTGACCACCCTTTCTTCGAGCACTTCTCCTCGGACGGCTCTGTGCCGATTGTGCAGGATCCGGATGATGAGACTGAAGTGCTGGAGCCTGTTTGGCCGACCGGGACTCTGTGGCACCACCTTAAACAACTTTATCCTCTAGTGCGCAGGATGTCCACTTCGGGCTTAGAGGGAGTTATAGGGACGTGGATGGCCTTTATAGCTTGGCCGAATTGGAGCCATTAGAGGATGCTCGGTCTCTGTATAAAGACGATGTCCTTCGTCGTATTTACGAAGAAGACGAAGTCATTTATATTTCTGATTCATCCGACTCTGATTCTCTTGCAGATGTTCGGCTGACTGCCATGCCTCGACTTTCGAAGCCAGAGGCCATGTCCCCCAGTACTTCTGTGTATTTGGCGTCGCCTTCAGCACAACCATCATCTCCAGCTCTTCTGCCCCCTTCCCCTCAAAGGGAGATTCTTGAGCCTGAGCAGCCATCGTATTCAGCCTCCGTGATTGCTCCTTCCATGGCTCTTGCTCAATCGGTTCAAGTGCCAATCGATACTGGACGATCACCCCCTCTTCGAGCTGGTTCTTTTGACTTGCCATCAACTTCTTCTTCTCGGCCAATCTCTCCTCAAGCCGCACAGAAATTAACTGTTGTCCCCCAGTCTCCGCTGCCCTCAGAATAAGGACGGATGCAATCAGCAGTTGGAACATCTGGGGCACAACTGGATCAGTCTTGTAGCTCCGACCCTGGGATGGTGAGTTCATTTTCCTGTCCTCTTGGATTGTAGTCTTGGTCTGTTTTGCTAACTTCCTTTTCGTATGTAGCCGTCCGATTTATTGCTGCAATCGGTTCAAAGTCTTCTGGACCATCTTGGACAAATGCTCTCTGTCCATTTTCAGCCATCTCCGCCTTTGGCCCGCACAATCACGGACTTGGAGAATCTTCAAGAGATTCTCAATCAATACGCCTATTTTTCTGCGCTAGAGGTCAACCAAGCTGTTCAGCCCCAGAATATTCTTCAACTGGACCGGTGCTCCAATGAATTAAGCCGGTTATTGGCTCTTCCCTCATCGCCGATACCTATTGATGATCGGCTTTTCCTTCAAGAGATGCAGGATGGCATAGCAAACCTTCTCTCCCAACACCGCATAGTCCATAGCCGGAGAATTGGGCTTCGCTCATCCTTGGTGAAAAGGGAGGAACTCCGTGAATCTCTCGGGCAGCTACAACAGGCTTTGAGTGAGACTACGGAAGACTTGGTGACCGAAGAGTCAGTCTTCATGAATCTGGAGCAACAGTTGAAAGAGCTTCAACGTCAGCTTGATGAAAGTCGGATGAGGAAAGAGGCGAGAAAGAGGCCGTCATTGCCCAAATGAAAGAGGTGGAACGGTCGGTGGCGGAGTATAAGGGGCTGACTCGCATTGACTTCGAGAAAGATTTGGCCGATTTGGATGCAGCGAGCGCGGGCATACAAGACGAATGGCGTCTGAGGAGGGAAACTCTCTCAGCCATCAAAGACTTACCTGGAGATTTTAGGTGATTTTCGGGCCAATGATAATGTAATTCAAGACGTGTTTCGTCTATCTTGTAATCTTAGGACGTTCTCGTCCTTTATTAATGCAAACTGTTTATTGTTATTCTTCGACGTTCTCGTGCTCCCATATTGAGGGCACATATTTCTTCAAGTATCTTCCGTTTATCGCTCTCGTATGTACTCACCCTTTTAAATCTTGTAAATGATAGGCTCCATTTGGCAACACGCTTCTCACTATAAATGGGCATTCCCAATTGGGCGACCATTTACCATACACTGGGTCCTTAGAGCCAACTGGCAGTATTTTTTCCACACTAATTCGCCCTTCTTGAAAGACTTAGCCATTACCTTGAGGTTATATTCCTTGGCTATCTTTTTCTTCAGAGCTTCTAGGCGGTTGAGCGTGTCGCACTTGATATCGTCCAACTCCAACAAATTCTGGATCATCGCCTCGTCATAGTCCTCTTTTGTTAGCTTCTCCTGCAATGACACCCTGGTGGATTCAATGTTCATTTCTACAGGAAGCACAGCTTCTTGTCTATACACTAACTGGAAAGGCGTCACCGAAGTGCTCGTGCGTGGCGATGTCCTGTAGGCCCATAGAGCTTGACTCAGATATTCATCCCATCGTCTAGCATTGTCCGTCACCATCTTACGAATAACCCTTTGAGAATTTTGTTCGACGATTCTGCTTGACCATTTGACTGAGGGTAGTAGGGAGTAGTATTTTTAGCCCGGACTCCATATTCGGCCATGAAGTCTTTTACCTTTTCAAACCGTTTAATGAGGTACCATGGTCTACCATGATTGTCTGTGGTATTCCAAATCGGTGAATTATATGTTCTTTTATGAACTTGATTATCTGCTCTTGTGAGATTTCAACAACTGGGATGGCTTCTACCCACTTGGTAAAGAATCAGTGGCAACAACAATAAAGGTGTGCCTTTTACTTGATGCGGGATGATTTTCCCTATCAAGTCTATTGCCCATCCCATAAACGGCCAAGGCTTAATGACTGGGGTCATCTCGGTTGCTGGGGCCCTTTGAATGAGGACCGTGCTTCTGGCAAGCTACGCACCCTTTGGCGTATGAGACGCAGGATTCCCCCATCTTCGGCCAATAATAACCGCTTCGTATGATTAACCATCTCATCTCGATTCCATCTTGGTGAGCCCCACAGATGCCTTCGTGTACTTCGGCCATGATAGTTTTGAATTCTGATGGCCCTACGCATTTCAACAAAAGCCCGTCTTGTCATTTCTTATAGAGCACGTCTCCTGACATTACGTAGTTCAAGGCTTTAAGCTTCAATCTTCGCTCTTTTCCTACTTCAGGCTGTGTTAAGAACGCCCTGATTTCGTTTCTCCAATCGTCCTCTACTTATAGGATCGTGACGTCTGTTTTTTCAGCTCGCCTTGTGAGGGCTGGCTTGACTTCTTCGCTTCTATACACCCCACTTATGTTGGTTTGTTTATACCCGGAGGCTGCTTGGGCTAAATTATTGGCCAATTCGTTCTTCGCCCTTGGAACGTATTCCAAGTCAACGTAATCGAATCGTTCTACTAATATTTTGGCCATATCCAATAATGCCACGACCGATGGACTTTGGCATTTATAAGTTCCTATTACTTGTTGGATTACCAGCTGCGAGTCTCCATTGTTAGACGCATGGGTTACTCCCATGTTGAGGAGCATTTCCAACCCTAGTATCAGTGCTTCATATTCTGCCTGGTTATTGGTGCAGTACTCGTTCAAATTGGCTAAGACTTGGAAAGGTTCTCCCAATTGGCTAACTAGGACAATCCCTATTCCAGCCCTTTCTGCTGTGCTGGATTCGTCGAAATGCATCGTCCATGGCTTTAGGCTGCATTCGTCCAAATCCAGCTCTCTTTCCCTGGTTGTGCTTAAGCATGGATGATCGGCCAGAAAATCGGCCAACGCTTGACTTTTGACAGCCTTTTGAGGTTCGTGCCGTATGTCGAATTCTGAGAGTGACAGTGACCAAAAACCAACTCTTTGATGCATGATAGGACGAGAAAACATGTATTTTATTATATTGATTTTTGTGACCAGATATATAATGTTCGGCCTAAGGTAGGCACGTAGTTTAGTACATGTGAAATATAAAGCCAAACATAATTTCTCCATGGGAGAATAATTACGTTCATAAGTCAGCAATTGTCTGCTGATGTAATAAATGGCTCTTTCAACATTTGTGTCGTCATCTTGCGCGATCATCCCAGCTATGGATTGCTCCTCAGCCGCTATGTACAACTTGATTGGCTTTCCTAACACTGGAGGCACCATCACCGGCGGCTGTGACAAATATGCCTTCAGTCTATCAAATGCTTGTTGATGCTCTTCGGTCCAAACGAACTCTTCCTCGCCCTTTAACTTCAACAAAGAGGAGAAAGCTTTGGTCTTTCCTGCACAATTCGAGATAAATCGCCTTAGGAAGTTAACCTCCCATAGAAACCTTTGCAGCTCTTTTTTGTTTCAGGGTGGCATAGCTTCAGTAATCGCCCGAGATTTTTTGGTATCGATCTCGATTCCCCGTTGGTGTACCAGAAATCCTAAAAAGTTGCCCACGCACACCCCAAAAGCACACTTGGCAGGGTTCAGTTTTAGCTTGAACTTTCTCATTCGCTCAAAGGCCGATGTCAAATGGCTAAAATGTTCATCCGTGGTTACAGATTTAGATACTATATCGTCCACATAGACTTCCATAAACTTGCCAATCATGTCATGAAAGATTGAATTCATGGCCCGTTGATATGTGGCACCAGCGTTTTTTAAGCCGAACGGCATCACCACCCATTCGTAGCACCCTAGAGACCCTGGACACCTAAAGGCCGTTTTGTGCACGTCGTCCTCAGCAATGTAAATCTGGTTATAACCTGCGTACCCATCTATAAATGAGTATACCTGATACCCTGCCGTGGAATCCACCAGGGAGTCGACCGTCGCCATTGGGTATTGGTCTTTTGGCGTTGCTAGATTCAAATTCCTGAAATCTATGCAGATCCTTATCTTCCCGTTCTTTTTCCTAACTAGGACGATGTTGGACAACCATTCTACATATCTGGTCGTCCTGATAAATTCTGCTTCTAACAGTCGTTCGACCTCTTTTTTAATATCAGGCATAACATTAGGCGCGAACCTTCGCGGAGGCTGCCTATGAGGCCTATGACTTGACATGATTGGCAGTCTATGCTCCACCAAAGTCCTATCTAGGCCAGGCATCTCATTATAGTCCCATGCAAAACAATCTCTGTATTCTCGTAACAAACATATTAGCTTTTCGCGTACCAGGGGGCCCAATTCCTTGCTGACATAGGTTATGCGCTTATTGTACTCATCCCCCAAGTTTACCTCTTCTAAAGCATCTTGTCCCCTCGAGAAGTTTGCCTTGCGTTGTCCGTTCAGAGCATACTCGTCCTCCAGTGCGTCTCTTCCTTCTATCAAACAGTCCACTCCGCACAATTCTTTCACTTTATCTTCCATTTGGTGTATCAACATTTTCCCCTTTAAGGCTGAAATGGCGGCCTGTGTTTCGTCCTCCTTCATTCGTTCCAGAACATAGGCCATTAAATTGGCCTTAGAGGCCGCAAGGGTGGCTTGCTCTTTATTCTGGTCGTACTTCATTGATACCGACATGTGTGGGTTCTCCAAAGACCATTGTGGTTGGTCTTGTTTGTGCGAACAGGTCGTTTAACAATCCTATAGGGTATGGCTTGTCATTCTGGGCTACGATAGTCGGGCTCTCCCATTCGTTTAGAACCCTGGTTGGCCCGTAGTTTCCCTCATACATGAAGTAGTCGGCCGAGTTTGTGTCTGTAGCGAAAGGTTTGTTGTCGGCGTGTACTATCTCCACTTCATCATTTTGGTTCCAGAAGACCAGACACTGATAAAGGGATGATGGGATGCATAGGCTACCATGTATCCAGTCTCGTCCCAGAAGCATGTTGTAAGAGGTTGGCTCATCTATGACGAAAAACACCACAGTCTTCGTAGTGCTTCCCACCTGCAAGTCTAGTGGTATGACTCATTTCACCGTCGTCGCTCATCTGTTAAAGCTAGTGAGGACTACCTCTGTGGGGAGGAGATCTTCCTCGGACTTAGCCAAACGCCCCAACATCCTAACTGGAATCATATTGATGGCTGCTCCGTTATCAATCAGTCGTTTAACAATCCTATAGGGTATGGCTTGTCATTCTGGGCTACGATAGTCGGGCTCTCCATTCGTTTAGAACCCTGGTTGGCCCGTAGTTTCCCTCATACATGAAGTATTCGGCCGAGTTTGTGTCTGTAGCGAAAGGTTTGTTGTCGGCGTGTACTATCTCCACTTCATCATTTTGGTTCCAGAAGACCAGACACTGATAAAGGGATGATGGGATGCATAGGCTACCATGTATCCAGTCTTGTCCCAGAAGCATGTTGTAAGAGGTTGGCTCATCTATGACGAAAAACACCACAGTCTTCGTAGTGCTTCCCACCTGCAAGTCTAGTGGTATGACTCATTTCACCGTCGTCGCTCCTCTGTTAAAGCTAGTGAGGACTACCTCTGTGGGGAGGAGATCTTCCTCGGACTTAGCCAAACGCCCCAACATCCTAACTGGAATCGCATTGATGGCTGCTCCGTTATCAATCAGTACTTTAGACACGGGGATGCCATTGGCCTTTGCCTTCACGTACAATGGCCTTAGATGCTTCGTCATCTGAGCTGATGGTTTTGGAAAAATCACTTTCCCTGACATCCCAATCTCCATAGCTTGATCACCTTCGCTGTTGAGTTGGGGCGATTCTTCTCCCGTGTCCCATCCGGAAGGTGGCCGTGTTGGGGGTGCCTCCTGCGAGACGTGATTGATGGTTAATCTTCTATTCTCGGCTTCGGTGACAACCACTTCACCTTGGGCGTTCCATACAGAACAAGGAATGGATGTAGCCCCAGGTCTTCTCCCAGTGTTCCGACGGATGGATTTTCGGCTTCATATAGTTCTTTAAGAAGCCGATTCTGTGATATTTTTCTATTTCTAGCTTCGGTTCGGACGTCGATTTGACTTCCCGATCTGCCGTACCCCTGTCTGTTATCGAGAGCGAGGCGAATTCGGCCTCATTTTCTTCGTAAACGTCTTCGCTCGGCCCAGCTTCCCCGTTATCATTTCTCCGGAATTCTCTGGGCAATAAGTAGTGATTCGCCATGACTGGTGGCATGCTGCCGAATTGAATGACGATGAGAGGTTTCTCATCATCGGTCTCGTCCTGCTTTCTTTTACTAAGCTTAGCGTGCTCATCACAACTGGTTACTTTCCATTTTTTTCTCATCATGTGCTTTCTTGCTGTCTTTCGATTTTTCTATGGCATGAGGGCTGCGGCTAGTGGTGGCCTTTGCGTCATTCTGTCGATGCATCATGCGGCCGTAATTCCTTTGGTGCCTCCTCAGCTGTGTCCTGGTCATTTCGTCTACTGGAGGATAATTTTCGTCCGCCCTTGAGTATACCTGTTGCCCTGGGTATGACTTTCGGTATGAATGCCATACGTTGGGTCGATGGATCTTTGGCCGAAACGTCCTCACATTTTGGACGAAGTTCGAGTTCTTTCCATAGAACCTTGGTGCAAAAGTTCGTGGCTGCCATGATGATCCTTTCCCACGGGCCTCTCACAAGTGTCTTCTAGTTCCTTCATCCACTCAATGTTGTTCTTGCACCTTACACAGATGTTCTTATGGTCCCTTCGTTCTACAGGCTCCTTGATCCTTTCCAGTGCGCTCGGGCGGCGACGGTGTTGTCTTTCGTCCAACACCACCTTTATCTTTGGCCGACTCAACCTCGTAAGGTCTGGACTAATCATATTTAACTCCGCCGATTTTGGGAAAGGGTTGCTGTCTACTGCCATTTTCTTCTCGAACGTATTTCGTCTGGACTCTATGGCATCCTGCAAGATATTACGAAAAACAAGGCATTGGTTAGTCGCATGAGACCATGCGTTGTGCCATTTACAATATTTTTTACTGCCGATTTGCTCGGCTGTTGGCAACATGTGTCTGTCGCTCAAGCTGATTTGCCTGTCTTTGTACAATTGGTCGAATATAGCGTCAACTTTAGTAATGTCGAAGGTAAATTTCTTGCCTTTTTTATCATTTGCCTCACTAGTTTGGGGTTCCGCCCACGTCTTACAAACTTAAGGCTTCCCTTTCACCAATTCGGCCAAACATAAATCGGCCAAGTCGGCGTCCACTTCGCTCATCTCATAGTCAATGTTTCTATAATATGTCACTTTGCTCGAATTTTTCACCTGCCATTCTTCTTGTAGTAATCGCTCATAGCGCACCACACTGGTGGTGAGTTGGGGCAGGTCCCAAAACTCACGATCCTGAAATTTCTTTTTCAGGTCGAGATTCAGACACCCTTGAGCGATTCTTACAAATTCATTTTCGGGCAAAGGCACGTAACATCGGCCTCGGGTTATTTTAAATCGTTATAGAAACGTCTCGGCCCATTCCCCTGGCAATTGCCTTAAATTTTCCAAATCAACTAGGGCTACTTCAGATTCGGCCTTATAAAATTGCGCATGGAACAGTTGCTCCATCCGCTGCCAACTTTCTACTGAATTGGCTGGTAAGCTAACATACCAGAAGAAGGCCACTCCTGACAATGAGCCATGAAACAACCTTAGTTTGTGGAAATCGTTGACTTCCCCGCACTGAAGGGTGAAGCGCCCTATGTGTTCCATAGTGGAAACTTCCCTAGACCCCGTAAAGAGGTTAAATTCTGGTATATTGTAATTTCTCGGCCAAGGATAAGCCACATCAACCCAATCAGGGTAAGGCTTCTGATATCTTGGCCGAATTGGCCGTATGCCTAGACCGAACTGGTTTTCTAGGATTTCAGTCATTTGCTCCCTTAGTATGTCGTTGCCATTAAATGGCATAGCCATGGGCGGCGGTTGCGGCCCTCTCAAAAATGGGACATAATCGTGATTCTGTCCTTGAGAAGTTTGGACGTCGTGAGGCATCATAATTTCATGCTGAACCATATTTGGTCCTTGATGGATGTTTGGCCCCAACTGTGGTCCGTTCCCTCCGGGGCTTGCTCCTCCCCTGAGAACCATAGGGATATTGGCCCCTTTTGGGGGGACCGCTTGTTGCAGGGAGAGGCGTAGTCCACGGCAGTGCTGTTCCGCCATTCACACATTTGGCCATTAATTCATTCATTGAGTTTAGGTGTTTGGCCATATTTTCGTAATGTGAATTGCTAGTCGATACAAATTTATCTATAACGTGCGCATTTTGGAGCCTGACCTGTTCGACGACATATTGGGTGAATTCGCCAAACAGTGCGCGCATCGCATTAGGGCTGAATTCCCTCATAGATTCGTACCGGCTGGCATCTGCTAGACCCTCAAACTGACCTACTATGGCCGGAACGCTGGGCTGGTTGGTTTGCTCCAGTCCACCTTCCTCCGCGGTTGAGCCAGTCTGAGCGTTTCTTTTCGGAGGCATCTCCACTCTGTTACACCAAGTCTCCCACTGTGGTCGCCAAAAACTGTTTGCGCATGTTTTACGCGTGCAGGGAAAAAAACGTGTAAGGTTCAAACCTCCAGAGACAAAGTCCCAGCAATGGGTGTATTGAATTGAGTGAATAAGCCTCCAAGGGGCACAAGCACACAAGTTACAGTCCTAGAGTATAAGCTAAGAAATAAAAAGATAAAATATGCTCGAATGAATCTTCATTTCTTATGTTGTCCTTTTTCTCCTAGTGTAAGTGAATTTTTATAGTGTCGCTCCTTAACTACTCAGGGCAGTTCCAATATTTCCCGGCGATTCTTGAGGCGTGCTGGTAACTGCTGAGCCACGTACCCCAACTGCCTGATTGTGGAGGAAGATCCGCCCAACCGTTGTGATCGTGGAGATAACCGCATCACACGTCTTCGTCCTGACTACTCGCTCGATCGTCCTAAGTCCTTTGTCGCTCTTCGCTTCGTCATCCTTCTTCCTTTCGCGCTCCCTTTCGTCTTAGGACGATTTCGTCCTGTGGGGATTTTATTTGTCAACAACTATCCGATTAATTTTCGAATAATATAAAAGATAATGCGGCAAAGAATATATATATATGTAAGATGAACATTTTAAGCTTTCTCATTGCGTCACATGACACCTATAATCTCTACAATTAATTTTTTATTACTTGTTATAATAAGAAGATATAGTATAATCTTCTATTAAAATAAAAAATATACGTAGCACATAATTCCTACAATTAATATTTTTATTATTATATTATAAAATGAAAATAATAAATTATTAAAATAAAAAATATATTACAATATAAAAATATAATCTCCTATTAAAATAAGAAACCTAAATAATAGTCTCCCACAAAACCTCGATATTTTTTTTGGATTTCGGGTTTTTTATTGTTTGTTATTTTATTTTGAATTATTTTTATAAGTTTTTTTTTTATTTCATGAATTTTTATCTTGTGAAGAAAAAATAAATATCTTGTGAAGTTGTAGATTTTATTAATTGAATGGAAATACTATTAAAGTGATAGTAGATCATATATTTACCATACTCTCCCTTGAGTCCTATCACTTTAATTTGACATAGTTTATTTGATATTTGGATATGTATAACATTATCTCATTAAAATCTTGTCGATAAAACCCAATGGGATAAAATTAGTCGAAGTAAAAAGAATACAATGTACTTATATTTAATTGTAGTTCTTCAACTCAATAAATATCCTCCCATGATGAAATGTTTCCCCCAAAAGATATTATGATGCGATATTGAATAGGCCATCTAATCAAGTTATTTGGGATTCTTTTACGCGTCAATCTTGGCTCATTCACAAAAAAAAATGACATTAGCTTATCAAGCTACTGATGTACCTCCCCTCGTATGACCATCCAGTCCGTTTGAACGACCAACACATAGGCAATCTCATTCGAATGACCTTTCGAACAGAGCAAATGATATTTTATTATTTCATATTTTGCTTTTAATTACTTTTTATATTTAATTATAATAGGTTATACTTTCTGGCAGATAAGTCAGCCTATGTTAGTTGGTATTTTTGTCATTGGGTTTAGTATTATGGTTTTCTTATTATGGGTAAATTAGGGTTAATCACTTTATAAAAGGGATATTACTTTATTTGTTTCAACAACTTTCTTTTTTATTATTAAAATATTTGCTTGAGCAACTTGAAAGTGTTCCCATCTTTAATTCATGATTGAACTTGGACATATCAAAGATTTACCACCAACCTTTATGGCATTCTTCACTCAACCAAGGGTTTGTGAAATGAGTTTCAAACTCGTTTAGTGTTCTTCGTATCACTTTGTTATTGGAACGAGATTTCATCATATCGGAGGCAATCCATCCGATCTGAATTGAGATATTTTGTAATATCCCGAGTTTTTTGGAATAGTGCCAGAAGATTTCCGAATTAAAGTTAAGGACTTGAAACGGGATGGTAATGGAAAATCGGAGTTTTTGTGTTAGAAAATAGATCGGAATATTTTAAAGTGAAGTTTCGTCACATTAGAAAACGCGTGATTTCGAGAACCGGTTACGCAATTTCTGATTTTATTGTTATACGCTTAAAGTTTCTTGTTTCAGCTATAAAGATAGCAAATAAACTCCGATTGAGTTGATTTTTGAACCATCATACTCTTTTTTTTTTCGAGACGAACAACTTTCATGTGTGAACACTTTACGACATTTACATCATAAAGCTTCAAAAATACGAATTTTCGAGAAAATTCAATGACATGGGCCTGAATGCAATTATCGGGGGTCTGAATGTAAATTCCATAAACTTCTCTATATATACCTCTAAGTTTCAAGAATTACAAAATTGGCATAAGCTTCTCATCCTCTCCACTCGACCCCCTCCCTACGTTTCTGGTTGAAGCTTGTGCCGATGGCCGGCGCGCTGCCTTCAGAAAGGACCGCTGGCTCACCCCTACCACCAACTGCCAGCAGCCGGCCAAGGGACGCCGGAATCCGGCGAAATTGAGGTGAAATAGGCACACACATAGGTTTGTCGATCTCGGCTCGTCGTTTTGTTTCACGCCCCGAGCCACCCACCAAATGAATTGTTTGAGTATTAGTATATTGAATATTAACATTCGGTAGAATCTGAGTGAAAGCGAAACGAGTTTGATCAATCCGATAGAATATGTAAGTTTCCGGTAAAAATAGATTTTTGCGTATTAAGATGTGTTTCGTTTTTTATTGAGACAATTGAATGAGAAATTCAATTGATATCTGAATTGACAAGAATCTGAGGACGTTTTTAGATCTAATAACTACATTTGTGTTTTCTTTCTTTTTTTTTTCTTTTGTCATTTGTTTTTACTTTATTTTTTTCACTTATTTATTATTTTTCTTTTTGTAAGTATTGCATTTGCATATTTAAATTTTACCATATAATCTGCATTTAAGTTGCATGGGATATTGGTATTGATCATCTAGGGGTAGATTAAATAGAGAATCATCATCACCTTCACCGTCAGTTAAAATGGCTGATAATCGAAATGAAAACCTACCTAACCGAGATGAAAATATAGTTGATTAGGTAGAACGTGATTCTCAGTATGGCAATCTTAATTATCCTAGGACACTCAGAAAATTTATGAATCCCATTAGGATAAGATCACCATCTTTCATTGCTTTTCACCCAAATGCATCACGTTTCAATTTTAAACCATGTGTCATCCAACTTTTACCCACATTCCACTGTCTCGAATCAGAAAATCCTTATAAGCACTTAAGGAAATTTAAAGAGATATGTAATACTTGCACATATCAAAATTGAAACATAAATATAATTTGACTCAAGTTTTTTCCCTTTTCTTTAAAGTATAAAGCTAAAATTTAGCTGTACAACCTTAGGTCATGATCCTTCAGAACATGGGATGATTTGCAAGAGCGATTACTAAAAAAATTCTTTCCCCCTCACAGGAAAAACTCCCTTATGAGGAGAATCACGGATTTCACACAAGAGTCTGGGGAAACATTTTACCAATATTGGGAAAGATTTAATGAGATGTTGGATATTTGTCCACATCACGGATTTGAAACATGAAGGCTGGTTTCCTATTTCCACGAGGATTTAACACCCCAAAGTAGACAAATAGTGGAAATTATGTGTAATGGTGAGTTTATGGACAAAAGTTCCGAAGATGCACTAGATTACCTAAAACACATATTAGAGAATGCAAAATATTGGGACACGGTTGACACTTATGAATCGTCTGTAAAACCACATGTATCTGGTTCAGGCATGTTTAACCTTAGGGAATACCATGACCTTTATGCTAATTATTCATCTCTAACTAAAAGAGTTGAGGCGTTAGAAATGAGGAAGAGTGATCATGCCAAGTCAATTCAAGAAATCACATGTTATATATGTAATTCAAATGAACATGTCACACAAGTTTTCCCAACCTTGCCCCTGTATGAATGTCTCCATGACCAATTCAGTTCCATTAACACCTTCAAGAGACCAAATACAAACCCATACTCCCAAACTTACAATTCTGGCCGGAGAAATCATCCAAACTTCGATTAGAGGAATGATAACCAAGCACAGCCATCGCAACAACCTCCTTAGGTACACCATAATTTCAAAAATTCTCATAACTATGCATCATATGTCCCACCAACTAGGAAAACCCTTGAGGATACATTGCATGCATTCATTGAGAAACATGAAGTCATCAATAACCAAAATGTGTAAAACATTGATTGATCTGAAAGATACTTTTTCCAAAATCACATCTGCATTGACCATTAATAAGAAATGAAAGTTTCCTGCACAACCACAGTTAAACCCCAAGAGTCATCAAAACCCTCATGCGGGTAGTTCTGGTAGTCAACATATAGACCAATTCAATTATGTTACTACTATTCGCAATGATAAAGTCATCCAAAGACCCATTTTTGAACCTCGTGAAGATTCAGCTTCTGAGAGTAAGGAATGGGTTGATGAATCATTACCTATCATTGATAATAACGATTTTTCACATGCACCTCCATTTCTAACAGTGTACAATTTCAGAAATTTTAACTTTTTGCAAGTTTCATATTTTGGCAATAACTTTTTACTCCGATATCGGATTGAGGCGATTCCAATTCCAAATGAAAGAAGACTCGAAAATATCTATAATATTACTATTTACAGGATTTTCTAGTTCGGATAATTTCAAGGTCGAAATTGGTGAAGAAGCCAATGTGTGTTGCATGTATTTTAATTATTAGAAAACAAAGTACAAAAATAAAAAATAAAAAATAAAAAAGTAAAAAAATAAAAGTTTAAATGTTTAGGTGGATTGTGACAAATGTTTGTGAAATGATCAACAAAAATAAAAATAAAAAAGTCAAAAAGGAAAAAGAAAAAAATAAATTAGTAAAAGCAACAGATAGTGGTGGCAATATGAGTGAGGATTCATTTAATCATTTGATTCAATTTGTATTAAAGATGACATGGGTTCGGAAAATTCAATTCGTTTAATAAATGAATCAATTCGATTTGATTCGTTTATTAAACAAATCGGATATGAATTTGAGCTCACCGATTCGTTTAAGATTCATCTATTGCTTTTCTTTTGCTAGTTTTTGTTATTTTTTTAATTAAAATAGAGAAGTTATTACCAATTATAACAGAAAAAATAATGTTGTCTAGTTTTAGTGCGTCATTCTTAATATATATATATACACACACATTTATAATTCGTTTCACTAAACGAATAAAATATGAATCATGATATTAAGATTCGCTTAGTAAAAAAACGAATTCGAATTCGCCACATTTTGATTTGATTCATTAAAGATTCGACATAAATTAGATCCGACAATTCATCGCCCCCCACTACATATTTAGTTTTGGGGGAAAAAAAAATTAATGTCTATAATTCTTGTGTCGTATATTCGGTATTTTAATTATATATATGCATGGCAACGGGCCGGGCTCGGGCCGGGCTTATAAAAGCCCGGCCCGAGCCCGGTTGAAAAAAAATTGGCCCGGGCCCGGCAAAAGCCCGGCCCGAGCCTCTGATTTGCTGAACCGCTGATTTGATGAAGGCTTAAGGGCGAAAGAGATTAGAGATTAGGGCTTGGTAGAAATGGGTTAACTGGTGAAGACTGAAGGCCGAAGGGACAGGGGGGCAGAACCGCAGAAGGCTGTGTTAAGGTTTTCGTGAGGTGAGAGTTCAGAAGGAGGCAGAGGCTGAAGGTAGGAAATTTGGCGAAAGAGAAGAGACGATTTAGGGCTTGGCAAAAGAAATCAAGAAATGGGTATGGGTGAGTGAACGGCTGAACGCAAAATGAAGTCAAGGCCTCAAGGGGTTTTTTTTTTTTTTAATTATTTAAGCCCGGGCTTAAATGGCCGAGCCCGGCCCGGGCCCGGGCCGGGTCGGGCTCGATTTTCAGGGCACGGCCCGAGATTTTCATATCCCGGGCCGATACGGGCCGGGCCGGGCCCGGGCT